>JAOTQP010000469.1:1741709-1761293 GCA_026413545.1 Cichladusa arquata | reverse complement strand
TTTTCCTAGTAAAGAACTGTTATTCCTAATTCCCATATCTTTGCCTGAGAGCCCCTTAATTTCAAAATTATAATAATCTGAGGGGAGGGGGTTTACAGTCTCCATTTCAAAGAGAAGCTCCTGCCTTTCTTAGCAGACACCTGTGCTCCAAACCAGGACATCCACACTGTGCACCCTTCAGTGGGGAGGTGTGGCAAACAGAAAGGTAGAAACTTCCACAGATACTGAAGGGTTTGATTTGCAGCTTGGAAGAAGCTTGGATTGATGTAAAAATAGAAGTACACAGATATTAAGCAGAAAAATTATAGGCTTATGTTTCTACAGCTGTAAGTAAGAATATGCCTTAAGTAAATAAGAAACTGTATTAGGATGGTAAAGAATTTTATAGTGTAATAATGTAATTGTATAGCATTAGAAGTTTAAGTGTTATAATAGAAGCATATGTGTGTATGTGTGACAACAGTTCACTGGACAAAAGTATATGCAATGTGACAGAATTAAGTAAAGGTGGTAGGTTAGAAAAACAAAATAAATTTCATAGTAACTTTCTGTTGGATCAAAATGTTATATGTGGCCTTGTAAAGAAGAAACCCGTGACTACTTTGGCTGTGGCTGAATTCTTGCTTCTCTAAATCTCACAACCTCAAGTCTGATACATTTTGAAACGTTAAATCATCTTTAGCACAACAGTAGTCCCATATCTTCATTTTAAGTAACAATAATAGGGTGGAAAATGTTTTATCCCTCACAGCCAGAGCAGCTCCAGCAGCAGAGTGACAGTCTCCCCACAGCACAACAGGTTTCTTGGCAATCTGGGAGACTCTTCAGCCTTCCAAGCCAGAATCCAGATTTCTTTTTTTATTTTCCCCATTTTGATGAATCAACATGCTTCCAGCGAAAACCAGTTAAATAAAATAAAAATGCCTCTCCCTGACTTACTCTGGAGCCTACCCCACCTTGCCACAGCAATTTCTCTAAGAAGTTGGCTGCAGTTGGATGTGTTAAATCACACATCACACTAGACCAAAGATATTTTGCCAGCACCTACCCCACGCCTAAACAAGGAATACAAACCAGCAAAAAGGAGATTATTTTGTGTCTTTTGGCACTTAAGGCTTGGAGAGTAGCAGGAACAAATTGCTCCTCCACGCTTTAGATACAAAGTACCTGTAACACAAATAAAACCAACCCAGAGGCCTAATTTAACTTCCTGACAGTTTACATCAAGATCATCCCACCAGCACAGTAAAACCTGCAACAAACTGCCAGGTTTGCTTTTATATACATAGTTTAACAGGTATGTGAATTATTTCACACAGAGAGATTCCACTGAACAAGGCAGCAGGTTGGGAGGAAGGCTGGAGAGCTATGTGAGTTTTTTTTTTGCATTTCTACTAAAAGATTTGCATTTAAGCAGTACAGGTTTTATCTCAGCAACACCTTCCTCACATAATTCCCTTCTGTTTGAAAAATGTAAAATTTATTATTTGATTGGCTGTGTTAAAACACTGACTGATTCCTGCTTCAAAGAGAACTTAATGCTTTTTTTTTCCATTGACCTGCTCATTACACAGAGCCTGCAAATGCTGTTTTCATCACTGTTGGGACACAGGACTAGGAAAGGAAAATGAGAAAATTCACTTCCAGCTACTTTTTAAAAATACATTGTTACTTTTAAGTCTTCAATTTCAACTTGAAATAATGTTCAAAATTCAACGTTCTGAAAAACACCAAAAGCCAAACATCATATGGGAATCCTTTTCATCCAACAGGCAAAGGCACCACACTTCCAACCCTACCCTATAGTTTTAGGAGCAAGGATTAGGTGTATCAGTATTTAAAACACTCTTACTGATATCTCATTTAACTGAGATTCTGAAGAATACATTTTCAGTCCAATATCTCCAGGCTTTGATAGGATTTATCCCTCTTGTTTATACTGCTGTATTGCATACCCATTGCAAATGAAAGAAAATGAATTTTACTTCCCTCCAGGAAGAATCATTGGCTAAGACAGACTGAAGGATCAGATAAGACTTTCACTTTCTATCTTTTCAGCAGAACTTTGAGTGTGACCGTCCCTAAGAGGAATAGGTATAAAGCCACTCTGTTGGACTCTGCACAAGAAAACAAACTTTATCTTGGAGATTTTCCATAGACTTTAACCATATCTGGATTGTTTATGTTAGAAGAGTTTCAATGATTGAAGCACTACTGTATTATTACTGTAGTATTTTAATTGGAAAGTTTCAGTTTTCTGACTAAATAAGGGGTGTTCTTTCCTCCTGAATAATAAAAAAAAAGCATACAAAAGAAACAGTACCTGTCCATCACTCCTTGTTCAATAAAAAATACCCCAAACTTGCCAAAATCAAAAAGATACTATGATAGTATCAAATTAGTCCCTGTTAAATTGCATCTGAAAAATACTGTCCCACTGGAGCAAGCTGGTGACTGGATGACAAGATTTATTCTTTTATGAATTCTGCTCAAAGAAGTAAAGTAGACATTGAGTAGATACAAAATCCAGAGATTTCCCCCAAGAAACTCTGAAATCAAGTATTAATTACTTGTATTCTAGTCCCTCAAGCTGAAAGAAAATGTTGAGTGCTGCAGTGTCAAAAAAATGCTTTTGCAAGTCAAATGTCCATCTAAATTAACAGAAATATTTTTCAACTACTGACCTAATCCATCCATTTCAATTGCCTGGACATATCACAGTAATAGTATTATTAAAAAGAAGGAAGTCTATCACTGCCAGGGAGATGAGAGTGAGATTTCACAGCAGGACTGTTCCCAACAATCAGGTTATTCCTAACCAGCAGTGGGCATGGGGTCTCCATGAGTCAATCCAGAGAACTGCATTCTCTAAGTCAGAACAGAATATGCACAGAACACAACCCAAAATGCAATTTGAAAACAAAATGTGGGAAAAAAACCATCTTTAGAGAGCAGCACCAAAAATCAGGAAGCTAATTCTGTGCTTCTCCTGGAGGCTGAGCTGTAAAAGGTTTGGTGAAGCTGCCAGCAGAGTTCCTCCAGTGACTCCAAACCCAGCCTGAGCACCAGGATCTGTCATCCAAACTCCTCAGCACTTCAGGCCAGGAGGACAAATCATCCTATCAAAATTGGGTGAGCTCCTCATGCCTTCCATCAGGCTTCTTGTCCTCTTTTTGTGCCATGTGAAGAACCCACAGCTTCCTCCGGCCTCTCTCTGTCCCTTCATACAAAAATTGCCTCCTGACTCACATTTGCTTCTCAGCTGGAGCTGGAGCTGGATAATTCAACACATTGCTCCTTCCTGGGGTTAAATTTTCTCCCAATAGCTGGCACATTAATTACATTTAATGAAATGCCTACACTGAGATCAATCTATTGACAGTTTCCAGGACTGAAACCCTAAAAATTGTCTTTCCTTGATAACTGCATTTTTAAAAAACACAAAACAAACAAGCAAACAAACCCCACATCACCACCCACAAAAATAAAGCTCTTATGCATACAGACTTATCAGTTTATCTTACAAACATGAAATCCAGCCAAATGCTCTGACACAAGTATCTATGAGTTAGATACCATGTATAAACATCACTGACTTCTGTCACTTTTCTTCACACCTTTTTTCAACATGGGTCAGTGAAGATGTGCCTTGACCTTTGTGAAATTTGTGGTGAGGAAGAAAGGAATGAAAACCAACAAAACATCCCAAGTCCTGGAAAATACCCTAAAACCTGAAAAACACTACAAAAAGAGAGATAGCATTTTTTACATAGTTTACAGTCACACTTGTATCTCTAGGAATTGTTTACACTGATGGCATGAGAACAGCAGAAGTTAAACATGCTTTAAGTGTGCTGAGGCTAAATTATTATCTGTGTTTTCCATATCCAGATGGCTGCTTGCTAGAGCCTAAGGAAATGAGAAAGGGGACAATGAAAGTGCTAAACTCATAAAAACTGGAAGTCCCTAAAGGAACACATTTTGAGAAAAAGTCACTGTGATTTGCCACTTCCCCCCTCAGCCAGGTCTCACAGGCCCTGAGAGCCCAACAAACCATGGCATGGTCTGCTCAAGATCATGGACAGGTGTCCCCTAATCCCCCCTCTCTGCAAAATCCCAACAAAAGCAAGCTAAGAAACGAAGGAGAGAAGGAAGGAAAAGAAGTGTGGGTCCCCACTGGCTGCTACAAAACATCCTTCTTTTCTTAAACCTGGTTTAAAAACATGTCCAAGTTTTCAACCCTACTGCTGAAGTTTCCTGAGAAAGGGACTCCAGGTAGAAAAGCAGCTGCTGTAAAGTATCTCCTCCCCTGTCCCCCACCAAACTGGGGTACTACACATCAAACCTGCACACTGCAGTGATAGGAGTGTGTATTTATATATTTATACACTGCAGTGGTAGGAATGTGTATTTATATATTTATACATTTATACACTGCAGTGATAGGAGTGTGTATTTATATATTTATACACTGCAATGATAGTGTGTATTTATGTATTTATACACTGCAGTGGTAGGAGTGTGTATTTATATATTTATACACTGCAGTGATAGAAGTGTGTATTTATATACTTATACACTGCAGTGATAGGAGTGTGTATTTATGTATTTATACACTGCAGTGATAGAAATGTGTATTTATATATTTATACACTGCAGTGGTAGGAGTGTGTATTTATATATTTATACACTGCAGTGATAGGAGTGTGTATTTATGTATTTATACACTGCAGTGATAGAAATGTGTATTTATACATTTATACACTGCAGTGGTAGGAGTGTGTATTTATATATTTATACACTGCAGAGGTAGGAGTGTGTATTTATACCTTTTAACAGCACTACAAAACCACAGCAGATATGGTGAAAAGAGGACTTTGGTGTGTCTCAGATGTTTACGCAACACCAACCTCGAAGTTTGCCACATTCAGAGCAACCCAATCCAGCTAAAATCCAGCCCTGCACACCTGAGGAGACACCTGTGCCATGGAAAGCTGTGTCTGAGCAGCAGAATCTTTCTACTTATACCATCACCAATGATATTTCAGATCAAGCTAACTGGCATTAACAAAAAAGACCATTTCTTTTGAAAACTTAGAAAATTTCTTCTTGAAATGGAGAGGCAACAAACACAAAACTCCCTAGAGTGACTTTCAGAATGGTTTTTCTTTCTTCATTTCAAATAAATTGATGTTTGATCTTTTGATCCAACAATTTTGTGTAGGATCCAAGTTAGAAATTTCTATGGATGGTTTCTTACATGAAGTCTTGCTTCAGGACAAGATGCTCAAAAGAGCAATTAAGAGAAAGAAAGTACTCCCAGTGCAAGTATTTCTGCTTTTGTCCTGAACTGACACTGGAGGATTCCTAGCAAAGCCATCTCTTCCTGCTCTCTGAAGAGCAGGCCAGAGGCATAGTCCCAAACCAGTGGGAATCTCTTTTTATGGTGTATTTAACTGGCAGCTCAAACTTCTTTTGCCTGCAAATGCAATGATTTAAACATGACAAAACCCAATCCAAAGAACTAAACTAAAATAAAAAAGTACAACTCTAATCCTGTTTATCAGACCTCAAGTGCCCTCTCTACCAAGTGAATGCATGATCCTCATTTCTGAGTAATAATTTCATATTGTTTCAGGCTGCATTTGTGTGTCAAATTGTTTTTAAAGTTCGAGTTTGTTGTTCCTAAAGAGCTGGCACGCCAGTTAGCACAGAGCATAAATAATGCTCAGCCTTCCAGCAGCAGTATGAAATGCAAGGAGTGTGGAACAAACAGGAACTGCAGCCCTGCCAGCCCCACAGCCCCAGTAACCCTAAACTGGAGTTCACCCAGCCCCATCAGGGTGATCTATTTGCTGATCCACAGTCAATAAAAAGGCAATATTTTGAGCTCAGAGCTGTTTACTACTGCTGATATTTAATGCCCTGGGAGAGCAGAAGCAGCAGAGGAATGCATCTTCAGGCACCACCAGGACAGGTTTATGTGTCATGTGGGGACAGCTGTGACAGCCCAGCCTATAAAGCAGGTGAGAAAGGAGCAGAATGTGCCAGCAAGCAGGAGCTCTGTGTGTGCTGCTGTGTGGCACTGCAGGCTGCCCAGAAAGTCCCCTCCTCTGAAAGGCAATCAAGACTGGGAGAGAATATATAAATGTACAATACTTATATATTATTATATTTTATATTATTTAGCTACCTATCTATAGCTGTATGACTAAACACAATTTAACCTCTTTGTTTTCCATTTTGCCCATTTAGTATGTTAAGTACAGACGTATCTAGGTTTGGTGGTGGGGTTGGGTTTTTTGCTGCTGTCATCTTTGGGAGTAGGCTGTTTAGGTTTCCTTTTTCCTGTATTTTTTCCTCTCTAATTCAACATATGAGGGATCTTGGTAGTCTTTACCCTGCCACTTCTCTCAGCTTTGCATCCCTTTCAAACTTGAAACTTTTTCATGTGTCTCCAGCTCTGGGAAAGTTACAGACTGACAAAGTAACAACAGCTTTCCCCTTCATGTCTTTCTAAAACGTGTATCAGTAATTTAAGTGGTTGGGGTTTTTTTAAACAAAGTAAGATAAAAATTAAAAGCAACATTCCTCCTCCCCTCCCTCCTCACCCAGGAAACTGATACAGAAGATGTTTAGGTTGGTTTGTTTGGCTTTTCTTGTTTTTCTTTTGGCCAGAAAGCTGCTTGTTCTAAAGGTCAGCTGTGCATCCAGCAACCTGTCACAAGCAAAAGAGATTCTGATATGGAAATATTGATTAGAAATACTGATATTCTTCCTGTTTCCTCTCCATTACTTTTACAGTAAAAACTTCAAACAGTATTGCAATCAATTTTTGGAATATTGCTTTGTTGCCAAAATCTTCAAACATATGCCCTACAATTAATTTGTAATGACAATATATATATAGAAATATTGAAGTTATATTTGGATGTGCTAGACATGCATTTATCTCTAAATAGCTTGGCTGTAATTAAGCTGAAGTTATTTACACATGAGAAAACTCAGCACAGCTATGAGGGAGTTAGAACCCCCATTAATGGGACAGTGTCACATCTTTGCTCCATGCTGGAATTATTCAGTAAGTTCCTACATACAACTTGTGACCATGAAAATTGTTTTAAAGCAAGAAAACAGAACACTAGAACTTTATCTTTTAAAACTGCTACAGACTACAAAATCCACTTCAAAAAGAAACATCATGAAAGCCAACACAATCCCATGAAACTTCTCTGTTTTGAGAAAAAGAAATTTTTGGAGAACGTTCACTGGCACACTTCCAACCAGCTCCCACTGCAAAATCTGATATATGCTCTGACAGTGATAGTAAAGATACAGTTGTGCTCTAAACATCTCTTTTCTCCTCAGGGTGATGTTGCCTCATGTTATACAGAGTAAAAGAAATGACAGCAACAAGTTTAGCTCGTGGAAATGCAAGTGTATATTCCAGTTTAGAGTCTAAAGGATGAGGGGATGGACACTGACAAAATACAGAGGGGAAAAAGATCAGCTGAGAAACTGGAAAGGTCTTTTCACCCTACACAGTGCCTACAACAGTGTCTCAGAACGCTGCTGAACCATCAGAAGGATGTGAAGACACCTTTTTCACCATTACAGCAAATTTTTACTGATGGCTTTACCTTTCCACAACATCCTCTCCATTCCAGCAGGTCGAGCTGTCTCTCATCACCAGGTCTCCATCACAAAGCCTTTCTGCTATAGAGGCATAAAAGGTTCGGGACCGCTTCATGTAACTGATGAACTCTCTGCAAGGCAGGAAGAACACATTCAACAACACAACAGGACACTCAGCACCTAAACCCCTGCCAGCCTAACCCTCCACCAGATCAAGACTTTAGAAAATGAGAAGTCTGAATTAATTTCTATTTCTCGTGCATTTGTACTCCTTATAGATCACCCAATTTTACTTAGTCCGTGTCAATACACATAATTACACACATAAGGGGTGCTTTTAACACATTGTGTTGACATGTCTCTCACTAAATCTGAAAAAAGGCTACACCTACACTTTATAAACATTAAAAAACATTGAGAAAACATCATCATAGAAGGCATGGCCAGTACAGACAGTGTATTTCTGATGAATGTGTATGGAAAAATGCCTTGAGGGCAAACTGCTACCTCTTTTATAATCTGATTATACCTATAATCTATTCCTGGTTGAGGGAGCCATATAACAAGTGTAAATTCAGCACACAACTGAGAGGATTTCAGAAGGAGGAATTACTGTGCTGCACTGCTTTAGAAGCTCCTGTTTGGTTTGGTACAGCTGTGGAGAGCAAGATTCAGGACACAGCCTGAGCCAGAGCTATCACTGAGCTCTGTGCTTGTCTCAGGACTCCACTGGGGAGCCAAAGGACTCGCTGTGGTTTGCAGTGTTTCAGCCTGGCAGGCACTGGAGGGGTGCCTGGGGCACAGCTGGATGGAGCTCAGCACAAACCAGCCAGGATTTATCACTCCTTGGCAGTAACAGGTGCTTTAAACAACACTCAAGTCCTCTGGGAAGTATCTATCCCTGCAAGGCTGAGGCACTGGTCATCTCTCCCCCCAGCTATCTTTATGCTTTCTTTATACTTTCTCAGAAGTGTTCAACCATCCCATTTACCTTCTGAAAATGAAATCCTGCTCCAGATAAATCAGTCATCATATGCTCCTAAGAAACTAACTGAGCCTAACAGAGCAGGAAAGCTGGGATTTAAAGAAAATAAAAAAGCAGGAATTTGGGGGCTTACAAAGAGGTAATCAGCATTTCTACCTCTTGACTACCAACTTATAAATATGAGCTCTGAGTATTTCTAGAGTAAAGCCAGGCTCAGCCAGAAGGTTGCCTGGCACAACAACCTAAGAGGATCAGTTCCAAAAGGAAACACAGATGCTAGAGATTTCACAGGTTCTAAATCAGTGCTCTCTGAAGGAGGAAACCAGTACCCTATTCAGAGCCTGAAGTTTTTGCCTTACTCAGCTCACCCCTAGAGGTTTAAACTCCTTTGCACTCCCAGCAGAGTGGGGCTCTGACATTTCAAAGCAGCACCTTAGCAAATGCAGAATTCTCTGTCCAACTCTCAGACTTACTGAGTGAAAACATTTACTTTTCATCACTATAAAACTAAACACACTAGGGGAGAAAATGTAGTTTCCCAGTGCCCCACAATGTAAAAGCAGCAATCAAAAGTATTCCAGCTCCTAGATTACTCTAGGTGTAGAGACAACAAAGGATGTCACCTCGTTTTCATTCTTACCGAGAGATTTTTTTCAAACTTCTTGATTTGTCATTCTTTGAAGCTTTCAGAGGCAGAGAACTGGAATAGGCCGGGGAGAATAAGCATCAATCAGGAGAAGTTGGTGAGTAGGGGAGAAGCGGGAATTCAGGCAAATGAGGAAAAGAAACGAGAAACAAAAGAGAAAAGTAAAAATTCTTTGAAAGAAAAGTCATCAAGCACATGCATAGGACAATATAAGAAAATAAATAAGGAGGAAAATTATCATGAGATTTTTGCAAAGCATACATGCAATCAAAAATGTCAATTCAATACTGGAAAAAAGTACAACTGAGACTGTTTGTCTCAAGCATTTTCAAGCAAAAGCAGAATTACAAATGCAGCGCACACAGCAGAAAGCTGAAAATAAATTCAGTGGTACTTAAATTAAGTGTAACTGATACCAAATGGAAGGACTGTAAATACATGAAGCTGTACAAGAAAACAATGGCAAACAGTTCAGAATGAGAACCATGGGAGGGGGGATACAAACCAGTAGCATTCGTGTTTGCCTGTTAATAAATAATATAAATACAGGTATTTTTTTGCTGTTCTGGGGTTACACCACTGAGAAAACACTCAATTTTGTAAAACTGGAGTTACAGACTTTCAGGCTATAGTGGAGGAAGAAGTGTGGAAATACCCCTGGTCATTATTTGGAGCTCAGCAGCCCAAGGACAAGGGGCAGCTTTGCCATCACAGCTCTGGCAGCTGATGGCAGCAGTGGCCCCAGCACAGGAGGGACTGCACTGACCATCATGTGAGAGGCACCTGCCTGCAGGAATTCCAACACAGCCACTCAAAAAATGAAAATCTCTAACAGGGAAAATCTGAATCAACTGAAATTTTGGCCCTGGCCAGTGGTTCATGTGCATCTGACATTGATAATCTGGTTTGCACTAGCACTTTATTACTCAAATGCTAATAAAATCATGTGATGTCTGACTCAATAGATAGATTATTTTAAATGAAATAGATATCACTGACTTCAAACATTCCCAAAGGAATTCCTAAATTGTTGATTTTAAGATGTATAAAAGATCCGTAAATTTTTGGCAGAATAAAGAAATCCTAACAAAATATAATTTCAAAGCCTTATTCCTTCAGTCAGGGACCTAATATGTTAAAGTTCTTTGTTGAACACATTTTATATACAGCTCTATAACAGTCTGTTTAGTGGTTTGAAATGTCCCATGGAGCAGAGATGCTAAAAGGCAGCTATTCAACCTTGCTGGGAGACCAGACCCTGACCAGAACACTCCTTTGTGCTGAACTCAGCAATAACATTCCAATTTACTGAGATTCTGTGCATGCCATTAACATTCCCTGTACCATCATATGGTTTCAATTTTCTTGTCATCTCTATTACATGTTATAGTAACCTCCACATTAAAAAATGACTACAGCAGCAACGCTGCCAGTTTCAGTTAATCCCTGACTACGAATGTGTAATGGTAAAAAAAAATAATAATCAATTTTATGCTTTCCAGTTTAATCATAGGAAATGGTTTCTTGCAAGATCATGCAAGATTTATTCAAGTTTCAGCTTCCTTCATTATTGTCCCTGACACTTAAGTGATGCATAACAAAAAATATGCAGGAGTGGAATGCAGAGTAAAATCAAGAGAGATGGGAAATCTCCCAGGAGCTCATGACAGTAAGAGCAGAAGAAAAGTGTTCAACTACTGCAAAAGAGGATCCAGTTGCTCTGAGCAGATCTGGCTGTGCAGAAGTGTGAAGGGTGAGGAGGGCTGGCTCCAGCCAGACCCCAAGTATCTCCCCCAAGAACCATGTCAGGCCAAGGGACACCATTTACCAGCCCCACTTGTCCTGCACCAGCAGCCCTGGCTCTGCTCCACAGCTGAAACCAGAGGCTCTCCAACTCCTCAGAAAAGGAGCCTGATTTTTCACATGGCCTAGCAGAGACTCAACATCTCTGGAGCAAACATCCATCTGCAGCTGTCTGGCTTTTAAGGGCTTTTCTGGGGTTTCAAGGGCATCTCTGAGCAGGTTGTACACAAGAGGGGAGAGGCCACTTGACTGTGGTTTCTCCTCCAGATGTGCCAGCCACAGAGGTTCCTCTCTTTGAGCTTGGGGATGCTCTGACACATAAGGAATGAGCCACAGCTTTTCTGTTTACTTGGAGAGTGTTGGCTCTTTTTCCTCCCTCTAAAGGCTGGAGTTGTGTTCCATACTGCCCTTGAATGAAAGGATCATTTGGAAGGATGACCATTACCCAGACCTACAGACAGACTCAGCAGGGCCAGGGTGACCTTGCACCTGAACTGACAGCAGCTGACATTATTGCTCTCCATTTCTTAAAATCACCAGAAGGAGAGGCTTCACAAAAGATTCATGTAATTACTCTCATCATCTGGTTCCCCTGTAGCAATTTTCTGTCACTCGAAGTGCATTTTACAAAACCCACTGCAGAAATTATTCCACCCATGTATTACAGATTTTTATCACCTTAAATTGATTTTTATGGATATCATATGTGATTAAATGATGGAGAATGAACAACACAGTGATGTAGCCAATCACTGTGTCTTTCACTCTATGGTTTCACAATTGTTTCCAAGAAGCAGAAGTACAAGCTTCAGGCCATGTGTTTTATAGGAAGTTGTGGAGAATAGATTCAAATTTTCCACTTCTTACTATTTATGGCATATTTCCATCATTCATTTTTGGTGCACAAGCTCTCCACAATACCTATCAACACTGTAATTAAGTAATTTTTCATGCTAATTATATAACTAGGGACTTAGCTTAGATTTTTTGGATGAATTAATTTTCAGTGTGCAGACCAATTTTGGCAAACTGTCTAATTTACAGCACATTAGTTTATTTTCTTTTCCATCTACAAGCCTTACATTTTAAAAAGTCAATATACAAATAATTCTAGATGGTTGGAAAGGGGAGGAAGCAGATCCTCAGGTGAGAAAAAGCAGCTTTTGTGCCATTTAAGACACCAATCTGCAACTTTTTAAGACATCACCTGTTGACAGGTTGGCAGTTCTGGCTTTTGGGCTGCCAGTGTTAAGCCCCAGCCAAGTCAGTGAGTTACATAGAAGATGGCCCAGGGCTCTGTGCTGTTAAAAGCCCATTTTAATAATTGTACTACAACTGCTCTTTGAATTTTTAGTGCTGAAGTTATTAATTCAATTTCTGTAACGCTCCTTTCTTCTGATTTGCATGGTAAAAATTGATTAACTCCAAGCATTAGCACGAACTGTTATGGTTTGCTTTTAATTTACAAAAAGATTAAAAATTATCACTACCACTCAAAAAACTCTGCTTGTTGTTATTACTTTTATCTTTTAAAACAGTGTTTGTTCCATTCATGTAAGCTGAGAATTAAACCAGAAATGGATAAAAATCTCATGTTCACCACTGAAACTCCAGAACCCAGGCTGTGGAAATTTTAACATTGCTGTCTGTCATCCACTTATCCAACAGACAGAGATCCACAGTGACTGCCTGGGTGTTCAGGTGCTGCTTCTGGACAGAGGTGAGCCCAACATGACTCCACTGATGTGGCTTGTTCCAGATTAACTCTGCTCTTACAGAAGACAATGTGCCAGCCAGAAATAGGCACTGGGAGTTTATGGGCAGTTTGCTCTGACATCTACTCATGTACTGAGAGTGGGATTGCAAAAAAATCCTTGCCTAGAATGTAGAGAAAGCCAATTCAGGAGCTACAGAAGGTAAAGGGACAGAAAAGCCCAGGAGATCTGGGAGCAGGGATACTCCTGTCCAGGCCAGTGGCAGGACTCAGCTGTAGGGGTCTCGGAGCACAGCTGAAGAACAGAAGCCAAGGAGGACACAAAAAGATTAAAAAACACCTTCAGCTCTGTCTTTGTTATGTAACAAATCAAGGAGATTCCAAAGGATCTTACCACTCCTGCCCAGCCCAGTGGAATCAGGGACTGACCTGGTGTCAGAAAAATGAATCTTTCCTTTTCACCCCTTCCTCCTTCCCACTTCTACCCTGGATAAGCTCATGTCCTTACAGACCTGGGTAGCTATAGTTTAAATACTTTAGACTCTGCTGTGGAAATCAGTTTCCTCAGACTTTGTCGAGGAAAAGCTTTCACCATTTTCACTGAAAGACTCTGGAAATAATGAACACCTTGGTGTTAAGCACTGATACCAAGTCTGGCCTTTCTTGGAGAGACCCCCAATGTGATGCCACAGAGTCACCTGTGTGACTGCCAGTGATGGCAGAGAAGGTGACAAAGCTGTGACTTTGGCTTTATCAGTGCAAAGAACCAACAGCAGGGATTATGAGGCTGAAGGTTTGCCTCAAAGCAACTGCAGCCTAAGGTTACCTTCTTTTATTGCTCAGGCTGGTGTGAGCCATCACAAATGTCTGGGTTTCAGTCACTTCCTTCACTGGCACAATACTGGCTGATGACAGGTTCCCTTCTTGCTGTTTGGGCTGTCCACACACTTTATCGACCTGTAGGAAAGGGAGGGAAAGGAAAATGGGATGTGAGTGAAAAAGAAGTATTTACAACCCCAAAAAGTGTGCCTGTTCCTTTCAGTTGGTGTTCACTGCAGAATACATTGTCTGGGTGAGAGAAAGGAAGGACAGAAAGGATTCTTCCTTCAAGCAGCTGGAAACAAATTCCTTGCAAAAGAAGCACTGAATTCCAAGGCAGGGCAAAGAACACCAGAAAGTGAGGAGTCATGAATTTCTCTGTGGCTACCTGGACTATAGCACACTTGGAAAGGCTGAAGTAGTGACTGATGAAGTACTGGCAAATTAAACTTTTATTTAGAAACACACCCAGAGCTGAAAGGTACATGGATTTTGGTGGAACATCTGCCCCATGCAAAAAGAGCAGAGTTTATCTGGAGTCTGAAGGGGCTTGTAATCAGAAGATAACCAATTCTTCCACCCTTTATCCAGGCCATATAACATCACTCAGTCCTCACTGCCCTTCCTGAAGCCTCTCACAGGGATTTAGTACCAGTCCAGGAGAAAGCAAGCTTGTGTTTATCCTTTCTGCACTGTGGATCTGACACTGCTCATGTATCCTGACACATTTATTTGCAGTAACAGCTTTAAGTGACAATAGGAAGACAAGTCTCTTCCCTTTCTAATCCACAAACGAGTAACCTGTGATGCTCTACCTACACTTAGATCCCTGAGCAAACACAAAGAGACCACAAAGGAAATCCTACTGAGCATGGTGCCACCAGTGACACAGAATCATCATCCCACACAGCCCTGGGTTTGGGATCCCTTCTCCAAGGTCCCACAGTGACCAAACAGGCTTAGATGGATTCATACTGCTCTGTGCACTTCCCTGCATCTTTAGAACCCTTAGAATCTGCTGAGTGTTGCCCACAGATGGGTTCAGGGAACTTTCTCTGTCCCTTTGCACTACTATGATGCACAAGCACAGGACAATTTTCTCTGCCTTAGCCCATTTCCTCCAGGAAAACCAAGCCTGTGAAGAAAAGACATCCTCCTCTGAACAAACAGGCAAACAATGTGGGAAATTGGAAGCTCTGCAGGCATGACAGTTCCTGTCAGCTTCAGTTGTATGAGTTCCAGCCCAGTCCTGTATAATATGCTGTGAAGAAGCTACAACTGCAGCAATGGAATGGGAACACCCTGGAATAATCCTGAGCCATCTGCAGCAGCCAGGGTGGGAGCCAGCTGCCTCACTCAACACCATGCACTGAGTACACTGGTCTGGTGTCATCAGGGACTAGCACAGAACTGTTTTAAAAGACAATTTGAGAAATTAAATAGTCTATGTCAGTCCCTTCTAGAAAAGGAAAAAACCCCCACTTATGCAAATGAGAATATAAAACAAAAAGGCCTTTTGAACCCTCTAGAGCTGGACAGAGGGTATAACACAGCTGGACCACATTCCTGCACAGGATGCTTTCCCCCCTCCACCCCAGGCTTCCCAGGTCTCCTACAGCACACAGACCCAAATTCCCAGCATAGGTCTCTGCAAAATCTATCTCAGATTACATCATGTCACTAAAGTTCATGTCTTCAAATTACATACACCTCCAATCTTGTCACTATGTATTTGAGACAGTTTCTACCAACTAAAATCAGAGTGGTTTGCAAAAGCAATGTGGTTCTCATATACATAAGCAATGGAGAACCCCCAAGCTTTTTGTTTTTCCTGAAGGAAAATTCAAAGATATGTAAGTCATCGTTTCTGTTGTGAATCAACAGTTCAAGCATCCAAGTGAAAACACCAACTTTGTTTTGATTTGAATTTTTGATACTATAGAAATGACTCTTTAGATTGCCCAGGTTTCAGTATTTTCTATGCCAAACCTATGCTTTAGGGCTTTCCTTTTAAGCAGTAGCAACAGTTTCCTGCATATCAAACAAAACCACACTATTCAAAGGAAAAAACTTTCTCAGTGGAAAATTTTAACCAGTTCTACTCCATTAAGAATAAAGTTATTTGTTGCATAAAAGGGAAAATCACATTTCTTTTGTCACACAGCCCTTTCAGTGCCTTTCTCTCAGTCCAGTTGTCCCAGCTGGTCCCAGGCCAGGCAGTCCCAGCAGCCCCTGACAGGGGTTTATGCCTGTTTGGCATATTTGTTTCAGATTTTGAATGAGTTAAACAGAAATCTGGCTTTTAATTTTTTTGGTTTTTTATGTGTACTAATTTTCACATCTCTCCAACATGAGTATTTCTCTGCATATAAAATAAAACAAAAGAAAAGATTGAATTTTACCAGCTAATTTGAGCAGTCACAAAGCTGGTGGCACAAACGAGAACACTCATGTATAAAAAACCATCTCCACTTCCAGATGGGCCATTTATGAAAAATAAGATAATGTTGTGTGAATTGAAAAGCATGAGGCACGCCATAAAAATCCCAAAAAAGGTTGCAACATCTGGAATCTTCTGCTCCAAGCTCCCTGTGTGTTAACAGTGAGGAACACTGAGTTTCCCTCCCATCCTAAGGGCACTGCCAGTTTCTTTCTGCCATGGTATTTAAACACTGTTTTCTAACAGTGAACATCTACAGTTGAAAACTGGTATTCCTCATGATCTTCTTTCATTCATATTAAAGCTACTATTTTCTTATGCAGCAATGATTCCTCTTAAATTTCTGGTTTTTTCTAGCCATAGCTACATTTTTTTTGCTGTGAATTTTTCTTGGTAATGAAAAGCAGAATCATATATACACACATTTTTTGACCTCTTACTATTTGTTATTTAAAAGAATGACTATTTACAATTATTACAGAGGCTTAACAAAATAAATGGAAAAATTCTCATCCAAAATCTTTTTGAACTCTTACAGCTTTGAGTAACCTTAAACACTGAGGTCATATTTAATATATTTGATATAATCAAACATGGGAAAAATGTCATGCCCTTCTGGATAGCAAGAGAATCTTATCTCTTTAAAGCAGGAGACCTTTTCACTAGGTGAGAACAGTAATTTTCCTTGATTTTATAAGGGGAAGATTAGTGTTTTAAAATACAAGATTTTCCCAGTGACTGGGCTTTGAGTTGTTGTTATTACTAAAATGCTGAGACATTTGCCTGCAGGTTTCTGTCCCTCAATTTGTCCCCAGCCCAGCTCTGTAGAACACAAATTACATCCCCCAGCCCCAATTCCAGCACTGCTGTGCCCCACAGGTGCCACAAAGACTCTTCAAAGCAGAATTGGAGTTTGCTCCAATTCAGGCTCCAGCTGCCAAAGGTTGAAGTGAAGTGAGGGAAATGAGAAACACTGAATTATGGGGAAATCAGATTTGAGTTTTCAGACTTGCAAGTTCACCAGGAGCTCTCACCTGCTCAGGGTCAGAGATATCCTTGTGTCACCTGATCACCCACAGTAAAAGAAACCAACCAGCATCATTTGTGATTTTATGCTGTCCAAGCATCAACCACAGCTTATTATGGAAACACAGAATCCTCTCCTTGGGGTGGCTGCCACCTGCTACTGGAGTACTATTGTAAAACATTAATTTCCAGTGCTCAAAACTAACTGGGAGCCCATATGATAAAAGGCAAGTCAGGGCTCATGGTTCATTGCTACTGACTTTATCTTATTGAACAAAATCAGACAAGAGAGCAAATAACCTCTGATTTTGCATTCTTTTAAATATTCTCTCCCTTATGGAATATGTTTCCTACTGTGAGCATTCTGCTAGTAGCAGAGTTGAGCAATGCATAAACAAACCAAGGGATTATTAGTTCATTTTCCTCCAGGAATATGTTGGCTTTCACTTGGGAGGGAAGCATTCTCTCTCATCTTGAATCTACTGAATAGTTCAATTTAAATTAATTTCCTATAAATCTTCTGAAATCTGCCAGCTAGAGAAGTTGAATGTAGAGTGTTGTTCTGTAACACCACTAAGAAAGAGTGCTGAGATAACCTGTCCTGAGCACACCACAAAGCTGCATCTGAATGCACACACAGCCTTTATTCACAGGGAGAACAGGCAAGAATTCCTGCAAAAATGGAAAATAAAGAAATATTTTATATAACATCAGTCATTTCAAGAATTCTACACAGTTTGTATCAAACAAACTTTTACCATAAATTACAGAGCTGTTATTTTCTGCTCTCATTGCTTTTAAAATTGCATATTCTGGTCAGTGTATCAAACTATCCACACTGCATCTCCACAGCTACAATTTTTTAAGCACACAAAAGTCAGTAACATTGTCTATTTTGTTAGGATTTTTTCAAAATATTTTTCTTCTAACTGTATATATATTTACCCAGCTGAAAAGAGATGTGGTAATTATTTATAAAGCAAAAACAAAATAGCAGCAGCACCTGAGAGGTCAAATGGTATCTCCCCTTCTCCTCCACAATTCCCCCTAGATTCAGGACTAATCTTTACTGGCCTTTGTTACTTGTGACATTGGTCTTTAGATATTGACAACCTACAAAGGTTAAGCTCAATTTTATAATTAATTACAATAATCCAGTATGAAAAGAATATTCCACTGGGAGCCAATTCAAGTGAGCCTCTTTAAGAGCTCTCAGAAAAATTAGGTGACTTTAAAGAGAACGTAACAAAATCAATTAAAAGATTTTATTCAAATTTCCCTTTAATCACTTTTCAGATTAATTACAGTATATCAAAATGGTATTGCCTGTTATTGTGTTTACTATTTATACCCATTCTTAGGGCAAAGCAATTATCCAAATATTCCTGGAATTTCTTTTATCACTGCAAGCTTAAAATGTAACAAAGAAAAACCCTTCCCAGTTTGCTCTTTAAAGGTTAAATAACCAAGTACAAAAAACAGCAGAGAGAAATTGTACAAGCACACACACACACATATATAAAATCAGGAAATCCTTTCAGGGCCCAGGGACAGAAGGGATCAATGTGAAGGAGAGGTTACTGGAAGAGGGAGTGTTTCTCCCTCTTTTGGCATCTTCTCTTGGTATTGCCAAAGACAACTGGGTATTGACAAACAACACAACTCAGACCATTAGTCTGAGCCACCTGGAGTCTCATGTTCCTCTCTCTGCAATTATAATTACACCAGAACTGCAGCAATGATGATTTTAAATAACTGGCTGAGCTGACTGACACTCGTTTTTCATACATGAACAGATCACAATTTGCAGTGGATTACGAGGGGCCTGAGCCAGATTTGATCCGTGGATAACTCAGTCACATATTCTCTGAAGCAGTTCAGCTTCATTTGCAGGTTAACACACTTCTGTGGGTGGCCATCACCACTGAGGCATTCAGGCACAAGCCCAGACACACAAAACAAACATCCCAACAGGCCTTTTGGTACAACAGACAGCTCTCACTGCAGTGTTTTGTCTCCAGGCTTTAATGCCAGCAGAATTGCTCCTTAGCAGTTTTCATGTGGCTGGCATAATACAGGAAATCCAAAAGGGTACCCAAAAGAAGGCAAGAAACAGCAACACAGAGCAAAAATAGATGTCAGGCTCACAGGTCTGACAGCTCCTGGTCAAAATCTCCCCTTTCTCTGCTGGTACAGATGTCCTAAGAACTAAATTTCAGGAAAATAAACAGGGGAAACATTCTCTAAGTGAAAGAGTTTACTTCAAATCTCTTGACACAAACTGCTTCTGTTACTTTAAACTGACATCTGAGTATATTCAGGGGATATTTAAATATGTTATACATATAACAAGTATCTATTATACATATGCATGAAAGAGGGACAAAAACATCCCTCTTAGGGATGGCTGATGCTGCAAATGTAAACCAGATTTTAAGACACTGTTGGGGGTTGAGTGTTTTTTCTGTTACTGTGTCAATTTGAAGAATTTTTCCCATTATCATGCCAATGGAGCT
>JAOTQP010000469.1:1714673-1729053 GCA_026413545.1 Cichladusa arquata | reverse complement strand
CTGGGAGCTCCATCCCACCTGGGAGCTGCCATCCCACCTGGGATCTGCCATCCCACCTGGGAGCTCCATCCCACCTGGGAGCTGCCATCCTACCTGAGAGCTCCATCCCACCTGGGAGCTCCATCCCACCTGGGAGCTGCCATCCCACCTGGGATCTGCCATCCCACCTGGGAGCTCCATCCCACCTGAGAGCTCCATCCCACCTGGGAGCTGCCATCCCACCTGGGATCTGCCATCCCACCTGGGAGCTGCATCCCACCTGGGAGCTGCCATCCCACCTGAGAGCTCCATCCCACCTGGGAGCTCCATCCCACCTGGGAGCTCCATCCCACCTGAGAGCTCCATCCCACCTGAGAGCTCCATCCCACCTGAGAGCTGCCATCCCACCTGGGAGCTCCATCCCACCTGAGAGCTGCCATCCCACCTGGGAGCTCCATCCCACCTGGGAGCTCCATCCCACCTGGGCCTGGAGCAGCAGCCCTGCCTGAGGCACAGCTGAGCAACCCAAGTTCTGCTGCACCCTTAGGGTCAGGGATTGGGAGTTCAGCCTTTGCAGCTGCCACTCAATCTCCCACTCACTTGAAAACCAAGCCTGTGCTAAAGTGCTTTATGGGACCGAGGCCAGAATGCTCAGTTTCTTTCAGAACTGAGCCCTGTGTTTTTATATCCATAATGTTAGCTCAATCCTTCTGCCAAGCAAACCTCTTTTCCCAGAGTTTTGTTTATTTTTCAGGATTGAGCTCAGAGAGGGCTGGGGGTTAACCTCAAGTACAGTGGCCTGATTGCCATATATCTTGAAGGCACTTTCTACTGAAAAGGCAGCTATATGAAATGTGTTCAATTTATTAGTCCCTAACTCTGCAAGGGACAAGCAAAGCAGCACAGGGGTAAGTGAAAGTAGGGCTCTCTCATTCAATCTGTGAAAGAACATAGATGTGAAAGTAGTAGATGAAAAAGTAAATTAAATAATGCCAAGTCCAAGTAACACAGCATTGGAGCATTTATGCTTTCAGTACGTATTTTTTCTCTGTATATTTTAAAAATCTAAAACTATAAGATGAAAGAGAAAGGGAAACAAGGGAGTACTTGGAAAAAGACTTCAGAAGCAAACACTTGAGTACAACCACTCAAATCACTCAAAAAGAGAGATTATTCTCCTACTCATGACCAATGTGTTGGTGAGAAATGACCCTAAAATAACCCTAAACTTTTACACCCAAAGATAATCAGCTTCAAAAAACAAAGCAAGAGACAGTTTGTGTTCAGGAACTTTGTGGGAAATTCATCTCTATGGCACCTTCCCCAGGTGGTAGCAATGGCTGGGTGGGACAAGGCTGAAGATCAGGTGGGGAACAGAACAGGACTGGGCTCTGTCCCACAGACCCTGCAAGGCCACACAGCTTTGAAGGCTATGAAACCTCAGCAGACTTTAAAATCTTTGTTTCCTTTCTGCTGTTCAAGCAAGTGTACTTCCTTGGAGAAATTTTCCTCAGAAATTTAAGATATGTGGGAAAAAAATAGAGCAAAAAATGGAAAAGAATTTACTGTCTTATGGCTTGGTTCAGGAAAACTTAGATGCTCCAAAGTGAAAGTGGTCATGAGGTCTTTGGGAACAAACCAGTGAGACACAGACTTTCTTGTTCTGCCCCTAACCTTTCACAAAGCATTTTACAAGCAGACAATGGACACAAGGAAAACTGGAACCACTCAGACCTTGCAAGGACAAGCTAATACTTCAAGTCTCACTCACTCATCAGTGCACAAAGTAATGATGGGACATAGACAAGTTCTTTGGAGTCTGATGTCAAAAAAGGGTATTTATACTACAGAATATTGTAAAGAAGTGATGAAACATTTTCATGGCTTCACATGGACTGGGGAGGAACATGAAAAGACTTTTTTAAGTGTATCACATCTTATGAATTGAAAATTCTGAGTCACTATACACAGTCTCAGAATCATGGACTGATGACACATTTTCATAGTTAACTATAATAAATAAACCATTATTTTTTATTGTCAGACCATGATAAATGTCAGATCAACTAATCATCATGAAGAATTAAGCTCATATCAAAATTCAGAGTCTAGCAATGGAGCAGCTCAAATCCTGCAAGAAGCTGACTCCATAATTCCATCAAGGATGAAGCCCCACAACTCAGGGCAAATCCTGGGCAAGCCTAGACAAGGAGAAGTACAGATTATACATAATTAATGATTCAAGCTTGCAGAGTAGTGCATCACATACCTCCCAAAAACCTCACCAGCATTCCAGACTCTTCAAATACAGGGGGGGAAGGGGGGGTCCATAATTGTTTTTCTAGCTCTTCTCCATGTCTTTAGTCTCATTTCTTACATTGCTTTCCCACTTGTTTGCCTTCATGTTCTTCTACATCTCTTTCTCCTAGGTTGGCCCTTTTTTCTCTTTCTTTTCTCTTTCCACACAAACAAGATTATCTCAAAACCACTGCTTGTCTCATTCTAACTATGAAAAGTGTAATTTTTCTCTGTTACCTCAAATCACTGTTTCAGTTCTTCGTATGTGCCTCTCTCCCCTTCTGCCCATGTCCAGCAGTTCAGAAAGATAAATGACAAATTCCTGTCACAAATAAAGGCTTTCCCAGATATGATGTAGGACTCCTGAGAATTTGCCTTCTTTAACTTCTTCCTCCAATCTTCTGTTCCCTAAAAGTCGTGTTCCTCAAGTCTGAGCTCTTTCTCCCCAAATTCCCACCTGTGCCACACTCACCCACTAGAAAAAAAGGGTGGAAAGCATGTAATTAAAATATAGGGAACAAATTAGGAATAAGAACCAAAGGTAAACTCCATACACCAAGTGAGTCAAAACAAACTGTCTTATTAAGTTTTTAACAAAAAGTATTGACAAAGAAAGAAAATGGGACAAAACATGGACACCTCCCTAAAAAGAGCCAATGGACCTTTCAAACAAGTAGGTGCACATCTTTAAGCACTTCCACTGTGATCCCATGTGAGCAAACAAGGATCCCTGTGTAAGGGCACAGAGATGGGTAGAAATGCCCCAATCTCCTCTTCACTCTGCCCCTCAATCCTCTCCCTGTACATCCAATTTCCTGCTGCCAGTCCAGCTGTGCCTGTGCTCATCCCTCAAACTGCACTCCCCCTCCCACTCCAGCTACAGAGAACAAAGCACAGACTGGAATGCTTGAAACAGTCTAGAAATTACTATTTTCTTCCTCTTTCCCCTATCCTCCACTCCTGATAAATATTTCCAGAAGTAAATGCCTTCTAGGGAACTCTTCAACAACGAGGTCCACCTCTGGGAAAATGAGGATAAACATGTTGCCATGGCTCACAAGCTCATGAGCTATGGATCTGCAATAAAAGCAACATCATTTCATTAGGGAGGATTAAAACTGTTTCATCTCCCAGCAAACAACTACAGGGGACAGTGCAGAGCAGAGCAGGTTTGCAAAGAAACAGAGGTTAGAGGCACCAACACACACTTCAGGTAAGGAGACAGAGGCTCTTAGCACTGTAAAAAACAAGCTTTGGAAGTTGTGCCAGTGACTGCCAGTAATTCAGATGTAACAGAGCTGTCAGAATGTTCAGGCCCTGTCTTGACTCGAAAAATCATGTATTTTATAGTATCTCCAGTTAATGACATATAAGCTAACACATGCTTGATGTCACAGACAACAAGATTTGTGTATCTTTCTATATAAATGGCAAATTTTGCTCTGAGCAGAGTCCCCTTAAGCTGGTCAAGGCAGACACTTGGTCTGATGGCTGCAGAAAGCATTTGGTGCAGCCTTAGAAAGGCCACATCTCTCTCTAGGCTTCAACCATTAAAAAGGAAATGCAGGCCTTCTCTAAATGCAGGTACAAGAAGTTCAATAACTCCATTTATAGTTCCATTTTCCCTTATATAAACTGTGGCAGCTTCTCTGGTTTACACAGACATCGGGTGCACTAGAGTAAAACTCAGTGAAGGTTTTGTACAGATGGACTAGAAGAATAAAAAGTAAGTAAAGCTTCACTGCAATTAACAAAAGCCTAGAGAAGCACAGTAAAACCACCAGGGCCTTTCAGCTCATCTGCCACAGAAGGGCACATACCCCATGAGCCACCAGGCCCCTTTCCAAGCTGTGCCCCAGGTTTATTCACAACCTGACCCACTGCAGCACCATGTGCTGATGCTGCTGCCCAGCACCTTCCTAGCACAGTTCAGAAGCATTTCAGCATTTCTACTGTAACACCAAATGCTGGCAATGGTGATTTTTTTTCTCAATTTTTCAAATTAATGTTAACCTGAGTAATTACTGGGAAACAGGAGAGGAAAAGGGAAGTTTGTACTCAGCTGGATGAAATATGTCATTTTTCCCAGTGTACAAGACAGAGGTCTTCACAAGAGGCAGCCTCTTTTGGGGCAGAAGGTGACAAGAGAGACAACTGGCTTTTCACTCTAATCTCATGGCCCATCCACTGTCAGCAGGTTGAAGCCTTGAACTCAAGACAAATGGAAAAACTGAACATTATCCCTATTATTCCTGTAAGTCCCTTTAAAGAAGCTGCAACAGCTGAGGATCTCCTCACTCTGCATCTTCCCTTGGTACAACCCAGAGCTGCTGCCACTGTGTCTGCCAGACGTGACCACAGCTCATGACTGAGCAATGGCACAGTGTGAGGCAGCCAGCACCTTAATACAGAATATTGGACAGGTAAAAATACGTTTTTATGCTCTTTCACACACTGAATCCAAAGGCCAAGATACTCAGGAGCAAAGAAAGCCAAAGGAATTCAAAGCAAAGACAGAAGAATGAACACACATCTTCAGCTGGAGATGGAGAAGACAATGCCCCAAGCAGTTTGTAAAAGAATCTGCAGCACTAAGATTGCCTGGCACTGCAGCACCTAAAAGGTGAGCAGGGACATGAAACAAAAGACCTCCAAACTAACAGATTAGCCCCCAAATGCCTCGTTAATAAAACCAGATCTGGAAGTTATTGATAGAAAAAACAGTGCTAGAAGTTACTTTATAGTTCAGTTTTCATATTCAACAAAATGCAACAAGGTACACTTTAACATCTAAACAAGGTACACTTTAGATTCTTGGTGTGTGTTAGGGGTTTTTGGTCATTTTCTCTCCAAAATCTAAACTATGCTAAATGCAAAATCAATTAAAACCTTTCTTGATCATCTTAAAAAATGAAATTAATCTGGGAACATTAACTGTCTAAATTGGCAAATCCTCTACTGGCAAACAAACAGTTAAAGAAAAATAAGGGGAAAAAAGCCTTAAAAGACTCAGGAGAATTAGCTGTTGCTAAAACAATTTTATGGTCCTTTCCACTTCAGTGGAGGTAGTTTGTATGGCTGACTGGAATCTATTCAATGCTGTCAAACATCTAACACTCCCATAGCCAGACGCCTCACAATGAATAACAAGCAGCCTCGCTGCCAATATGCTCAAGCTGCATTTTTTACCAGGGACTGGACCCCAACCCAGCAACACTCCAACTTCATTGTTCGATGCCTTGTTAATTTATAAGACCCAAAATTAACCACAACAAACAGAAGTGCCAAAATTCTAAAGAAATGCAGCAAAAAAATCCATCATATTAAACAAACCACCATATAGAGAGTCAGGTTCGTAAAAAGAACCTGCACACCTAATTTCTCTTTTGTAGTTTAAATTGGTTTCATAATAGAAAATAACATTCAATTTCAGCAGACGACTTCCATAATCTGGGGAAGCTTCCAGTAAGTGCATAGAATAAAAAAGAAAGAAGTAGAAACAATGAATAAAGTGTACACAACTCTCGTTGAAACACTAAGCACATCATCTGTCATCCTGAGTATCATCATTTCCATAAATATTATCCCAACCATTGATTGCCTTGCTCAGTGCTGTGCTTCAAGCAAAATCCTGGACTCTTACCATATTTACATCCTTCATCTTTCAGCTCTAATAATGGTGAAGCGCTGACACCAGACTCATATTCCAGGGAAGACAGAGAGTGCTCAGTGACAGCCCTGGCCCTGGGAAATTACAACTGTGCCCTCTTGGCAGCTTTATGATTATGGCTCTGACAGGCCTTGTGTTCTGAGCTCATATCCTGCCTTGGGCACATCCTCCTCTCCTCCAGCCCCAAGCTGAAGTCAAACAGGACACACACATTACCAGGAAGGTATCCCTCAGCATTTTCAACCCTGGGGAGGGGAAACAAGCACCATTCTCACCATATTTAACACAGCTTGTGACTCGGGGGTTTACTTTTAATTATACTTGCTGCTAGAGTTCCCAGGATCTAATTCTCTAGGAACCATAAGGTGGTGCTGAAAAATTCCAGAGCCTCAGTTTGTAAAACAAAGTGAAGCAAAGCAGCTGCTCTGAGAAAAAGTGGCCATATCATGCTGATACACAGCCCTGAGAAAAACTAAACTCTAGTCCATAGCAGAACTCATGAGCTCATTCTTAGTAAACAAAACTAGCCTAGCTGCTGCACTTTTAGAGCTGACTTGATCACCCACACTAGAAAAGACACAGCTTTGAAGGTGTGAGGAAAAGCACTGTGGGCTTGTGGGTGCTTGTGCTGGTCTTGACAGCACTGACCATCACAGAGGGACAGGCTGAGCAGCCCTGCAGTGGCCAGGGACACTTGCTCCATCAACCATGCACTTTTCAGGATGTATTTAGAAGTAACATCAGTAAGGTATCACTGTTTTTAAGCCTAAAGAAAACAACAATGAAGTTATGAAATGTACAGTTTGGGGATTTATTGCCACTGAATTGTTTTACCTAAACACAGGTAGTATCTGTAATACAAAGTGATTTTTTTTTTAAATTCATTTTTGACAGGACTGTTTAGGCCTCTTGCTCTGAAAGCAGGCTACTATTTCTTGGCCTTATCATTAACCTGCTGTCCTTATTGTCTACATCTGACCCTACAGCATTCATTAGCACATGAAATGGAGAGGAAACATCCAAATTATGCACAATTTCATCTGGTTTGAAGCAGCATGCATGCACATCTCCAGAAAACACTCACCTAACAGCCTTTTTGGGACCCCACAAAGACACACAAATACCTGACATATTTTCCACAAACACTTTGGCAATAAGAGTAAGCCAAACAAGTATATCTTGACTGTAAACAGGAAAAATAGTCACTATCATTTCCAAAACCTTAATTACAGTAATTAACCACAAACTGTTAATCACAGATAAAGCTGGTCTCGGATCAAAAGCAGGTAAAATGTCCATCAAATTCACTGATATCAATGTTTAACATAAGCCTTTTAGGTTACATATTTACACAAAATCCAAGATTCAGGGAATGAAAAGTAGGACTTGAATACTGCTCCACCAGGCAGAAAAGAGCTTTTTATCTTACCACAGGCTAATGACTCATTAACAGTGTGGTTAAGCACTATCAGCAAGTCAGCAGCAAGATGGGCCTTGTAAAGGAAGCCTCTGGGGATGAAGAGACACTTCCATGCAAATGCATCATCACTTCTGCAAAAGCAACTTTAGGCTGCACATTTATGCCAAATCAAATTCTTAGATACATGTTTAGTGAAACAACATGACAGCTGGATAATACCCAGCAAATATTCTCAGAACTAATGCAATTGTAATTAGGTGGTGTTTCTTTATTCCTGCTTCACTGGATAACAGATTTTTTTGGAAATACGTATTTTAATTTGACCTACACCATTTTGACATAAATACTTAATTTCAAGCAGTTCCACTGCTACAGGTGAGATGATCCTTACCACCAGGAAATCTGGCTACTCTGTGGTATCAAACACCTGCATGGAAGAGAACTGTCATTAACCAACTGGGGCCAGAAAGCTCCTTGTATCCCCTCAAGGAGCTGTTCAGGGCTACAGGAGCTCTAATTCTCCAGAGGACTTCTATAACAGATGGAAATAAGGCAAATGCATCAAACAATTTAGATTATTATTTCCAGAAATACTTCTACAGTACTCAAGTGTCAAAATGCTTTTAAATCAAGCAAACTGCACGTGGCAAGACTTACAAAGCTGACTACAGGAATTAGATGCTTACACTCCATGAAATTCAGTTGATTCCAGAGATATAGCTCTACTGCTGCTTTTAAAAATTCACCCATGACTGACCATGAGAGCAGCATCTTAATGAGTATAAAGCCCAAGAGAAATAAATAAAAAATTTAATGCAGACTTATTTTTTGCATGTTCTACACCACAGTGAAAGCCACCTCCTCCCCTTTCCCACAGAAACAGGTGTGCCTTGGGGTCACTCCCCCGGTTTTTTAGAGGTCTCCTCCTGTCCTGGGGTTCACAAAGGATTTGAACCTGATGTACATTCACATAACCTGGGTTCATGAGAACCAAATATGCAAAGACTGCAAGAAGTGCTGCTAAATCAGACAGGGCTGCTTGGTGATCTTTAACAGAAACCTCATCACAGCTGAAGGCTCCTCCAGTTTCTGTTTTCAGAGGACGTTTCCTGCTAAGTGCTTAGAAAAAGCGAGATGCCATTTAAAATAACATAGCTTTCCCTGTCCTTTTTCACGGTTGTTTTCTGCAATCTAACCACAAGGAATTGAATATACTGCTTTAACCTCTGCTAAGTACAGTTTTTATACTTATTGGCAGCTGGTGTTGATCATTTGAATGGGAAAACTTGCAGGAAGGAAGCACCTGAGTTCAGCTCTGAGGGTTCTCCAAAGTCTCCAGGAGTGTTTTATGATACAATTCAAAGTCATTAATCAAGTAGTTCATTACTGGCTGGCAGAAACTCTTTGTTGCTGTGAACTCACTCAGCACAAAGTTATTTTGTTCATAGTGCTGCCACTTCCTTTTCAAATTTGTAAGGTTACTGTGCATCAGCCTCCCGCTGCTGCAAATTTGGCACTCTTTTCTCAAAGCTTTTCTTCCCCTAAAGGTGACCATTTAACAGATCTTGGGTCTTTTATTGTTGTTTTCTGGATTCCTCATAATTTAAGACACCCGAGTTATTTTCTGTAAGCCTTCTAGATACTGTTGAATTTTTACCAGAAAATTTAGTATTTGTTTTCCCCAAAGGCCCCCACCTGTAAGTTCTGGCTCAAGGCCACTGCAGTAACACAGGCATTCCAGGATACCCCAAGCAAGTTCTTCCACAGGCAGATGCCCCCTTCTATCCTTAAACTGAACCTAGAAAATATCTATGTAGTTTGGTGTTCAGTGCAAAGGTCCTTTATGCTGCTTCTCAGCAGGGATCATCAGTTTTGGTTAAATGCAACATTTAAACCCACTGATGGGAGGAGATTGATCAACCAGACACCAAGAACAACCATCTATCTAGATGTGTTTTCTGTTCGGTCAGGTTTTTTTAACTCTGCTGTTAATTCTATGTAATTTGCCTGCCAGATCCCAGTGACATCCCTAACTGCAAAGGGCCACAGCACAAGTGGCTGGACAGGCATGGAAAGTCCAACTCCTTTGTATTTTATTTGTCAGCAAGGACAACAGTCCTTGCTACAAGCTTTCACCTTCTCATGCCTTTCTTGCATTTCTTCTGAGCCACACGAACCTTTAAGAAACAATACTCAAATGATCTGCCAAAAATAGGCATCAGTGAGTCTCTTTAATGACAACCTGAAACCAGACCCTTTAATATACAAATGGTATTTAGTAGATCTTTTCTCAGTATTGCCCATATTTCTCCTTGAGGTCTTCACAACTTGTAGAAAGGCTGTCATTGACTTTGACCCAATTTTGATCACAATACTGTTTCTGTGCTTTCTGACACTCCTGCACGTCCATGCATCTTGCATCCTAAACATCCCTCCCTTTCTGTATTTTTTTTGCCTCTATCTGCTTCTCTTCCCAAAGTTTATTCTCCTACCACTTTTTTATATCACTGTTAACACATTAATTGGTGAACTTGTCTCCAAGAAATTAACTGCCTTGAGGCACATCTTTCTGCTGTCTGCTAATGCTTAATCTCTGATCACATCTCAGTTTTATAATCCCTATCAAGCCTTTTATTAGCTTTTGCTTTTATTACTCCTAAAATCACAAAACACAATATGTTGGACTTTGCTCTTGCCTAACAGTTATCCATTCTAAAAATATCAAGTCTGTGGCTTTTTACATTCTCCTCATTTAATGCCTTTTCAGCCATTACAGCATTAGCAACAAGAGAAATACTTGATGCTTATGGACTCCTTGCAGCAAGAACAGAGAGAAATACGTGCCTTCCCACACTCCAAATATTCTGCTAACACACATCCCTTGGCATTCTCACCATGTGGGCAGGCAGGCAAAGGGAATCTGTTTCACAGACAAGAGAGGGGAATCTCTAGAACCTTGAGCTGGCAAAGCTAAAGGAAATCTGTGCCTGGACAGGGCAGTAACCCATGAGTGCCACTGATCCAGCAGGAAACCCATCCCACAGATCATGGGAGCCTGGCGGAGAGGGCAGGATGGCCAAGCCCCACTGAAGGCTCAAAGTGAAGCACTCAGACCTGGAGCTGGTGGGACTGGTCAGATTCCAGCCATTTCTGACCCAACAGAAATCCTCCTCACCTCTCACTCTGTTTCCAACACCCATTCTCATACACAGCCTGCTGGAGTAGGGCTGTAAGTCCTGACAGGAGCAATGGGAACACCTCACAGGGATGTGGCTCCAGCAGTGTGGGCAGTATTTGTTACCCCTGCTGATACACCTGCCTGAAGTGCAAGCAACCACATGCATTTCAGAACTGCCTCTCCTCCTGCTCCTCTCTGTATTGTAGTTGAGAGTAGTTTACTTCCACTTGGAATAAAAAATAAAATTAACATCAGGAATGATGTGTAAGCACAGAGTTTGTGCAGCAATACTGAACTGAAAAGGAAACCAACTGTAAAACACAAAGGCAGAAAAAGAAATAAAGCAAGAGGAAGATGGTAAGGAAGGGCAAACCAAGCTGGTGTGTGTAGCTGGCAGCACGAGGCAGCCAGGGCTCCTAGCAGGAGGAAGGACAATTAGATTGAGCAGATGAGAGCAATGATGATGATTGCTGGTGCTGCAGACCCGGCTGGCCTGCATTAGGTTAAGTAAGCTGGATGCAAGCCAGCACCATTGAACAAATGGCACAGCACATTCCCCAGGAATCTGAGGAGAGATTACCAATACCTTAAAGGTGACCTTTCCCACTTGCTATCCCAGCAAATCAGGCAATTCTCTTGGCTGTAATGGACAAGATCAGCAGAGGCCACTCTCCTGAAGTTATGCATGCCTCATACAAATAGGATTTTTACTTTTAGATTTAATATCAATTGACTGCACCTCATTTGAGCAAAGTATCCTAAGTGCTTTATTGGTTTATTTCACCCCTTGCCCATTTTAAAGAAAACATAATCTAACTTTCCATTATTCATTATCATCCAGGCAGGCAACAAGAGAAAAAGAGAACCCTAATTTTTAGCCATATTGTCTATTAAAAATGTAAAATGTTTCCTAAAAGGGCAGGCACATTAATTAAGGCTGCCTCAGGATAAATGAAGATTACTAGGAGTGCTCTGCTTTCCTGGATGAGTTTTCCATTATAATCAAATGAAACCAATTACTGCATTTGTAATGGAAACTGTACCTAAGCTGAACATTTCCACTTTTGCAGAAGCTGGAGAGTACACTGCAAAAAAAGGTCTCCAAACACTCAGGAAAGGAAAAAAGAAGGTATCTTTTCTGAGGAAAATAAAGAATCCCGTAAGTAAAACCAACAGTAAATACACTGGGTACAAATCAAATGGCCCCAGTGTAATTGAGAATCACAGCCTGGATTCCCAGAAGCCATCTCCAGCAGGAAATCCTGAACCTGAGCACTGAACTCCCTTCCCCTTCTTCAGAGAAGAAAACACAGCTTAATTAGGCTCAATTTTCTAAATAATGGTTATCCTCTGTAACTAATCAGGAAAATTTTAAACCAGTATCAGATGAATGCTTGTTCAAACAGTGAAACATGCTCTGTCTTCCAAATATCATCTTACTCTGCAAACAGCTGAAAGGATCGAGGGTAACACACACTGAAGCACAGTTTTAATTTTCAAACATCCTTTGCCATCCTACTGAGCAGCCCCTAGAATAACACTCAACCTTCTTCTGCATGTGGAGATTCTGCCAGTGACAGAATGCAAAGATAATTTCAGGGAAAAAAGAATTAATGGAATTTCAAACACAACAGCATTTTCTGAATTTATTCCAAATGGAAGAAGGAAAATGTTTAAAGGTATTGCTAGGGAACCAAGAAGGCCCCAAATAAAATTATTTTAATAATCTTTAAAGAGAATCCTGAGCCTGAAAGACACTTCAGAGAGAATTCCACTTCCAATTCACCTAAAAGCAATGCACTCATTGAGCTCATCTGTACTTATCCAATATTCACCTGCATCATGGATTTTACCCCTCAGCAAGCTAAGCAAGTGCATGCTAATTATGAGGCTGACAAAGGCAATGCAGAGTTATGTTTTAGCATTCTGTCCATGTGATGCAACCTGGAACAGGGGCTGGACAGTGTTAAAGGAATAAAGTAGATATTTACTAAGAAGACTTTCAATGGATTCACCTTGGGCAGTGCAAGAGCCCAGCCCTGGCTCCACCCAAGATGGATAACAGGTCACAAGTTTTCACACTTTTATAAGTTTTGGTCCATTTCCATATTGGGGTTCATTGTCCAATTTCAGCTCCAGGTTCTGCACTCCCATCCTCCCAGATTCTCTCCTCAATTCACTGTTTGCACTTTTTGGGCTGAAGCTGCAGCATGTCCTTGGTTCTGGGGCTGGAAAAGGATTGTTTTGTCTGACTGAGCTGTGAGGAGAACTTGCCAACACTTTATATGAAGTTCAGAGTTACACACTAATGCAGTACAGAATCTGGGAAATATGAAAGCTAAAACTTAAGGCATCACATGTAATCAGCAATGAAGCTCTACAATGATTTTAGAGGTATCCATCTATTATCAGATAGAACTAATATATAGTAATAGTGTGCTTTGATTTCTGGTTCCCTTTTAGACTCAGACAAAAACAACTTCTGAGTGAAAATAGGGGCAGATACAGGAGAATTGTTCATGACATATTCTAAGTTTAACACTCCTCCATGGGGTACATTGTGACACCACCAAATAGATTTTAGCACAAGGCAGACCTGCAGCACATGCAGGCTCCACTGCCCATCATCCACTAATCAAGAGCCTGGACAAATTTATTAGAGGTTTTCCAAGTTTATCTTTGGATTATCAGATAAACTGGCAAGCTTGCCATTCATGACAAGGAAAGGAAAACTGAGGCAATATGAGCCAAGTTTTAACTAAAATACCAAATGAAATTCTATCAGATGGAAATGGTTGGAGTTTTTGTAATTTATGTATTATACTGACTCTAAGTAAGGCTCTGTCAGGCATTCTACAGTGAAGGGAGATGCAATATTAGGGATTTTGGAAGGCTGCAAACATAGAAGCATTTTTCTCCTATTAAAAAACCTTCCTTTGTATAGAACAGACTCTGCCACAGCTTTTTTCTGTGGACCCCCTAGCCTACCTTTTGTCTTACACGATGTGGTGACCAAAGTTCTACACAGAAATTCCATCATTTGTGCATTTCCATCTCGGCTCTCTCCAAGAATTCCTTTACTTTCAAGACAGGCAGATCTATCTGCATTTTTTAGATTAGTCTTCATACCCCACTTAAGGACACTCTGCTACATTTTTTTCCACTGACAGTTGTATTAACTTCATACAGATGTAGTCAGCTGCATCATTAGTCATTCCAGTAATTTCTAGCCTAATCTTCAACACCTTGAGAGAACACCTGTCAGTCATATGCTGCTATTATCTATGTGACAGTTCTACCACCCTAGTTCCTTCCCCTTAATCTACACCACTCACTAAGCTGTTTCCACTTTGAGTGTATTTTTATCCTTTACTTATGCAAATGCTGCCAAATAAGTTGGAATTTTTTCACGCTTTTGTCCCAACTTCTGTAGGATAGGTGTACTTATTACAGACCTGCACTACCTTCCTGATGTCTCAGTCAACACTAAAGGGACTGTAAAATTGTGAAAGTAAATTCTTTTGCCTTCATTTAAAAGCTCACTTATACCAAATCCTGTGGGATGTCCCTGAGAGGAATGTTGCATTTGTCTTTACAAACAAGTTGTAGATCTGCTAGATAAAGTTAGCAGGGAGAGATAAAAGAAGCAATGGGAGGCATTCCACTGTTTGATGAATGGGAAAAGATACTTACCTTTACAAACAGAGTGTAGGTTTGCTGGTAAATGAAACTGGATATTGGAAGATGAAAGAAGCAACGGGGAAAACTATGAATTCTGTAAGAATTAAAAATTAAAAGGGAGGGTTGTACATTAGAGGGGAATCTCAGGTATCAG
>JAOTQP010000469.1:1669794-1714573 GCA_026413545.1 Cichladusa arquata | reverse complement strand
ACTTTCGTGTGGAACCAGTTCCATGGCAGCTCTTCAGCCACTGGAATGCCCATACTCCAGCTCTGGAGAGATGCCCCCCCCGGTAATGGCTCAAAACCTTTTCTGAATGTATTTTTCACATTACCAAACAGCCCAAGACAGGGAGAGAACAGGGTGAACCCCATCTCTGTACTGAGGCTTTAAAGAAATTCAGTTTCTGGGGGGATTTCTCCAAATGAATGGATCTCAAATGCTGCTCTCAACCTCTCTGGATGGTGGAACCCTAAATCTCCTGGGATGTTGCATTTCTGAATTGCTGTGTGCACACTCTTGACTTTCTGAGTCATCCTCAGTCCTAAAGCCAGACTGAGTTCTCCTGAACTTTCCAAGTTACTGCAACAATTTCCTTTTTATCTGATTTATGTGAGTTTTGCAATGCCAAGGGAGCCAAATGAGCTTAGCACAGAACAATTATTTCTTCTGGAAAGCAGGACAGCAAAAGCTCTCATACACTTTGCTTGCTTCAAAATAAATATATTTATTTAATGGATGGACAAGACTTCCTTGAGATGTTTACACTTTCTCTGAGGCCAAGAAGAACCTGTCCTCTCCTTGACTCCTTGGGCTTCCAGTTGTATCACAAGAATATTTTCTATCCAGTCATCCATAAGGAAATCAACTCCAATCTGAGTCAGGAAAAGAGCAATTTAATAACTGAGAATTGAGTGAGGTGTTTAATGGACGAGCTCTGAGTCTCACTGACTCTTTGCCATCTGCCTCAGCCTTTTGATTTACAGCGTTTAACTGCTTGTAGAACTCATCTCTCTGTGGGTTTTTTTTCAGTCCTACTAAAGAAAAGAAGCATTTATTCTTTCCCCTGGAAAACGATGGATTAAAATAATGGCTGGTCTGATGGGAGATGTGCGACAAATCACATCAGCCTTTGCCAGAAATGCACCTTGTCTCTGAGTCTGGGATGGGAAGAGCTGGAAAAAACTGCAGGAGACTTTAATCAGGTGATGGAGATGTCCTTAGGAAGTTTAAAGTGAGATTCATTTCCCTTGCATTTCGTATCAAGGATTTCAGTAAATGCCCTAGAGTCAGATGAGTCACGGGAGAAAATAAAGCTCAATTACAAGAAAACTGATGGACAAAAGAAAACCAGCCCTGAACCCGAAGCCAAAACAAAATGAAACTTGAAACCCACGAGTGCAACCTTCTCATAAGCAGCAAAACCTTTTCTTTTCAGGGCTTTTCTGGTTTGTGGAGTGCTGTTCCCGAGGCAAATACTGGCAAATATCCGGAGTGTTCTGTATTTCCTTCCCATGTGTTTTGCTCCTGTAACAGACAGAAGGAGATCAGATCCCTCCTGCAGCACAGAAAAAGGGAAATGCCAGTGGAATATCAGCCCTGACAAAGAGATCATTCATTATTTTGCTGCTCTGTCACAGCTGCTGGTGTGGAGAGCTTTGAGGGGAGCACTGGGGTTTTGATTTGATTTCTCTGGTGTGAGGAGCAGTTGGACACAAATGCTGAAGAGAAAACGTTTCTGACACCTCTGGGATAAGGCAGAGTTTTTTAGGACCAGTCCTGGACTGCAGAATGAACTTCCCTGCAAGTTTATTACAACTTTGTTGCTTTCTGTGTCAGGCCTGTCTCTGTCACCAACATTCAATAAATACAAAAATGAGGAAGATTTTCAGAGCAAACCAGAGTTTGCACTCAGTTCCTCCTCCTGTATAAACAAACCCACCTAAACCCTCTAACAGAGGTTAATTGGTACAAGTGCATCACACACAGCCCCAAATGTTGCTCAGGTATGATATAAAGTTTTAAAAGCCACAAAAACTAGCTCGGGATGGTGCAGAACTCGCCCAGTTTCACTGCAGGAGCAGGGTGCTTGTTAAATCACAGGAGATGAGTTCAACACCAGCTCTCCAGGCTCCCAAATTCAAGAGTCAGCACTGTGCAGCTGAGGAGGAGAGTGAGGAAAACTCAGCAATAAACCCAGGCTGTTCAACCTTTCTCTGCAGCACCCACAGCCCACCCCAAACTGAACATCTGACATGCTAAATCCCCCTCAGGGCTGAAAATGCAAGTCGCAGTCAGAGCCCAGTGTGCCTCCCCAAAGAGCCAGGCTGGCGCAGGGCTGCAGCTGGATCCTCGTGCAGAGCCCCCCTCCACCCTGTGCTCCCTCCCACCTGGCTGCAGCTTGTGCCACCTTCATTACAAAAATGGAAATCAGCATCCCTTGCAGATGTTCCTCCCAGGGCAGGCCTATGTGTGACTCTGGAATAAAAGACCTGCAGCTCAGGAAGGCACATTAGTCATGAGGAGCTTCTGAACTCGAATGCTCTGCGCTTTTCTCATCTCTTCTGCCAAAACAAGCAGCACCCCCAGCCTGCTGTGCACACTCAGAGAGTGCAGGGAGCCTTTGCTTTGCTCAGCAGAACAGGCTCAGGGAATTTCGGTCCCAGTTGGCTGCTGGGGGGTGATTCTCTGCCTGTGCCCTGCACTGGGGTGTGGCAGCCCCTCAGTCCTGCCAGAGGAAGCGCCCAGGGCTTGGCACAGGCTGGTTTTTAATTGCCTGGCGTTAAATCCAGCGCTGGAAATGCAGGCTCTGGACACAGATGTGGTTTGAGCCCGTCAGGAAGTGTCCCAGCAAATGTGCTGAGATTTTAATGAAGCCACTGACTCATCAGCTGGGAGAAGCAGGGGCTGCAGCAGGAGCTGATGGTCTGAGGGCATCAGCATTTCACTCCAGCGAAATGGGTCCCCCCAGATAAGGAAATTGCCATTTTTGGGTCCCTGGTTGCAGAGAGAGGTCCCTGGAGTGTCCTGCCCTGCTGGAGCCCCTGTGGGGCAGGGGAATACATCGTGTTTCACCCCGTTCCTGGGAGGTTCTGGGGCCCAGAGCTGCTGCATTCCCAGTGCCTGAGCCCAGTCTGTTCACACAGCTCTGGAATTGACTGAACCAGTTCATCTCAAGTGCAGGAAATCAATAGTCTTGGGGGTGAGAATTCTTCAGAAGCCAAGATGGGTATTGATATCTCTGGGAAGGAAATGAATTCTCCTCTCTTGCATATTCCCAAGGATGGGCCAGGAGAATGCTGTTACTCCCATGAATCGATAATGTCAATAGTGGGCTCAAAATATTTAGTTTTTTTTCCAAAAGCAATCACCAGAATGTTCTAATCTGAGAGGGAGGGCTGGAAAAAGGATCTGAGCTGACCATGGCACTGATTTCCTGGGGAGCTTTGGGCACATTTTGGCTTTTTCTCTGTCTTAGCCTAAAGTTGGGACAGAGTTTTGGATTGTCATGGGCGTGGAGCTGACACACATTTGCTATTTTTTAATCATTTGCCGTTGCTTTTATCCTCTAAATTGGTCTGTGCAATCCCCACAGGATCTGCCTGGGGAAATGCTCTCAGTGCAAATTCAAACAGAACCAAATTTGCTGAGGTGCTGTTTGTAAAAAACGTTGGCTGAGCTCTCAGGAGAGCAAACCCAGGCTGGGAGCAGAGCCAGCAGCGATTTGTGAAGGTGCAGAAGGATTTTTTTGGGGTGAAGGGTTGGGATGTGCACATGGGGTGGCAGAGCACACACTCCCTTCTCAGAGCAGCTCTTTGGAGACTGAAAAACTCTTTTCATTTCCTTGCTGTGGACAAGGATAAAAGATGTGCTGCTGAAAGGGATTCCGTGGCAGGGCCTTTGTTTCTCACCCACAGCTCATCTCCCCAAATTCAATATTTTGCAGGACAGATAAGAGCAAGAGGAGGAGGATTTCAAAGCACCTGGCCAAACACAGGTTATTAATTCTGATTCAACTCCAGAAAATTCAGCTCCTCGCTGCCCCAGCACCCATGGATGTGCTCAGGTGCTGTCAGAGCTGTCTCACTGTGGAAGCACAGAAACGTTAGTTAGGCTGTGATGACCCCCAAATATCTGAATGTCCCAAATTTTGGGTCCCAACCAGGTTACTTTAAAAGCAGAAGGAGAGGAGTGTTGCTGTTCTCTCCATCTCTTTGTCTGGTGCTTTCTCTCTGCTCACAAAGGCCCTTGGGAAGCTGGAGAGTTGGCAATCAGCTTGGAAAAACTCACCTGGGTTGCAAGAGCCTCTCCTCTGCCTTTTCTGGGGTGTTTTTTCTTTTCCTTGCCTCCTTGTTCTTTGTGCAGAGCTCGGCAGCCAGCGAAGACGTGTAATTAGAGTTAATTGTGATTGCTCGTGGTGCAGCAGCATCACTGACTTCAGGGTGCTCCTGGCTCTGAGGGAATGGGAATATTTGTGAGAGGAATGTCAGATTTGTCTTTACAAACGAGCTGTGGATCTGCTGGTAGGTAAGGTTAGCACTGAGACAGATAAAAGAAACAATGGGATGGATTCCACTGACTGGTGAATGGAAAAAGAGATTTGCCTTTACAAACAAACTGTAGGTTGACTGATAAATGAAATTGGATATTGGAAAATGAAAGAAGCAATGGGGAAAAACCCATGAATTCTGTAAGAATTAAAAATTAAAAGGGAGGGTTGTACATTAGAGGGGAATCTCAGGTATCAGGTGTTTGGGAAGTCTGTACCTTTCAAGTACCTCAGCCCATGGGGAAATAGAGAGGGAAAAGTGGCCGGGAAAATAGAACAAAAGGAAGCTGCATCCTCCAAAAATTGGAGAGATCCCAGGGGAATGCCCTATGGCCTCTCCCTTTATTGGAATAAAGCAAAAAGGACTCTTCTGTCTCCTTTTTGGACACACACCTCTGGTGTTTGTGGATTAATTTTCCTTACATCCCCACATGCCAGGATAACACTTGATTAATATCCAGTATCTAAGACCCCAAATTTTTGTTTAGAAAACTGTGCAGACAAGGCAGAGCTCTCTGCTTTACCAGGTTCCTTCTAAAGAAACAAATCCCCAACTCTTCCATTTCAAAGCAAGCTCTACTGAACCCCATCATAACTGTGTGCAACGTACGCATGGATTATTAAATACAGATCCAGTTAAAGACTCAAAACTGCTGCAAAGACAGCAATTTGTTTAAATGTTTATGCACCATTAGTGGGAGTAGCAAACAGTTAGAGAGCACTCACAGTGGCCGAGAGCTGCGGTCCGTTCAGCTGTGCGTGCAGGATGGCCTCGTTGATGGAGCTCCAGATCCCCGACAGGGCCACCTCCAGCTCGTGGGAGGCTGCCATCTCATTAGCCAGGTACTCCAGCATGGAGATGAAGTGCCTCCAGTGTGCATCCAGCTCAGCCACGCTGGCCAGGCAGCCCCTCATGACGTTGAGGCAGTAGCCCACGCAGGGCCGGATGAGCGTCAAGCCCTGGCAGTGCGCGCAGTACTGCATCCTCACCAGCGCTCTGCTGCACTCCCTGCTCACAGCGGCATGCTCCGTTGTATTGATCACCTCAATGCCCAGGCTCAGGGCCTGGCTCAGCATCCTGCTGGCCCAAAGGGATTTTGACAGCTCTGTAACCATGTTTTTAGAGTAGTGTCCAAAAGGATTTATGTCTTGCCTTGTGAGCCGCAGACACTCCGTATAGTCCTCTGACAGATCTGTAATTCCGGGGTTTATTAGCCGGCTGTACACCAGGGGAAAGAGACTGTCAAAGAACCGTAGCACTGCACTTTCCACTGTGGTCTCTGCGCCCAGAATGTAGAGAGAGATGTCTGTAAAAAGCTCCTTAACAGGCTCTGCTGCTTCTTTTGCCATAGGTCTGTAAGCTGTCTCAAACAGGGAACTTGTGCGGTTTTCAGCAAAGCGAAGCAAAGACTCAAAGGCCTCTAAAAAGGGGGCAGGGGAGAGAAAGAACTCAAGGTTAATGTCAGACACCTGAAATCTCAGTCACACTGTCCTGAACAGGAACATCAATAGTTACATGAAATCTGCAATATGAATGCAATAATAGGTCATACAGTAATGGGATTAAAGGGACCCCAAAGTATTGCCTGTGCATAATGAAGGCAGCACGTAACACACAACAGTTTTTCTTTAAAAAGATGACTCAGTTCTCACTAGCCAGACCCTGATCCACCAAGGACTCACAGATTCCAGACTGGGCTGGAGCACAGTCCAGGGCTGTGTAAGATGGTTTTCAGAACTCAGCATTTGGGCAGTTCAGCTGGGTACACTTCCAAAGCATCCCTCAGCTCAACTGTGAGGCAACTGAATACAAACAGAAGCTGAAGGTTTTGTTTCACAGTGCTTGAGTAGCTGGCTGAGAGGCACTTCTTGCAAAGTACAACTCCAAAATGAAGGAAAAGATGCTGTGTGAATAAATTCTCTCCCCATTAACACTGGACATGTCTGGACACCAGCCAGTGGTTGCAGAGGACTTGACATCATGTCCACTATGACCCAAAACCAAATTGAAATAACCAAATCAGGAAAACATTATGTCCTTTAACTACACCATTTCTGAGTGGCCTAAGAAAAAATAATATTTAAGGAGTTCCACAGTTAACACATTTCAAATGGCACATGGAAAGCATTATAAACCCAAGCCACCAACTGGGGTGCTAGAATTCATGGACAGGGCAGGGAAGGGATCATTTTTCCAGATTATTTTTAATGACACAGAAGACAGTAATCCACACCATTCCCACTGCTTTCTTTGGAAGCTCTCCAACAAAAAGCCTCTGACATAAATCATCCTTGCACTCCTCTGGGTGGCGAGCAGTTGCAGTCGAGGCAGGAGATCTGTCACTCCGTACCTCCCGAGGCCTGGCCAGATAATGGGGCTTGCTCTAATCCTCCTCTCCATTCATGGGAACATGGCTGTGTGACTCCCTGCTCGGCAGCACAGCCCCAGGATCACCCCACAAAGGAGCAGACACAATGCACAGCCCCAGATTAGCACACACTGGCCAAGCTGTGCGCCGTGCCCTCCCTGTGACAGCTCCCCGGGCAGCTCACTTGCCTCTTCTGATAAGCATTACAATCCCCTTTACCACAAAGTGTGCTTTAACTAAACAGATAACACACCATATCTCATTGCACATTAATCATCAGGATTTTGCACACACACGCTGCAGAGAAATCACTTCAGCACTCACACTGGTATTACAGCAACTAATACTTTGGAAGTGCTTATAAATTCCTAGAAATTAAGAAACCAGATACACTAAAGTTGAAAAAGATGACAGTACTTTCTTGTCAGAGAAACACCTTGCCAAGTTTCAGACTGAAGCAGACTTGCACAGCTGACAACAATTCTGAAAATTGGATCCAGGATATAAATCTTGACACAACCTAAACTGGAGTGCAGTTTGTTGTGTGCTACTGCACACTATTAAAAGGGTTTTTTTGTTTGCACGTCAACTCTATATGTATATTTCTAAAGGAAACCAAAACGTCATTTCTATCATACTAAAAACTCAATAGAAATATTACAAAACATAATCACAAGTACTTAAGTTTCCTCCCTACACATAGTCCCTTACAGATATTCAGCTTATCATTAAATTATGGGAGCAGGGACTCTTGTCTACAATGCCATCAATCTTAAACTCTTCCTTTACCTTCTATACCCATGAAGGCAGAACTGCAGGCATCGCCCTCCTTACCTGAAAACTAAATGAAATTCATTTATGAATGTGCTAATGTTGTTATTTTCCTGGGAAAATAAAAGCCCCAGTGAAACATATGAGCAAAATATCCATTGACAGCATACATCCCAAAAAAAAGAGATTTCAGCAGATTCCTGGGATACTAAGTTGCAGGCTAGAAATTTATTCTCAAAAGTCTTAAATGTTAAAATTCTGCATTCAATTCAATAAAATTCTGCATTATTCTGAGTCATGTATGAAATCATATGTAACACTGACATTTATTTTTCATTGTGTAAGGAAAAAAATTGTGATTGCAAATAGCTTCATTCCTCCTGCAAAAAGAGCCCTCACACCAAAAACATGGCACAAAACTACTGCTGGTGATTATAGATGTGCTTCAGGCCCCTGTAAGGCATCATCTGCTTCCTTATAACCACTGGTCAGACACAAAATGGGATTCGTGCCTGCAGGCAAGTACATTTCAGAAGGAAATATGTAGGTCCTTTTTCATTGTTGAGGCATTAGGAGATGTTTGAGACAATCAAATTTCCATTCTTAGACCTTTAAATCAGAAAGAAGGGTTCTTCGTGCAGTCAAATGATGTGGCAACAATGGACAGCCTGAGTTGTGGCTGTACAGGGCAGGAGCTGCTGAAGTGAATTATTCTGGGCTTTTCAGTGCACTTTGTGTGGTACTTTGTACAAAGTTCCTAAACTCCAAGGAAGGTTTACCACTATCTGCAAGACCAGCTTCTCACCTGTGCTGTCAAATACAGCAGACTTCAGACAGTTATGAGCTCACCAAAAGATGATTTCTAAGCCTAAAGATACACTGGGAGAATTATTTGATCACCTTGCACTGCCTCTGGCTTCAACACAACCCTACCAGCAGCATGGAATATAGTGCAAATATATAAATTCTGAACTGAAATAAGCCTTAACTGAAATAATCCAACATTTGATGAAGACATGAAATTTGCAGGTTTTTTATCTTCCACTCGTAATAAAACAAATAGGAAGATGGAAAGCAAGGTTTGTTCCCATGCTCCTGAGAAGTCCCTTTTTGATTAAAGACTACAGGAAAAGTGAAACAACAGTTAGTTTGGAATTTTGAATGCCCACACTAGAGACTACTTAATGAAAGTCAGGCAGCATCACCTTCCACGGGGAGAATTTTGTTCAAACTGTTCCACACCTGACCCCAGCACTGATGTGCCTGGACACTCCAGCAGAGCTGATCAAACACAGCTCACCTCTGGAAACTCCCCACCTGACTGCTGGGGCTATGGAATGAGCTGCTGGGGACATCCCAGCTCTGATGAGATGCCAGGCTGGGTTTGCTGCTCCAGGGGCAGCACCAGCCCTGCTGGGCCATGCAGCTGAACCAGTCCATGTGCTGGGCTCCAGCCTGCTCCCCAGCCCTCCCATGCACCAAAACTGGATTGTGATCAGCCTGACACACACAGATGGAAAAACCCCGCTTTGCATGGACAGCATCCGTGCTGACTCATCCCAAGCATGGCTTGGTTTGGAGTAAGAGCTCCCTTTTGACAGAAACACATCCACCCTGGCACAGAGGACATCTCCCTTCTCATCAGCCAGCAGCTACACCTCAAATTCCTCACACAATGACAATCACAAAGGTTCCTGACTTATCCCACGCCAGCTTTGCACTGTAACACTGCTGACTTCTTCACTGGGATTTAATCTTGGTGTAAATCCACTGCATGTCACAAAATGCTGCAAGAATTGAAGTTCCTGCTAAAGAATAGTGCTACAGGGAGAAACAGATGTAGGAGGAATGTGTCAATCTGCTCAGTGCTGGTGTACCAGCATTTTCCAAATATCTCCTCTATTTTTCCACCACTGGGGGTCTACTTGGGGGAAAACAGGCAGATACTAAGTTTCTCAAGTCACAAAAACAGCACATTCACCAACATGCACGACCTCCCCTCAGCAGGAATAGCTGCTGGAGTTTTTTAACTGCTGTCACCTCTATTTTAGTCTAATCAAGTTTGTGTCCAGGCCACCACCTCTTCTCCTGCAGCCTTATACTCCAGACAAGAACCAAAGATGCTGAAGTACCACAGATAAATTTGCCACTCTTTCTTCCACAAAAATCTTTCAGGGTGTGTTTATTTTGTCAGGCTCTGAGACAAACAACAACACAAGCCCAAGGAAAGAGCTGAGGATTCAATGAAGTGCACAAGCTGCTGTCAGAGCCTGCACTCAGGCTTGTCTTCATCTCATGAGCCCTGGATTTCATACAGGGCATGGAAGGCAGCAGATGTGGTCTCAGGGAACACACACCAACGGGAGTTTTCCAAGAAAATCTGGGCTGACATATGACAGCCATGCTTAGAGCAGGTTCATTTGCTTTCCTCACTCCTGCAAGACCTACACAAGCTATTGAGATCCCTATTCTGTAAGCAGCTGTGGGGTTCAGATGGAGAGCATTAGGCAAGGTTAAGCAACCTCCAACTTGCTGGATTATGATTTAGCCCAAATCTACATTCTTTTCTTTCCAGAGATCCAGCACAGGAATATTAGCATGGAAACAATTTCACCAACACAAAGACAACCTAAACACCAGATACTGCTGCTCACAGGATTATTTCTGCTCCAGAGTAGCTGAGGCTCAGATATTAACGCCTGAACCCCCTTGCCTTCAAAAACCAGAGTGCTAACACTCACTGCAGACCATGGCATGCCTGTGAAAGGGAAGTTACTGCCACTGCCACCAGACTTGTGTGTGCCACTCCAAGCTGGCACCTTGCCCACAGAACTAGACAGCTAAGACCACTCTGCTAATGCAGCAGCTCTCCAAGGAATCAGTGATTCCTTGCACTCTGCAGTATCTGACTGCCTGCTGGACTTCCATTTAAAAAACCTACAAACTCCTTTAAAAAAGAAAAAAAAGGAAACTCATACTATAAATATTACAGAAAGATTTAACAATGCTCGAAACCCAAAACTGTCTATACAGAATCTATACAGAAATAACATCTGTGTACATTTTAGATTTTGACTGTAATCACGAAAGAAGAATGACAAATTTAAGTAGCTCCATTATTTGTTTGGTCTCTCAGGACCACACTAATATTTGGCTCCTTTCCTTCTAACATCTTGCATTTATTACAGTTACAGAATGAATGAAAGCTACACTTGGTTGAACAATGGCTTCCTTTTCATGCTTTTGCATCCATTAAGATTTCTGCATCTTTACAGCTTGCCAAAATAAAGGACAACATATTAATATTTTGCAGCAGTAGAATTTAAGTACAAACTGTTAGCAATGTGCTACATTGTACAAATGTACAAAGCAGAAAAATCACACCCAGACACACATTTACATGGCACACAAATGAGGAAATCCACCACTCTGCTTTTTGGGTTGTACACCCAAATGATCTCCAAACATGTTTAAAAGAATATGAACAAAGAGTGCTTAAAAACCATCATTAAACATGATGAAAACGTGATTGGGTTTGGGTTTTTTTTCAGATTACTTTAAAGGAGGATATAAGTGCAACGGAAATTGTATCATGTTTGCAAAGACAGAACTCAAAATCCATTCATTCATTCATTCATTCATTCATTCATTCATTCATTCATTCATTCATCTGCCTTTGTAAATAACTTCATATAACTTTCAGCTTAATTTCAACTCTGTGACATTTTGCTAGGAGCAAGATTTCCAAGACTTCAAAGTTTCCTTCTTACCCTCCTGCAGAACACAGGGCCAAAGCTCTTTATTAATGCCCAACTCTCCCATGTGCCTTACTGGTTCAGAATGGTAGTCTTCCTACACATTACCACAGCTGCTCTTGATGAAGCTGATGAGAAATAACATGTTAATAAACACATGCTAATAAACATGTCTAATCAGAGAATGATGCCTACCACACTTGCAGGAAACTCAGCAACCTTGCTCCAAAACCATTTTGGGCCAGAGAAAACCCTGCAAGTGCTCAGAATCTGGGCAGAGCAGAAAGAAGCATCTCTTTCTTCCTACTCACCTTCCATAGCTTCTTTTAACAAGGCAGGGCCAAAACAGTTTCAGAAGTAAGTAAGCAAAGTTAGTTTTGGCAAGAGGGGGGGAAAAGGAAGTTTGAATTTACTCACCTTGACAGTCTTTAGAGTTCATCAGTCCTTCACAATATAGACCAGAGGGGAAAAAAAGCAGTTTTCCATTACAGTGCATAGGGGAGAGGTCTTTATTTAGCAGTCTCCCCATGAGCTTGTCTATCTTGACAATATCAGACAAATACTCTGTTGTGTACCTGGTGATAGAAACTTCTGCCTAAGCTGGAAGGAAGTCAGTGCTCTGTGGACACCCAACAGCTATGGACACTGCTCATTAATCAGAGATCAATGAGCAGAATTATTTACAGGCTACTATTACCTCCTTTAATCCACTGCTTGATTCCAAGTGTCATTCAATACTGGTTTTAACTTTAAAAAAATTGTGACAAGTTGTAAGGGCTTTAAAAAGTTGTAGAAGTGAGACTTTGGGAGCAGAAGAACATTTTCCCTCCTGGCCTTTCCTCCAGTGCTGGGAGCTGGGACAGTGGTTTGCCACAGGAAAAGCTTCATGCAATGTGGGTGTCAGAGCAGCAGAGCCCCTGCTGGAATTTGGGAATGTGGGCAAAGCCATGACACTTGGGAAAACTCATTTCCAAATGTTCTGCTGGAAGACTGACTTCCAAGAGCAGCAACAGGAAACTCACCACTGAAGAATCATCTGAAAACTTCTGTCTTGGGATGAAGATTAGTCTTGCTTCTTTTACATGCACAAGTCTATTCTGGTAGCCTTGGCACAGCTTTGCAATTATATAGTTTATATATTATAACCACTCCCCTCAGACTGCTGCCCCAGCCAGCAAACCCACACCCTTTGCTCCATAACACAGTTCTACAGGACACTTTCCTCTTTTACTATTTCTTCTTCTACTTTTTTTAAGTTTAAGCAGTTTATTATACATTCTTGTATGGGGGAAGGGGGGTGAATATGCAGTTCATTCTGGTGACACTGATGTACACAAACTTTGGGTTATTTTGGTATTTAATTCTCATTAAATTATCAATATTATCAATAACAGAAACAACACCAGGTTTAAAACAGGCTGACTGCTTTAGAGGCTGGTGAGGCAAAAGGAAAACAGGCAGTAGATGCACAAGCCTAGGAGATGCCTTAAAAACAACAGAATGGGCCAGCAATAAACACCATCATTTGTTCTGCTCTGGTCAGTTTGCCATGAAATCAAAAATAATGGTTTCTGTAGACTGTGCTGGGGAATGTATCCAAATTGCTGGAAGTGGAAACCAGAGTGCACATACTCTTCAGACTTAAAGGCCTTGGCTTCATAATTTCTTGATAATAACAAGTTACAACTAACTGCAGAACTGTTGGCCAAAAACAGACTAGAGACAGCTCTACACTCTGCTGCCCCAAACCAAAACTTCCCTTCTTAAAGAAACACTACATGGAAGAGCTTCTAGAAAATAATTAAGTTGTTATGCATCACAGAATCAGTTACAGTTTGCTGGCTCAACTTCGACTACATATTTCACCTTCAAACTTTTTTGTGAATACAGTGAATGAGCTGGTAATTAAATTTAGCTGTTTATTATTTCTGTATACTTGATTTCAGTACAGTTGTAGGTTATTTTATACACTGTAATTAGAGGGTAAAATGACTTTTTTTCAAGTGAGCAGTCTCAAGCAAAACTGAGTCAGTTGGCTGGCAAAAAGCTGGAGACCAGATGTGGAATTAACCTTTTATGACACTGCTGGGCTTCCACTGACAGATAAATAAAGCAAGGAGTTCTCTGGGAGTATTAGTGCAGCAGCAGGCTGATGGACACCCAGCAGCACCATGGTAAGATGATCCAGAAGAGCAGGAAAAGCCCTGAGGAGAATGGCTGGATGTGGCACAAAGCCGTGGCAATCACTCTTATTCCCCTCTCATCAAAACAGAACTCCTAAGGATGATTCATAAAATCCTTATCTGCCAAGTTCAAACCTGTCAGCTGTTACTTAATAACATCAATTCACAGTTTTAACAGGATTTGCACCAAGATAACTGAAGAAAGAACTACATCTGTGCTTCAACAACATCATCTATGCCCTTCACTGGCTCACCAAGGACAAGTAATTTATAAAAACACTTCTCATAGTCTATGAGGGGAAACCCACAAGCAGCTGTGTATCTCCAGGTAGCCAGCTCATCACACAACTGTAACCATCTGATGTTACTTGGAGGTTCAACAGCCAGTGGAGCAGAAATAGAGTTATCTGATTTATCTGATCAGTCACTTACACAGACAGTGATGATTGGAAGCCACAGCTCCAGCAAGTAGCACAAAATTCCCAGGATGGATTCCAGCACAAAGCACTTGCAAAATAGCTCTGAATGACAACTCTGTAACCATCCCTGTTTCTTTCAAGGCAGACCCACAGGAAAAGTCTACATTGCTTAAATTAGGACTGATCTAACTAGTCTAATGAACAAAGTTTTTGCCACACAAGAAAAGCATCCAGTTTTATTTTTCCAGGCTAACCCCTGTGTACTGTTGCAAAAATGCACCATCAGCTGAAAAGACAACATTTTTCCTTATAAAATAAAGTTTTCTAGTAAAAAGAAACAGTTTGAACAGTATTTTCTTAAAAATAAACCATGGATATCCCTTCAGGGGATGAGATAAACCCCTGGTGTCTTTGCAAGTAAGCATCTTACTGTGGGGTGGGTTTGGATTTTTTACAAATTTTAGCATTGTTATAAAAACATAGCCCTAAAACGTATGTTGGCCTAACAATCCAAGAATTGCATGGCCTGAGACAAGATGAATAGTGGCTCTAAAAAACAGACTGCTCTCAGTCTGGACTCCCTGGAGTATCACCTGTAGTTGCTCTGAAGGAGCAGGACCTCCAGCACCAAATGCCTGCACACTTTTTGTTCCTATTTTCAATACCCAATGGTTTCTTCAGCTGTAACTGCACATTTCTCAAAGCTGAGTGTTGTTACCCAAGCAGCCAGTGAAGGGTGGAGCTCCAGGTACCATCAGGGCACATCTGATCCTGGGGTGAGCTGAGGGGTGACACTGCTCCATGTGTCACACACTGGCACCCAAAAATGCCACTAGCACTGGGAGATGGTGCAAAACCCTTACCTTGTTCCTCCTGGGGTTCCATAGCCATCGTTTTCCCACGTGTTAAGCAGTTTTTCAGAGCTGAGAAAACTGAACTACACATGACAGCACAGGGGTAGTTGGTAAATGAAAATAATTCTCTTATTGCAATCTCTAGGATTGCAACTTTCAGGTCATCTCTTCCCACACACTGCTGGACAGAACAAAAGGGAGTCACTTCTCCTGGGACTTCCCAAACTACTCTTTTTAGAAGGACCTTTGGAATGAACTATTTAGTGTCAACATTGCAGTTTCCAGAACTGAACCAGACTTGAGGGAGGATCTCTGCACATTCATGACTGCTGTATGGGCTGGCTGGAGTGACTGAGGCAGCATATCCTTTATTGTGGCACTCCAAATGCTCTGAGCCTTTATGGAGCAAAAAATCCTCCCAACTGGAACCTGAGCCTAGGTAAGGATGTGGACAACAATTAAATGACAGCATGTCTAAGACATACACACACAAATATCCAGGAGCAAGCAAGTGGACTGTGGCCAGAAAATCCAAAATGCAGCTGTGGACACAGCTCATGTACAAGTAAAATGTGGCTGTGTAGAGATACTGGGGTTGATATTGCTGGTTTACACTGCTTGAGGAGAGGGACTATTCAAATAAATACTAGGCAAAAAAAGGCCAAGAATTGCTTCTGCAGCCTTCCTGCAATTGAAAACCATAGAGAAAGTAAAAGCTGAGCCAACTGTGCCTCGTGCCAGGTACTAATACCAGGGAGAGCAGATGCCATGGCTAGAGAAAGAAAGGGCATTTAATGCTGGTGGTCTCTTGGAGCTCAGACACTGCACAGGGACACAATTGGGCTTGGCCAGGGAGCCAGCCAGGCCTGCCAAAAGCACTGCAGACAGACTGCTCTCTGTTGTGAAGCCTCAGGATCTCAGCTTTTCTATGTTTCATATACCTGTAATCCTGCAATGCTTCAGTGTATAACTCCAAATTCCATATAAAGTGTGAGCTGCTGCTTTCCCATTTTGGTCAGACAAAGCAATGCCTGAGGCCCTGAGAAATGCAAAACAAAAATGAGTTGGGGAGAGCAACTTTGGGGTAAATGACTTTGTTACCTGAAGCTGTAGTTGGAAGATTAACCCCCAAACTTATAAAAGTATGAAAACCTGTGACCTGTCATCCATTTTTGGGTACAGCTCCTGGGGGGCTTTGTCTGCCCCAAATGTACCTAAAGGATCTTCAATAAATATAACTGCTTTTTATTCTCTTAGTTTTGTCTGGCCTCTGTTTTTAAGTAATCCCAAAAGGTACCAGTTGCTTGACTTGCACAGTGACACTAATAATCCCTGAGACACCAAGCACTGGCATTTACCTGTGGAGAAGTATAAAATACAAAACCTGTCTTTAGAATCCAGAGGTGACCAGGGTAGCCAGGACACTCTAAAACTTGTCTCTGGAACACTACTGCACTGCAGGTTCATGATTCCTGCAGAAACACACTTCAGAGTTGCCAGTAACTTTGGCACACGAAGAAATTGAGATATTTCTTTGTATGTATCTGATGTATTAAATACTATAGAGAAAGGAAAGTACAAAAGTGTATAAGACTTGCAGTAGTTAAGAAGAAAGAATCAAAAATCCATCTTATGAGTTAATCAAGAGAAAGCAGGAAGATGCAGAAGACTTTTCATTCTTCGGGGAATCTTTTCATTAACAGAAAAGCAACAACATAGGGGTCTCTAGAGAGAATTTCCTCGACCCTCTGATTAAGGAGTTCAACTGGCAGTAGGAAAACTAATATGTTCATTTCACAAGGTCATGAACTATTTCATGATTTCCAGCTGAATTAGTTAGGTGGTCCATTAAGATCTATTCCTAAAAATCTAAGCAAAAAATAGCTACAAGAGACAGGATTAGTTTAACAGAGATGAAATATGGGGGGACATGACTTATTTTTCATGATTTTGTTTAGGTACTAACATAGAAATACAAGAAATTATGTCCAAGTTCCATTAAGGTCATAAGTAAGAGTAAAGAAGTTTTAAAAATCTAGATGAAATCTGTATTTATCACTGACTCTAAAGCTCTCTGTGTGGAGAGCAGCACTGCTGCAGCCCCGTGGGAGCAGCAGTGAAGCCTCTCCAGCCCAGCAGTGCCAGCTGGCCCGAGCACTGCACTGAGTGTGTGGGCACATCCTTCAGCTGCCCAGGAACAGAGCAGGGCTCCCACAGAACCACCACAGTGGGAGAGACCTCTAAGATCGAGTCCAACCCCTGCCCTAACACCTCAACTAGACCATGGCACCGAGTGCCACATGCAGGCTTTTATAAACACATCCAGGGATGGTGACTCCACCACCTCCCCAGACAGACCATTCCAGTACTCGATCACTCTTTCAGTAAAAAACTTTTTCCTGATGTCCAACTTAAATTTCCATCAGTTGTTGCCTGGAAAAAGAGATCAACCCCACCAGAGTACAACCAACTTTCACATAGGTGTAGAATGCTAAGGTCACCTCTGAGTCTCCTTTTCTCCAGGTTAAACAACCCCAGCTCCCTCAGCACAACCACTGGGTACTGCCCACGTGTCCAAAAGCACAACCCACAGAACCTTGCTGCTGTTTCTTCTGATTCTGGATTGACCAACACTGACTTCATTTTAACCTCACCCAGCCTTCTTTCTCTACATAGGCAAGCCTTGGCAAGGCATAAGAAAAACATAAAAGCAGCGTGGCTATGATTGGTGCAGAAGCTGTTTTTCGTACAAGTCCTCTTCTGCAGACAGTTTAATTAAGCAGCTGTTGTGTGTTTCAGGCCCTTGGACAACACCTATTCACAAAACTCAGCCACAGACCAGCATGAAGTATCCTCACCCAAATCTGAGCTGGAAATACCCTTTGGCATTGTGGCACAGATCAGCTGGGCTCCTCAGCAGCACCCCAAAAACCACTTAAATCATCTAAAATTAAAGGCACAAGGTACTGTCCTTGGAGAAAAGACACAAGCATGCAATGCTTGAAAAACAGAAACCACTCCTACAGCATCTATTTTGGGCTCTGTCCTCTTGTAGATTACTCTGAAGACATATTTGATACCATAACGCTGTTAGGTAATTGAAAGGACATGTTTGCTTGGAGAATTTGACCTTGTTCATGGACTTTTGTTCCAGTGTGAACAAAGAATTTCTCTAGACTATTGGAAAAAAAAACAGTGGACAAGACTTCCATGAATCATTTCAATGGAGACTGAATCCAAATCACTGTCAATTTAGGAAAATATTCAGGGTGTTGCTTTTTAAAATTTCACATGCTTACAAAACCTCACTCAATGGAAAAAATTAAAGGTGGATCAATAGCTAAAATAATCCTATAAAAATAGAACACATATTTCTTCATGGTGAATAGTTTCCCCTCAATTTATCTTCCAAATTCCTTCAAGCAAAGTGACTGGCATGTGTTCAACACATGGGTCAGAGCTGGCAGAGGTACATATGCTGGTGATTTGATAGCTGACCAGATGTATGTGCAGAGCTAGCTCCAGCTATTCCTGAGGGAAGGCACATGAGCCCTGTTAGCACTAATCAATCACAACACCTATTTTTCTCCCAGAATTCCTTCCTTAGAAAACATACAAAGGTTAAGTTTTTTCCAATCACAACGGCTACAAACATTTGCTACAGGGCAAGTCCCCATCACACCAAAGACCAAAGAAATGAAATTTACGTGCAGAAAACTGCAGTCCTTGATCAGAATAAAACCACTGTGATGCTGTATTTCAACACTGCCACACATACCCAGACACCTTTTCAGATGAGCAGGGCTCACAAGATCACAAGATTTGCTTATATTCAAGAAGTTGCACAACTGCAACCTTGTGCTTGCTTATTCATGTCCTACCTTTGAGGTGAGAGGACTGGCCTGCAGCTCACCAGGTCTTCTTTGTCTTCCTTTATAAAAAAAGGGTTTCTCCTTTTCCATCAGTGGGAACTTTACCAGACTGTCAAGATTTCTCTAATATGAGGGATGGTGGCTTAGCCTCTGCATGTGCCAGTTCTCTCTGGATTGGCATCACAAAAGAGTTCAAGGGCAGATTTTACGGGAATGCATTAGTTTCCTTCTGCTTTCTCACATTGTATTATCAAAGTCATCACTGCATTGCTTCCTCTGTTGCTTAGGGTTATTTTGTGAATTACTGAGGGGTTTTGGTTAAACATGGGTCATTAGTGATGGGAACTCAACTGCAGAAATATTATACTTGGAATTGAGGGCCAAAGCATCCATCACATCTGTCACGCTGAAGTTTTAATATGCAATTGTTAAAACCTCTCAAGTACCTGCAGCTTTTATAGTTCTGTTTAAAGTTTTGCAATCTTTGACTCAACAACTAATTGAAAAATAAAGGCTGCAGATAAATCAATTTAGTAATGAAAGCAAATTAGCCATTCTGCTCCAGCAGAATTCCAGCACGAATGAGGACGCTGGGATTGACTGCAGCAATAAAATGAAATGCTCTCCTGAATTCCAATTCAGAGCTTCCCTTTCCTGGAGCCTCAGAGGAAGTTCAGCAAACAAGTTTTCAGAACTAAAGCACCAAAACTATGATCTGCATAAATGGTACCATAAGCTTTGACAAGCCCCAGCCAAGCCAGGAGTCTCTCTTAATTCTCATGCCAGTCCTGGCTTTTGGACACATTTTTTTTAACACACCAAAGCAAATCAGTTACTTTTATTCTCTCATTAAGATAAAAAAGTTAACGCTCAACAGAAGAGTTTCACAGTATGGTCACTTGCTCTTTTATCCTATAAACTCAGTTGATTTTAATCACTGAGTGCTGTCCTAAATTTGCATAATTTTCACTATGGCAAGAATATTTAATACAGGGAGCAAACAGATGTTTAAGAAGAATGCAAAGTTTAAGAAGGATTAATCTTCTTAAAATGCTTATCTTCATTTCAAGGTCACATGGAATCAATAAAAATAAATAATTTTTTGTACCTTGCTCATTTAGGTAACATATTTCTAGCCTAGTCAGATTTAAAAAGTAAACATGAAGTTTTAAAAAGGTGGTGGTGGTGGTGGTGAGAGCATAACTGTGAAATATTCTGACAGTAATTTCGTTGGTTTTGCTTCAGGAGAAATGTCAAGATTCAGCTGTTTTCATGAACAAGTAAATTCTCCACTTTTTTCCTATCTCTTTAAATTTAAGAGACACCTCCCACTGTTTAAGTTCTACTCTCTGAAGCCCTTGAACTGATTGCTTATTTTAAAAGAGACCCTTTGGCATGAAACTTTATCTGTGTAACCCTGGAAATGGGATCAAGCCCTTCAGAAACACTGAAAGAAACCAAGAGAGGAACAACCACCCAACCAAAAAGGAAATTACTGGCAGGCTGAAAACAAGAGGGTAACAGATAACTCCTAAGAAATTCTGGGCCCTGAAGAAAAACACATTTCTGCATTTCAGACCCAGCTCAAAAAAGCATTTTTACATTGACAAATTTTATCTTAGTTTTGCAGTACTGTTCTTGATCCACAAAATCCCCACAGAACTTCAGTGCTCACTTAAGTTTTCTGCCAAGAAAGTGGATTTGCAAAAAGAGCCCTTAAACTTTGCAAAATCATTGGAATTCTGTAAGGCCATTTCTGCTCCTCTGACAAATCTCCTGCCTTCTTGTTCCACAAAGGTCACTTCGTGGAAGAGTTTTCTCTTGTCTTTCAGATCAATCTTGTAAAATGATACTCTTCACAAGATTATGAAAAAAAAATGTCGACTTGATTAATCTATTCTGGGAAATGTTATGAACCAGCTCCCTGTAATTTAATAAAATATTTCAGTTAAAAGGGACCTACAATGACTCCATCTAGTCCAGCTGCCTGACCAATTTAGGGCTGATCAGGTTGAATCATCTTGATAAGGGCACTGACCCAACACCTCTGAAATCCCTGCCAGGCCTGGGCCATGGAGCACCCTCCAGAAAGCCCATTCCAGGCTCTGGCCACCCTCTTTGCTGAAGAAATGCTTCCTAATGCCCAGACTACACCTCACCTGGCACAGCTCCAAAACAATTTTTTGACCAAAAATTTTCCCATCTTGTGGAAATACCAACCCTTAAACATTTTTTTTACCCCATCCTGATGGAGGGAAGCTCTGTAAGAACCAAGAGCTTCCCAGTTCAAGAGACTGTCAAAGCACCCCTTAAATGAAAACTCCCTGAGATGCTAAAAAGTCTGCACTGCAATTTAGTGAGGCACAGCCAGACACAACACACCAAACAGTAATTTAGCAAACACACACAGAGCAAGAGACACAAACCATTACAACAAAAGTGGCATCAGGTGAAGGGGTGTCCAAATTTAGAGGACATGACCTTGAGGACTGTTTTCAATCTCTTCAGAGAAAAGGTCTTGGAGATTTGTCACTTGAGGAATTTCAACATAATGAAGGGAGCAGAGCATTCAACAACAGAGAACTTCACAGGAGCCCTTAATCTGACTCTGAACAGGACAGAACAAATCAGTTAAATCAGACAGAACAAATCAAACAAACAGTATTTACAAGCCTTGTGAAATCTGAAGTTGTTCAGTACACTTCAGGCCATGCTGGTTCTTCAGGCAGGTTCAGGAACATTATAGATTTCTCTACAATACCTGAGCATTTATTTCCCAATCCTGACCACACAGAGAACAAAAGCCAAGCAGTGTGTCCCCCTGGCCAAGACAAATATCCATCTATGTCTTCTTATTCCTGGTATTACAGTGGGCCCTTGAGGGATGCAAAAATGTACACCCACTGCTCTTCAAAATCTGACATTTGATTTCACTGAAAGCTGCTTAAATATCACAGAAATACCCAGGGAGTATTCAGAAATTATTTCTGGATCTGGTGGTTAACTGGGAGGGGATGGCATGGACTTTTGGGACACAAAGCAGAGATGGATCAGTCCCAGGACTGAAAGCTGCCCTCACACAAAGCTGATGAAACCCTGCAGTTGACAGCTCCAGGGTATAGGGCACTGTGCCCTGGGGACCTGTCCAATCTCTCACAGTCCTTCCTGTCTTTAATACACCACAAGAATTTCTCGTTGTTTGTTTTTATGTCTTTGACTCTTTGCTCTTCAAATTCCATTTCAGGCTCTTCAGTTTCCTTCTCACAGTGCCCACTTTGGTCTGTGTCCCCGTCTTTAGGATCCACTAGTGTTGGATTTCCAGTTTCTGACAGCCATTTCTTTTGCTCAAATAACCTCCTGAACTTTGTGTTTAAGCATATGGATTCATTTGCCTTTCTGCTCCTTCTCTCAAAGGGTGCTGTTCCTATTTGCAGTGACAGGCTGTGGGGTGCTCAAGTAGCTACTATACCTAAATTAAGATTTTAATTTCTGTACTTAATCACAGCCATATATTTAAACAATGTTCACATTGTTCTGGTAATCAAGAGGGGACCCCAAGAATGTTGGTCATTACATTTTCCTGTCTCTGTATAACCTACATTGGACTTCAATTGTAAAACTCTATTGTGAGTGTGAGACAACCTGCACATTTAAATACAAGTCTCCATAAACCAGACCTACCCTTCAGCTAACTGAAAAAATAAGATAGCAAGTAATATTGGTATATCAAATACAGCAGTGGCATCTACAAAATCTGTCCATATCACATGGATAAGCAATGGGTTGTTTTACCTACACGTATTTGTGCAAAAGTTCAAATGGCAAAACTCTCCAAGTGCCCTAGGCTCTGAAAAGCACAGCATATCTGGAAATGCTGCTTATTAAAACTTCTGTGCAAGGTCTGCCATCAAGATCTCAGAAGTTTGCATGTAAGTGACAAATACAACTTGAATAAACTTTCCATTTCCTGAGATGCTGGTAGATATCTCAGCCCAGAGTTCTTAGGCATCTGGGACTTGCTTTCCATTTCAACTAACCTGACAGCACAAAGTTAAAAATTAATTGAAGACTGATTTCCTTGCTACAAAAACCATCCCATTCCTTTCAGCAGGGCAGCTCTGAGAGGAAAGTCCTCCTCCAACAGAGAGTATTGAAATTTGTCCCCCACCGCTGCATGGTTGGTTCCAGGGGTCTCCCTCAATCAATCACTTCATCCACAGATTAATGACAAAAGTAAATTGCAATATATCATCCCTCTCACATCTTCAGTATCCTCCAAGGCTTTGCCTCCTTCAGCCTCTAGGAATTAATCCCCTCCACTTTTGCAGACCATCCATCATGCTTTTTCCCACTATGTTTCCCTATTTCCTTATACCACAGACTTCTTTCATCTCTGTTGCAGTCAAATTTTGGAACAGCTTTCTTAACTCTGCTAATCCTTATCTCCAGACAATTCTTCCTACAGCCAGATGAGCTCCACAAGTCTTTCCCTAACAGAATTTTGTCATTTCACATTCCTTTGTGTTCAGCTACTCAACAACACAGAAGTTGCACGTACAATAAAAAGCAGTAAATTCATACTGCTTGCCCAACGGAGCTGTACAGCTGGAAATAGGCTGAAATGCATTTATTGGGGACTAAATCTTTTATATGAAACTTGTAAATAAATAAATAAATGTAATTTACCATGCTATCTTTTAAGCATGCAATTGCTGGAGAAAGCACTTTGGAATACATTGATCAGCACATAAAATAACTATATCATGCAAACAGATTGAAATAAAGATCTTCAAGATGCAAGAAAATAGTAAAATTTCCTTTATATCAACATTATATTTTTTTATCCTCAATGAACAATATTTAATAGACCTTCTGCAATTTTACTGAACAAAGACAAAAGTACTGGGTCTTTCTAAAAATCTTAAAGATGTATTTACTCACTATTTCAGTCCCACTTATGTAGTAAAATGTAGGAGGGAAGGGCAGCACAGTTACAGTGAAGACAAAGACATAAAGGCATGAAATCCTGCCCATTTTACAGCTACCTCTGAAAAAAAAAAATTTTTTCTACAACTTAGTGTTGCACATAAAAAACAAATACAGCTGCCTGCTAAACACAAGCATGACAAAGCTCTACAGCAAGTAATAGAGACTTCCCACGTTGTACCAGAGAGAGGAAGGAGCTTCTATTGAAAGACTGTCACACCTATCAACAAACATAAAGTGTCTGTGCAGCCTGGCTCCCATGGAACAGTGCCAGGCAAGCCCTTGGTGGGCCAGGAGGGGAGGCAGGGCTTTCCCAGAGAAAAGCTGGAATTGCTGCTGCTCAGGGACACTCCTGCAAGCCCAGAGCAGCAGCAGCACCCTGCACTGCCTCAACACCTGAGCAGCTCACAGCTGCATTTGCTGTCTGATGCACCCCCAACACCGAGGAGAAACTTCTCAGCAACTCTGGAACTGCCAGGTAAACAAAAGTCATTGGAAACTGCATTGCCTAGGGGCCTTAGAGAAAACAACTGCAGGTAATGCTGCAGTTCTTAATGAATTGTTAGATTATTAATACTACATAGAATTTATACATGAGAAAAATCTTACTCAACAATACAAATTTCTACTCTGGCTTTATCCACCAGCAGTCTACATATTTTACACACTGCACAGTAATTTCACAATCTTACTGACCAATTATAACTGTTTTCAGGAAGGACTTTTAACTGTGAGTGTGCCAGTGACAGGGGGAAGCAGGGTGTCCCAGACAGCCTTTCTTTCTGTGTGTCCTTCCAGCTGCTTCCCACCATGAGACTGTCTCCCTTCTGTCAGGAGCCATGCTGCAGAGAGGCTTTTCTGGAGAATCAGCCTAAACCTTTCCTGTCAGGTCAGTGGATAACATTCTTTCCTTTTTCTGAGACCAGCTGCTGAATACAGATTTCTATATTTAACAGGAAGAAAAGGAAAAAAAAAAAAAAAAAAAAAGAAACAAACCACCACAAACAGAAAATCCAGCACACCATCCCACACACCAGTAAAAGAACCAAGCTTCAACTTTTTTGAAGCATCCAGTTCAGAGATCACTGAAATCACAGGGTGGAGTATCATTCCTCCAGACATTTCCTCCTCCTCTTTTAAGCCTGAATTTAACAGTCCAGATTTTGGACGGATTTGTCCAGATTTTCCCCCCACATCCCTTACACCTAGCAGGCATTCCTTGAGCTGCTGAGAAGCACTGATGTGTGCAGCTCTGACTCCACACATGTGCCTCGAGCTGTATCCCTGTGCTGAGTGTAATAATCCAGGGAAAACTGCATTAGTGCTGCTCTGCTGAGCACAAGGGCTAAATCTACCAAAAAGCAACAGATATTGCTAAAATCACTGCCTAGACATCTGTAAAAAATGACATTTCCCAAAATATTCAGGATTCCAGCAACAGGGAATTTTTTTTGCAAACACAGGAATAGAGTAGTGTTAACTTGGAGCCCCAGAGCCCAAACATTATCATAATTCTCAGGAACTGATAAGAAAGCATAACTGGCTTTAGGGGGAAAATATGGTAATGCTTTTAAAAAGTCTTTTTTTTTTTTTTCAGGAATTTCTTAAAATCTTCATTCAAAACCCACAAAACTGAACTCTTCTGATGATAAATAAACTGATACACCAACCATTTTTTCCTGCTTTGCTGAAAAAAAGGTATTTTCAATAATACAGAAACAGTAGCAAAATATGAACCATTATATAGAAAACATTCTAAAAAGAGAAGAGGAGCAAGCATCAGCATGGAATAAGCTATCACCTAAAATCAACTGATTAGAACTGTTTGTCTCTTCAAAGAGCAAAATCTGATACAAGAATAAGGTCACAGATCCTTTCATGTTATCCAGAGCCAAGCAACTCTTCCCAAAGCAGCAGAATGCTCTCAGGGAGCATTCCCAGAGATTCCCAGCAGTATGGCCACATCTGCACTTGATTGACTGGAAATCTGACTCCAATACCACATCAGGAAAGATGCTTTTTGAGGGCAAGTGTGAAATTCTGATCTGGCCACAGTGAATACAAGTGAGTGTTTTATGAGGTGCCTGTTATCTGTGCTGGCAGAAACCAAAGCCTCCAGAGCTGTTCCCACATCACTGATTTACCTGCACATTTCCATTATCTCTCCCTGTATGTCCTTTGATACACAAGTTATACCTTGAGGTCAACAGGGTTTTGCATTACTTTAAAACTGGGGTGAAACTCCTCTTTTTCATCTCTCAGCTCAGGCTTCCTCTGCCATGGAACTAAATCCCTCACACTCAATGCTGACTGTTTGTTTTATGCACAAAGTTTATAAACAACTTTTGAGTTCACAATGTTTGCTTGCTATAAACAGCTATATTATACAGTTCCAAACTGTAACATAAAAAACAAACTTCATCAAGCAATTAAGAAGTTAAGCCATTAAGAATTGCTTAAGAAATTGAACAATCTTAATTTATTTATAGTTAGCCTTACTGGGCCCAAAGGAATACCCAAATCCACACAACTGAATGTGAGTATCACCATGGTTTGGACAGAACAGCACAGACTCAAGACATAAAACCTGAGGTCAATTTCTCCTTAAATGCTTCCAAAAATTCTGTAATTTAACTGGAATCTGCTACTGTACAGATATGAAACTGTACTCTGAGCTTTCCTTTATTTTTCCTGCAGCCTTATTCCCCTATCACCAGCTTCCTGACAGCTGAGATATTTTTCTACTGACAGGCTAGCAATTAACCTGCTGCCACAAAAGAATAACAGAGTAAAACAAAATGTGAAAAATGAAAGATTCATCATAGGTATCACAGAGAAATCTAGAAACAGCATCGCTTCAATTAAGGTTCTTTTCCCTATGGTCATACAGTTTCTCCTGTACAAATCCACCCTTGTTCAGTTATTACTTCAATCTCAGGATTTAATTTCCTCTTCAGCACTTGAGATGCAAGTAGGAAGGAAAGCAGAGAATGAAAAATTGAAATCAAAATCACTACACAGATCTTGTACTTCACCTTAGCTGATAAACCAGGAGCAGCAAAAGGTTCAGCTCCTTTCTCCCCAGTCCCAAGTGAAACTGAGCCAGCTTTAAAATCCCAGTTACATTTTTCCTCCTCAGAAAACTGAGTGGCTGGTGTTGGCTTTCATTTAGTTATTTCAATTGCTCACTAACTTTTCTGCCTCCTCAGTGACAAAGCTTAAAAAATTCAGCAGAAGTTATTATGGCTTTGCAAACACTTATGCTCATAAACATCTTCAGCAGAAAAAAACACTTTCACATGTTGATTCAAACGCCACTGTTCATCGAAAAACATTTTGACAAAAAACTTTCAGGCAGTTTTTCACTTCTCTTACACATTCCTGTTTCTGGAAGTGACTTTGCTCTACAGGAGCCTGCCATCCCAGCAGCACAGATCCATGGTACAGTGAGGAGCAGCTGCCTGGGTGCACTGAGTGCATCCACTCCTGGAGCCAGTCCTGTGTGGCTGGGCTGCCTCTGCTGGGAACTTCCACAGCAGCTGCTCCAAGCCTCTCTCAAGCATTTATCCCAAGGACCAGCCCCAGGCAGGATGGTGCACACTGGCTGTGGGATGGTTGTTTTCACCTCATTTACCTTAAACCATTACACTTCACAAACTGTACCTCCAAATAACAATCATCTAAGACATTCTCAATAAGCACCTCTTTGCACGAATTTAAAAAAAAAAAAAAAAATCAAAAGTTAAAAACTGTTAAATGATGGGCTAAAAGTCACTAAAGCCAGTCTGACAGATGCCAGAAAAATATGTTTTTATACATGCCAAGTTGAAATTCCTCTGTGAAAATAGTTGGCTTCTGCTGTGCCACCTGAGAGGTTTAAAGCATTGATCATCCAAATGACAAATCAGGGAATCTGAAGTTGTAACGCTAGGCTATCTCTCCTGAATATAAGAAATACACACCTGCTTAAGTGAAACAAATCTGGCTTATTTAGCCCAAACACAATCAGTTTATTGCAGACAGAACAGGCACCAACACAGTGACTACAGCCATGGAGAAGGGATAAAGCACATGCAAACTCCACACAACACAGGAGACCCAGGAGGCACAGCCCAAGCCCCCAGAACAATAAATCCTGACCAGAAATGGTACAAGATCTTGGAATGGCCCTAATGATGCAGCTGTCAGATTATACCAGCAACAGACACTGTACTAAACTGTTGGTCCCATCCTGTCCCCTGCTCTTGTGTAAAATCTGACACAGAAGGCAGGTAAAGCTCTCTCCTGCACAGAAAACGTGTTCCAGGGATGTGAGGTGATTTCTACCCCTTAGAACAGCACAAATGGAAATCCCCCAGACATATCTGTCTACAGGAGGAGTTTCAATAGATCCACAGAACACTGGGAAGAGGGCAAGAGAGGAGAACTGATGAACCTATTTCAGGAGTCGGAAAGTTTAAATAAGAAAAAGTCTATTACCAGATGCCTCCATGTACAACTATTCAAAAACCTACACCTGCACTAGAGAATTCTCAGGAGTGAGAAAAGCTTAAAAATTACCAAGTTAATGAGACACAACTGCCATTTACAAGCTTCTACTAATCCCAGAGGTTTAATCCCAGCACTGCTCAGCCAGTTTTTACTTAATGCACAGCCAGTCATTCATTCCCAACTGAAATTAGTCAAGCTCTTGTAAATGACGATTGAGTAAAAGCAGAGTTATGACTTAAAGAATTGGTCCCAGGATGTCAGTTCACTGTCATGAAAATGAAAACTGTGCCCTGTATGCACACAATGCTTACTGGTAGTACTGGGAGTTACTCAGTGTTGAACAGGCACAGAAATGAAGGATTTTTTTATTTTTAATTTATTTTTAGGCTATGATGAAAATCCCATTAGGGAAATTACCTCTACAAAACTACAAGTGGACAGTACCTTGAAGCAAGCTACCAAATGTTTCCACATTTAGCACCACAAAACTTTGCAAAGAAACATGCACACTTCAAAACATTTCTGCATTAACTTCCCCACCTCCTCACACAACATGATGGACATTTCCAGGAATTTTACCCACTGAGTTCATAATCTTGCAGGCTAAGGTCTGCAGCAATGATGAAACCAGCAACAACAACGAGGGCCTGAACACCACAAGGAAGAAGTCAGGGAAACTCGGGGCTACATCCAGCCAAGAATCTGGCAAAGGAAGCCTACATAGAACCACATGATCCAGGAAGAGAAGAGAGCACTGGAGCACAGCCCCTGAGGAAAAGGGTTAGTCAGTCAAAAAACACATTCTTATTACCCAAAACACTAGAGAAGATGCTCTAAAGCATTGAGATTTACAAGCAGTCCCAATTGAAATACCAGAATTTCATTAACTGGTGTGTTTTCCAGTCTAGAGAACTAGACTAAATTAGGGTGCCAGCAGAACTTCTTAGCCCCCTCAGAAAAAGAACCATCTCGGAGAAAAAAAATCATCATTTTGGAAGAATCATTTCCCAAAAGAACTTCAATTCTCATGGAAGTACATAAAGATTTCACTAAAATTTTTCAAAAGCACATCTTCTATAATTTTCATTGTTTCTTGCTAGAGGAAGCTCAGCTCATACTCTGAAATGATAACTAGAAGGTTATGTTCTAATTAAGGAGAATATTGTCCATCTGTTGTGGATGTAGGAAGGACCAATTAGAGGAACAATGTCTAATTTGATCAACCTCAACCAGTCAGGTTAATCCATGAATGGGTCCAAACAAATATATAATCTTTTCTAATCACTACTGGATTAGCTGGACTAATCCAATTGGATGTATATAATGTTCACCATATTTATTTCAAGTATTCCCGCTTTTCCTTCCCTCTTACAAGCTATATTAAATTACTTTAAGACTTTGCAAGGTTTTGGAATTTTATTATGAAATCAGAAAACCTAGTGAGTAAACTGTTTCACAAAATATAATTTTTTTGGCAAAGAACATTCATTCCCTCCTTGGTCCTCCTTCATGAAAAATGGTAAACCAACATTTTGGAAAGCAATAATCATTCTGGTGTAAGGGACCTGGCAATGTTTGCTGGCTTTAATTTTGCATCAAAATACAGCTGAGAAACAGGAGGCAACTGCAATGAATAATCTCTCTATAGATTTTTAGAACTGCCCAGTGGGCATCCCCACATTACTGATACTTGCTGGGCAACTCCTCAGACCAGATGGGTCCAACTCCAGGAGGTCTTTAACCCCAAAAAACCCATGAAGGACCTTCTTCCCATCTGTGGCTGACCTGCTTACAAACACTGGGAGGAAGAACCCAACAATAAAACAAATCCACACCCACTGGAAGGGAGTTCTGGGAGAAATTCCCTCAACCAGCTCCACGCTGGATCCCCTCTTTCCCAGAACAGTGCTGGGTTCACAAAACTACCTGTGACGAGTCTGGTGAGAGGAGAGTGGAACTGATCTCCTTAGGCAATGAAGCTGGAGGTGTAAATGGCAGTGGCTGAGCCAGGGGAGGCTGACTGAGCTGGAACAGGGAACCCTTGCTGCCAGCACTGGCCTCTCTGCTCCTGTGGTGTCCACGGAGGAACCAGAGCCAGCAGGAGGAGCAGGGAGCATCAGGGACTGACATTCCCTGCTCTGACACAAACTGTGCCATAACTGGCATGGCTTCTGCAAACTGGGAACAAAAGATACCTGGCAACACTGGATGGGGGATACAGGAACTTCCTACTGCATTTGATAAATTTTCACTTTAATTGCACCACTTACACTTGCATCTTGCTTTCTTCCCCTCGCTTAATGAAGCACAGAAAATCCAGTCCTTCTCTAACTTCAGTCATTTCAGCCTAGGAATTAGATTTTTCCTTCATTTATCTTGCATTATCAGTGTGGCCATGAGAGTCACTGCCCATTTTGTTCTGACCCTGTCATTCCACTCTCCCCTTTTGGAGGAGGCCTGCCACCATTTATTTGTTCTGAGGCACATTTTTCTCTCATTTTCAGCTGCACAAATGCATACAATAGAAAAGGTGTTTTATTTCCTGCTATCAAACTGGATGTTTTGATTAGAAAAAACTCAAAGACATTGTGTGTAAAGCAAATGTCAAGCAAAAGGAGCTGCAAACCCTTTGAAGGAATGCTATTCTGCAACCTAATCCACAGTTTTTGAGAGAATTTAGGAAAAGAGAATCATCTAGGCTTTTTTTGCTGGGATTATTTAAAAGTTGACTAATGAAATGAGGCACTTAATTCCCTTAGGCCCATTTTAAAAATCCTCATATTTAATAATTAATCCCAGTTTGATTATGGCAGAGAAGAATATTTAAACAGCCCTGAGATTAGGGCTATGTAGCTCTACCCAGCTCCAGGTATGCTCAAAATCTGAAGTAGAACTTGATATATTCCTGTTCATATCATAAAGCTGATAAAACACATTGCAGATGCTGTAAAATATTGCCAAATTAATGTACTGGGAACCCATTACTCTTTGTATGTCTTATGTTTACCAGCTTTTGCCTGGGCAATCTCAGTGTTGTGTAAATACAGTCTGTCTGTCTCTTCTATAGATAATATAGAATAATACAGTTAAAATAGTTTTTCTCCTTAACACTGAGAAAAACTGAAGCATTCATTACATAAAAAAAAAAATCATCTTGGTCAGAGTGCTTCCCTTCAAATAGATCTTAGACCTCCACATGACCCATTTCTAAGACATCCACATAACAATAAACTTTTAATTTCCTCCTCCAGCACTTCTCAGCATCATATCACTCTTTCCCATCACCAAGGACAAGAACAGCAAATCTTTAACAAATGACCTAGAGGGTTCTACAACAGTTCTTAGAGGTTACTTAATAAAACTGTTTCATTCACAAGTGTCTAGAGAGTTGCATGTTGATAGCTTGAAAAAGGGTTAAAAATGCAACTTGGATTTCCTAAGGGTTTACAATGGAAGATCAACATTAGTAGTAATAAAGACCCAAATTTAACACACACTTAAGGCAGGCTGTAAATAAAAGGTTTAAAGACAGAAAAATAGTAGTTCTTAGATGGAAAAAGGAGAGATTTTGAAAGCTGAGAAAGTTAAATAAAACGTATTGGAAGCATGCCAAGTTTAAAAATATTTTTCATCTGTGCTGTTTCTGAAGTATAACATAAACAAAACCAATCATCTAATTAAGCTAATTACACAGATAATACACAATTAATTCTGCTGCAGCCTTGGCAAAGATGATGAGGTTATGATTCACAGAAAGTTATTTTTTCTGCCCAATTACAAGACAAACCACGAGCGCAGCTTGCGGGTGCGGATCTGGGTGGCAGCATTGATTTCTGGGGTGCAAGGCTGATCTCCACCAGATGAGGGGCTGGCTTTGGGCCACACACTCCAGGGGCTGGTGTGAAACAAGGAGGATTTTGTGGGGACACCTGGGGACACCCAGTTCAACAGCCCCCTCCTTTAAACTCAGCCACGTCTGGCTGTGACCCACGCTGCTCACTGCATACCTCAGTGCTGAGCCCAGAAACTCACAGCTCCTGAGCTCGGCATTGCTTCCCCGGATGCCTGGAGGAGCTGGAACAGAGGCCAGACAGTTAAGAGGAATAAAATGGATATTTATTGAGGGGCCTTCAAAGGCCACACCCTGGCAGTGCCAGTGCCACAGCTGTGGCCCCTGCCCAGAAGGCTCCAAGAGGGAAGCAGAAGAGAGCTTGGTTACGAGATCTCACATTTTTATAGGTTTTAGTCCATTTGCATACAGAAGTCAGCTGTCCAATTAATAGCCTCAAATTATGAAGTTTCATCCTCCTTGCCTGCTTGCCCACCCTCCTCTTTTCACGTTGTTTATGCTTAGGGCCTGAAGTTTGAAGAGATTGTTCTTGAGTCCCCAGCTGGAATAGGACTGTTTTGTCTTCACCACCCTGTGAAAAGATCCTAGGAGCCCTTAATATAAAACTAAAAGCTGCACACCCAAGCAGAACAGAAAAACTTAAAACTTAAGGCATCACCCTCACTGTGCACTGGGACTTGGTTTTCATGTGGGGTTTCTGGTTGGTTCAGGGCACTGTGAGAATGCAGAGTTTAGGAAGCACAGCAGATGGTCTGTGTGAAAGAATGTCTTTGTGGGCCACGAACCCACGTCACACAGTGAGCTCGTGCCACGAGCAGCTACGTGACCTTCCCCACTGTGACACCCTGCTCATCTCAGGCTCCTCACTGACACTGTCACAGTACCCCATGCACAACGTGACACCTGCCACAGCACCCTGCAGTACCATTCAGTGGCACTGCTGATACCCAGCATTTACTTGAAAGGCAATATAATGTGGGCAGGAATGGCACCAGGACATGGGGCTCTGCTGGCAGGTGTTTGAAAGGAGGGTCAAAGCCTGGACCAAGTTCACAGGATATGGCAAAAGCTCTGCACCAAATCACACCTTAAACAAAAATAATGGGACATGCATCAACTAAAGACACTAATTCCACAATCATTTCAGCTGATTTTGAACATTCATCAAAATCTGTGTTTGCTTAACTCTAAGTTTCAGAAGAATTGCTGTGAATATATGTGTTTTGTGCCATCACCCTTATTTTCCAGTATCTAACCATTTCTACATCATTCCCAACCTCCATGGCAATAAAGGAGAACCTTGCCAACACTGAAGAGCACACAATTACCAAATCTATACAGAGCCTGACACAAAGGCTTGAGGACACCAAGTTCTGCTCCTCTCCAAGGTCTGCAGTAACAAAGCTGCAGCCTGTGACAGAACCAACAGCTGGGCACCAACACCACAAACAGAGCCATCTGTCCCTAACACAGGACTGTGGGCTGATGCTGGACAGTCTGAATTGGAGCTGCCACAGGAAAGAAATAACAGGAAATATATTGCAGGAGGTTCACAGAGATATGGAAGCAGAAAGGAGAGAATAGGATGGAAACACAGGGCAGTAACAACTGCCAAACCAGAGCAGATTTTCTTATGAGGGGATATCCCCTGATAAGAGAACAAGCACTAAAACCATGCATGCAGAATTTAACCTTGCCAAACCTCTACTAGAAAAAAAATAAAGGCCTAAAAGAAACTAAACTCTTGTCAGCACAGTCATAAATTTGAAAGAATTCAGGTATTTCTCCCAAAACAGTATCTAAAACTCCTGACTTAAAAACCTTCTTGACAAAAGAAGCAAGGATGGCCCTGCACAGCAGTCTATGCAGCTGGCTCCAGCTGGGAGAACATGCTGGAAGCCACAGCTCCACACTTCCTCCACCAACCCAGTCCCCCCTGCCTGTGTGCAGCACCCCAGCTCTGCAGGCTGTCTGGAAAGGAGAATTTAACCCACCCTCTGGGAATCAGGGCACTCTGCAAACCAAATGCTGCAGCTCAAGTGGCTGCACGCACCACTCTGAACAGATGCTTAACATAAATGACTTAAAACACTGATTTCAATCAACTGATACTTGCAGAACTTTAAATTCCGGCTTTAAATTATTTTGAAGCTTTTCAAAAGACTAATTAGGAAACTGATGGGCTGGCAAATCCTGTTCAACTGCTACGAAGAACTAACTTCTATTTCATCCTGCAGCTGATGATGAGGTACCTTCATAAAGCTTCTACAGAAGAAAAAAAAATGGTCTTTAATCATCCTTTTGTGGCTTCTCAAGGTTTCAGCTTCCTCATGCCAGAAGCAGAGTGACACCCAAGTTCACTCAGCACGAGACAGTTGGTGTCTGGAAGCAATAGAGCTGCATTTATTCTGTCCCCGTGCTGCCAGCCTGACTTGATCAGGTCAGTACAAGCTGAGAGATCTCTGAACTGCAGGCAAGAGTCACTGACCTCTCCCCTCTCCATCACATCCTCTGTGGATGTTCTCACAACCTCAGCTACATGTGTTTTGAATAATCTGTCCTATCTGGCTCATAAACTTACACTTTTACCACCTGGAATAATCAAAAGCTGACAATATTCAGAATTGAGGCTCTTATACTACAAGTGTTAAAAAGCAAGTGTTTCACTCACCTCCACACAGAAAACTGTGCATATTTCATAATAACACACAGTAACTGGGATAAATTACTGGCATTAAAATGGCATTACATCTGCTTTTAAAAACTACTTCTTCAGTTTTACCTGGAAAAAAAAAATGTGCAATTTCTAAATACTGAAGAAAATGTCATTGAACATACTTCTGTCACAGTTTAAATGAAAATACATTTTTAAGATAAGCTTCGACATCTAAGATAAATTTTCATACCCATTGTATTGATGTAGGAAATTCCTCAAGACCACAGACTGCAGATCCTACCAGCCTCTTTGGTCTATCCTACCTTTCATGATCATGTTGAGCATTTCAGAAAGAATGCTGGCTCCAAAGTAAGCAGGGGCTGTTGGATGTGAGCTTTGCCTGAGAATCTGCCTTGTGGTTATGGCAATAGTATCAATGAGGCTCCTGGTTTGTCTTTTATTAGAGACATGAAGATTTTATGAGTCCAAATCCTCTTAGAAAAACTCATGCAAGTCAAATCTGAAACTCGGCTAGATGATAGAAAAGTCATTGACTTGATTCAATCAAGACTCTACAGAAGTCTTTCTGAAAGGCTGAATTTTCATCAAAAATCCTGGATATCAGACACATTCACACGTGGATTTGTAGCCAATTAAATGGTTTAAGAGAAGATCTTGCAAATGAACCTTGCTGTTTGCACAGTATCACTAGTGAAGAATAACACTTTCAGTCCTTTTGTTAAACATCTGCTGTGCTGGAACACAACAGAGTGCTGGAAAACAATGCTGTGATGAGAATATTTGGAAGAGGAAGCAGTGTTTGTTTTTCTGGGAGTCCCTTGAATGTCTGAACTTCAGTCACACTATGGTCTCAGTCCCACGGATAAGAATTATGAAGAACAGATACTCTGCAATGAATGTTTGTTAATTTATGCCCATTTATCAAACCCATATGTACACAACCATCTCCTATTGAGCTACTGTAAGTACTTAAGTCTCCCTCAAGTAAGCTGCATGTACAACTTGCAGTGAATCATTTAAAGGAAAAAGAGCTCAGAGCTCACTGTACCAGGACAGACTGATTTATCTTCATTTTTGCTTCAGCTTGTGTCAAATTATATAGAAGTTTGTATTTAATTTTATTCTATAAATAAACTTGTATTTAATTTTGAGAATTCAAATGATCTCTTGGGACCTGATGTAAATCATCTTTAAATTAAGCACATTCTGGTCTTTCAGGACCCTGGGAATCTTCTGTTGCTGCTTTTAGCCCATGTCATCTCTACATATATGATAGATGTCTGGGGAATACATTTTTTATACCAAATTTCTGCACACAATTCAAAACAAGTGAAAACTTACAACACATTGGATTGTTTAGAGTTTGTTATTGTTTACTTGAGTGTTATTGTAACCTGATTGTTATTGCTCACCTGAGTGCATTACTCAACATAAATCACAGGTCCTGAAATAATGACTAGACATTAAATCCAATGCTTTCCACAAATAAGCTTCCCCTGAAACCACTTCTGTATTACAAAAGCTGGAATTAATTTCAACAGTATCTACTCTAATAATAATTCATATCTGTCACTAAGCTCTCTTTAGCAAAGGTGATTTTGACTAAGATAGTTTCCTTTTTCTTACATCTTTTTCTTTAAAAAAGCACCCACCATAGCTTCCTACCTGAAGCAATTCTTCAGTCTCATTGGCAATGTTTTTATGCTCCCCTAGTTCCTCAATGATTTCCCATGAAAATATTCCTTTAAAATTTTAAGTCAATTATTTTAAGGAGGGAATGGGGCTGGGCTCTTGCTGTCACCACTTCAGATGACAGCAGGCTGTGTGACAATGCCCAGCAGGGCTGAGGGACAGAGGCTGATGAATCACTGCATGGCTGCAAGCAGCCTCCAGTTGAAGATTCCCATGGATCAGTCCCTGTCTCTCAAATGATGCTAAAGTACAGCTGTCCCCTTTTTTAATTCTTTTTTCCTCCTTCCTCAGTTGCAGTTTTTCTGGTCTGTGTTTGTACAGAAAAACCAAATGATCTCAGCCTAACCTTTTAAAAGGTCCCAGTGCCAGGTCTCATGCCAAGCCATGGAATCCCTGCCTGCTCAGCTGACAAGCACCTCCTCTGTACATGGATCCCTCTGTGTCACATGGCTGAACAGCCAGGAGGAGCAATGTGCAAAGCCATTTCCAAAAGGTACCAACACCAGTACCTTACACTAATGAATCAAGCACTGCATCATCTCCACAAGAACAAATCTGGTTTTCTGTGGTGTATGTCTGCATTTGCTTCACCTCCACAATATAAACACAGGTATGCATTTATTTAAAATGCATTTCTGTCTTGTTTTTAATAAACACAGATCAAATTACTCACCCTCAACCTCATCTTAACCTGAACTAGCCAGGAGGGTTTGCAATCCATTCTACTAAACAACACAGACCCAGGGCTCTTAAATTTATGACACAGAGCACTTATATCACAAAGCTGGAATACACAGGAATATGTAGATCATGAAGTCAGATGCTGTATGAATGATTTCTCTAATAACTGAACAGTATCAAAAGACACCAGTGCTTCCTAGAAGTAAAAAGGGGTTCAGCCATCAGCCAACTGCAGATTATTTCAAAGAACTCACTCAGTGTGACTCAGATTATAAAAGGACTGGCTGCTGGCCATTACATGCATATCTCACTCTCATTTCTTTAACCCTCATACCACTTCATTCTTTGCATTACCTTTGCAAACACAGCCCTGATTCTGAAAAAATTGGTTGCCATTCTTTGCAAGGAGCTCAGCAGAGGTCAACAGATCTACATAAAGTGCCTGCATCATCCCACACAGGATCTAAGTTACCATAACAGGAGAAAATACAACACTCTGCATCTTTACTTCCTGCATATGAGAGCTTAAACAAACCCTGAAAAATAACCTGGAACTCTTCATTAACTCTTCATTTTTTCATTACAGCACACAAAGATCCTTACTGCACCTCCTCCTTGCCAGTGCTGCCCACTCCAGCTGGTGCTCATGTTTCCTGAAAGGGCAATGCCAGGTGCCCACCTCCAGCTCCCTTTTACAGCCCTGTATCAATACCTCAGCTTCACTCCTAATCCTCAGAGGCCTGCACTCTATCCAATAAATTAAAGCTACTTTGCCAAAATTGGAAGGATGTAATAAACATTTATCAGATATTCCAATTTAAACCTTCTGAAGAGAAAACAGCAAGGTCACACTTCCCTAGTGATGTGAAAGATTCTGGTGGCTATCAAAAGGCCCAAATGCTGCAAACACTCAACTATTAAGTGCATGCCACTGAATTAACAGAGATTATTAATGCTAAATTTGTTTCTATTTGAATGTGGTTCATATCTCACTTATTCCAGAGGACCATGTTTAAGAAATAAACATAATTTAATGACCTATCCTCTTTATGACTACACAAATACTCATTCCCCATATTTCTGTGTGTAGGGAGTCTCCTCACTTCCACAAAGAAAGAGATTAACTATTTCCACCATCCATTTTTTTGGGATTGCAAGGAACATTAACACATCTTCCTATAATTGGGCTGTAGTTGATGCCAGAACAAAATTAAATTGTGAACAAAAAACTCTTCACAGTTCCATAAATACAAAATTGGGGTTTGGAAAGCCTACCCATGGGGACAAATAACCAAGAAAGCTACAATGCTGCAGGAAAAAGTCCTTCTTGTTCCAGGACTTAAACCACTTTATGAAGGTTTGCCTTTAATTCAACTACAGGAGTATTATTACAACTTCCACAGGAAGAAATCCAAATTACTGCCACAGAGGTCAGAATGCACAAAGGAACTGACTTCTGGTCACTATGACACATCTCTAGCACCCAAAAGCAGTCAAATAACCTCTTCCAAAAGGAAAAAAATATTATCTCACTTTTATTACCCACTGGAATATGAATTTTACTTTCATTACCCACTGGAATAGCTGAACACAAAACACTAAGCATTTAAAAAGTCAATCTACCTTTTGCAAAACTTGAAAGAAAATGCTAATTATTCATATAACTCATAACTCCCTTATACTATTCTGAAAATAAAGCAGTATCTGACACTCAACATACTCAGAACTGCTCTCATACCAATATACACATCCTTGTCTGAAATTGTAGAACACTGGCAGTTCTCTCAACTAGGAAATGTCTTTGGGGGGACAAATTACTTGAAACTCAACGCTATGGACAAGTGAAAATGTGAACTTTCATCCCTTTTTTCAGCCTAGCTGCAAGCCCTGACACCTGCAGTGTAACATGAATGCTCTCTCAGATTCCAGCTCTGTGGAGCAATAAAGAGTTCCAACTGCATAATTACTAAGCCAATCTCCATCTTAGATTTTATCCCCTGGGTTGGAAATTTCTGATTGATACGAAAGCCCCCTCTCCAAGGCAGGAAGAGCAGGCTCTGTATGAGAGAGCTAGGCACAAAATACATGAACTCCATTAGTGGTGGGGTCAGCTTCTGTATCAATCTAGCACCATTTTCATCTTTTCCTGTATATGTATATGTATATGCATATGCATATATGTATATATTTATTTTTAAAAACCTATTTATCCTTTAAGGGCTACAAGAATTACCACACAGCATATATCATCTTTGTAAAATCTCTGCACTTGAGCAGCACTCCATGGGACTTGGTCACAGACCACGATTCTCAACAACTTTCCAAATGCACCCATCCAACAGCCAGCAATCTCTAGTGACAGATGCTTCTGCCCTGACCCTCCTTTCATGTGAAGAGCCAAGAATCAGAAGTTATTTTCATCAGAGTCTTCATGAAGATCTTTAAATGTATTTGCTAACCTGTAATTTACATAAGGCTGAAAGTCCTGCTTGCTCTTCCAAAACATTCAAAGTTCATCAGCAGAAGGCTGCTGAGAGAGCTCTCTCCTGTCCTTCAGCAAGCCAACCACACTCTGCTGCTGGGAAGAAGAGCAATGCATTGCTTCAGCATCTGCACGTGTACCTGGAGCTTGGAACACCCCACAATCATGCAGTTGTTCAGGTTGGAAATGACCTTTAGGACCACAGAGTCCAACCACTAACCCAGCACTGCCAACTCCACCACTGAACCACGTCCCCATGTGCCACACTTATGGCTCCTAAATCCCTCCAGGGGTGGGGACTCCACTGCCCTGGGCAGCCTGCTCCAGTGCTTGACAATGAATAAATGTTTCCTAATATCCAATCTAAGCCTCCTCTGGCACAAAGTGACACCATTTCTTCTTGTCCCTTGTTCCCTGGGAGAAAAGACTGATCCTCGTCTCACTACATGATCCTCAAAGGGAGTTGTGGAGAGCAACAAGGTCCCCCCAAGCCTGTTCTTCTTCAGGCTGAGCCTCCCCAGCTCTCTCAGCTGCTCCTGGTGCTCCAGACTCTTCTCCAGCTCCCTTCCCTTCCCTGGACACTCCGTTTTTAAGATTATTGTTCTGATCAGAAAAGCATTCAACTGGCTACCACAAGAAACTAACAGCACAGTATTGAAGTCTTAATTTCAGTAAAAATCATGTGAATGGCTCATTACTTCTCAGTTTCGCTGCTTTGAGTGATTCACTGCATAAAGTAAATGATGTGTAAAGTGGAGAACAGTTCCATTTCTATAGGCTATTAAAACAGAAATATGAGAGGTTGGGAGCAGGGAAAATGGTCATGCTGCAGGGGAGTGCTGGTCCATTTAGAACCACTGCACGCATCTGAGTTTTACAGAAACAAGAAAAATTTTCCTGAAAAATGAACTCTCTCTTTTAAAAAAATATTGCCCATTATAAATCATGCTCTGCAAGATATACAGAATAATCCATGAATAATCACACACATTTGGCTGTACTGACAGCTTGCAGCATTTACTGCCACAATATAACTTCTACCACACAAAAGAATTCTGAAAATCCCCTTTTTCCAATATGGATCCCCTCGTTTTAGAGTCATAAGATCATATCAACAGGAGCACTTGATTTCCTTTTTTTTTCTGTAGAAACTGCTCTTAAAAGGTAGGTAAAAAAGCAAGATCCATAAAAACCAACACTGCAGTCCAGACTTCAGGATATTATCAGTATGCAAATCAAAGTCAAGCAAAAATTTTCTAATGACAAAGATTCATAAGAAAATCCTGGTTTGGTTTAGGGCACCTTGACTGATTAGCTTGTCTGGGCTGCACTGCACTGCTTATCCCAAACAAGCTCCTGACAATATTCTCTCCACCATATGCACAGAAGTATCTTTTGAGAATGAAATTAAATTGTATCACTTGAAATCAAGGTGGAGTACTACTTAAGCTGCTGCTATTAAAAGAGAAGAGCCTAAATCCTTTTTATTCCAATCAAAATCCCAAACTTCAGAAATCAGCACGTTTCCTCCAAAATCTCCTTGCCAGGACTTGAGTAAGAAGTTTCTGAATGAGGAGAATGGGATTACTGCTGATTTCCTCTTCAGGGACATCATTAACACACACATTGAATCTTTCCAGCCTTTCTTTTTCTGCTCCACAATCCTCTACATTTGCAATAGAAAAATCCTTTCCTGCAAACTGCTATGCCCCAAATTCCCACAGAGTCCAAGCCACTCTTTGCTCAGCAACTTTTTCCTCTTCTAAAAGATCTCACCTACCACTGACTGTTCACTTTCAGAAACATAATTTCACCTTTTCCTCCAAAACATCACTAGGGATTTCCTCCTCTTTTCCTGTAGACTCAAAGTGTCATGCAATCCTTCCTCTGTCCCAAAAGCCACTATCCCATAACGTTGCTGTGAGCAGCCACTTGCAGATGAAATAAATCTGGAGTGCTCCAGACACTCTATCCTCTGAATACACAATTGAAAACACACAGCCAAAAACTCCTCAGCTGCTGGAAAGCTCCATTTTTCACTACCATGGATTTTGACCTGCAAGACCTACACTAAAGATGCACATCACTGACATGGCATGTGGAAAACCTGGGAGAGGCAAAGCTCTAAAAACATTCCCTCAAGCATTTCTGAGCAGATTTCTTTCTGAGCATTCCTTAGATGACCTTGTCACCTTTATTTCAAGACATCCCATAGGAGAAAAGTGGGAAACACAACTCTGTCCATCCAACTGCCATCCAACAACTTTATCCAGTTTAGGGGAGAACACGTTTTACCTGAAAATTGGGACTGGAGCAGACACCAATAGGAACAGACATGGCACTAAATCCTGTTCCTGAGGTCTTACCTGTGTGCTTCTAATTCTGCCTTCAGCACTCTCTGTGCAGAAGCAGAGCCTATAGGAACAGCAAAAGGTCTCTGCTGACAGATTTAAATCAGGGCCATAACACACAGTTGCCATATCTGTATTTAGAGCTCTAGAACTTAATAATACTATAATAATTATTGCTTATGGTTTCTTTTTCACCAGGACCTAAACAGTTAAAATAGTTCTATTTGAAAATACACTTCAAAATTGATGAAAACAAAAAAAGACATCACTTTCTTTTATTAGAAGATGCACTGAATGAAGAGAATATGACAGAGGGTACTAAAAAAACCCAAAGAAATCATCAATAGGCAACATGAGTTACCGTACTGCCAAAAACACTAAAACCAACCTGGTGCAGCAGTCACAGATTTACTGGTCTGGAAAGAATAAAGAGCCTCTCGAGCCAAGAGATGTTAGTGCATTAAAAATTGCACTGGATCAAAACACTAGATATAATTTCACTAAGGGGAATCAACGAGGACCATGGAATTTAAATGGGGTTTCTCTACCCAGAATACATGAAGTCAGCATCTGGCTTCTTTTATTAAAAGTAGCTTTTTTTCATCTTTTTCTTTAAAATTTTTTTGGAATAGCTCATTGTTATGCCATATAGCCAAAATAATTTTATCCTGCTGGCAAGCATGTTCAATATGGATTTAATAAACAATATGACTGGGAAAGTAGTTAATAAATATTATTTTTCACCAGGAGATTCTGCTGCCTACAATGAGAAGCTATCTAAGGTTAGTTTGAGGCGCTGACATGTGCATGTATGTTGATGTTTTGGGCTGGGTTTTCTTACTAACAAGGCACCAGGCACATGACTTTTGATGCCCCAACAGCAGCATTTTGATTTGAAAACACAATGAATGCCAAGTGCTGCTAATGCTGATCTAAGTGGGATTTTTAGCTCTATTTTTCTGGAATTCTAACATTATCAACAGGAGTCTTGTGAATGCAGGTGCAACTGCAAAGCACATGGGTTCTGTTCCAGGGTAAAACAGATCCATTTAGTCAGAGATGCTGAAGAACATTCACAGAGTTAAGATTCAGTCTGGCTCTGATTTGAATCAAGTTGATGAATTGTAAATAGAAACACTCTAATCCCACACAGGGACAGCAGGGAACTCCCAGAGCCCCTCTGATGTGCTGAATGGGCTCTTTTAGAAAGGAATGCCACACTTCAAGAATGCTGATTGAAAAAGATTTCATTTTCCAAAATAAAATAGGAGGGTTTTTTCTTTTTTTAAATTCTCTCTGGCACCAGTCAAAGATACGCACACAGAGTTTTGATGAATTCTGTTCCTCAATTTATAAGCAAGAGTGTCCACATTACACAATGTGCCTTATCACAGTGTGTTTTTCCAGCTATTTAATAGATCACACAAGGTCCTTAGACAGACCTTAAAAGTAAAGATGTTGCATGTGGAAACCTCCTGGTATAAATGAAATTAAATCACAAGGCACAGTCTTGTTGGTTAACAGATTATATGGATTCATATTTGCTGGTGTAAGAGTTCTTACTTACATTTTCAAAACAGATTTTAAGCAGAATGTAAGTGATTACCCCACCTTTTTTTCTTTTTTTTTTTTTTACTTCTGGGAGTGGCTTGGTGTGACCCTCCCATACATTTCAATTTGATCTATAATTTTATGTTGACTGATCACTGTGCAAACTCAGAACAATTTTGAAATAAATTACGGACTTGTTCTGAGTTACAAGATTTAAAAAAACAAAACAAAGAAATCACACAGCTGAAGTTATCACACGGTTTTCCACTGTAAAGGATATTCACTCTACTTCTCTATAACTGCCACGTCTAAAACATCACATCTGGATCCATGCTTTAATTAATACAATTTAACTCAACAACATTAAATGGTTCTCAAAATAAAGTGGGATGAAAACTATTTGGAACTTTGTTTTATACAATATGCATATTTAAAAGATTAATTACTTTTTTAAAATTGAAGAGTAAAACTCTTTAATGACTAAATCATCAAGTTCCTCCTCCCTCTTGCAACGAGCACAATCAGACATAAAACTAAAGACAGAGTTTAAATGGAGTCCAAATTTGAAAAGAAAAGAATGAACACATCCACAGCTCTCTATGCTTATAAGCTACACTGGAAACAAAAACAACCAACCAAAAATAGAATCCAAATACCAACAAGAAAAAGCCTTTTCTCACTTACAGCTCAACACAAATATTAAAACACCTTCAGATAAAGTTTCATTTCCCACATCATGGATCAATAACTGCATCAGTTTTAAATAGCAAGCCAAGATGAGAATGTGTCCAAATTACTCTAAAGGTCATCATAAAGGCTTAATTCCATTTTTATATCCATTATTTTGTTTAAACAAATTATCATGCATGTGAATCTGAGAAATTCAAAGGTTAGTGTGCAAATAGACTTCAGTCAAGAGCCCTCAGGCTGTTGAAACTCAAATCCTGGCAGACCAATAGAATTTGTACAAAATCAAAAAGGCTTGATCTCCAGAATGTTAAGTTCTTCGGTTCCAAGCTAGTAAAGAACCTAACCATGAGTCTGTCTGTCTGTCCTTAAAGCTCATGAATCCAGGGCTGTGCAGTGAGTGACCCACAACAAATGGCTATGGAAGGAAGATGAGAATAAGGAGTCATCTTGAGGCATCAAGAAACTTGTTTGACAGAACAACAATATATTGAATGTACAGATTCTTTTTCAGCCAAATTGCACTGTGCAGCTCAGCCCTCCAATGCTGGAAGACCCCAAGCATCTTAAGCTGATGTGCTGCTTAGGTTGCAATACAGGATGTGCCCAGAAGTCTGTATTCTATCACCATCTGTTATCACCATCAGGTGGGGGAGTCATCTTTATCTTTTCCACAGCCCATCCTTCCTCCAGGAGATATCTCCTGTTAATGGGCCATTGAGTCCCACTGTGTGACTGATAAAATTACATCATCCCACTGGGAGATGCT
>JAOTQP010000469.1:1643923-1658903 GCA_026413545.1 Cichladusa arquata | reverse complement strand
ATTATAATAATAATTTGGAGGAAGGGGGTTTACATTCTCCATTTCAAAGAGAAGCTTCTGCCTTTATTGGCAGATACCTGTCCTTCAAACTAGGACAACCATCCACCTTCTAGTCAACAGGAAGGAGACAGAAATTTCACACTATGGTTGTGGATTAGGTGTGCAACTCCAGAAGAAAGAACACTAAAGGAGGTACCAGGTAGCCAAGCCCTCAGATTCATTTGCTCACTTTGCTTTTGCAGGGTTTTAGGTAATTGTTTTGTTTTGAACGAATGAATGAACACTTTCTCTGCAGCCATCTTTGTGTCTTCTATCTCAACTAGCATGTCATTAGTTTGTTGGGCTACAGTTCCACCATGTTTTGTACTCTGAAAATACCATCAGCAGCCTGACAAGGTAGTGGGGAGAATGAAGAGGAAGACAAGGATAAATACAAACACTCACAGGTGAAATATGGACAGGGATAGAAGATAACCAAATACATGATCACATGATATATGTGTGTGTGCATTAGATTTATTGTTGTAGAACCAAGATGCCCTACCCACACTGCCTGAAAAACAGTTATAAATAGACGGTGAAGAGACTGTCCCTGTTGACATTCTAGGCATCAAATGGCAGCCACAGCCAGACAAGCTCAGGAAGCAAGTTTACATGATGATTATCAAGGCTAAATGGATGATATCTTATCTAGATGATTTGCTGTTTCCTTTTAAATGCGTTTAATGTTTATTTCTCTCACCACTTCACATGGAATCATCCTGTTGTTTCAAAGCCTCAGGCCAAACAGTTCTGTAAAACCTGTATTTAATAAGTTGAACGTTACAAAGATATCTAAACAACACAGCACTTTTTCTTAGCAGCCAAAGCACTGCAATTCCAGTAACCAGCCAAAAACTTCAATACTGATAAGTGTATAACGATTTCCAGTATAAGCTTCAGGCAATATTCTCCAGTTATCAACAAGCACAGCTCTTCCTGTGCATTCCTCAGAAAGAACTGCACCATTTCACAAACCAAACCTGCACACAACACACAGAACTCCTGGAACAGTGAGCTACTCACAGGGCTGGGGACTCCCAAGTGTGACTGCTGATTGCCACTGGATAAAAGGTCATTTCAGTGAAATAAATAAGAATTTATGGAGAGTTTTCTTATGTTTAAGGAGAATTCCACTTTTAACAATACAGTCACTAGCTGTAGTTACCCTATAGAGACTTATGGGGACATGATCATTACTAAATTTGGTTTGCAGGACAGTGATTTCCATTCTATGGTTAGAATTAAGCCTCCTTCCTAGGTTTTCATTTATTTTTCCACTTGATTTGAAGCATAAAGTAATCAGAATTTTCTTATTTCTTTCATTATTCCTCTGATTTTTCTTGTGTTCTTTTAAAGACTTGTAATTTCTTCTTCCTAACAAGCTGCCCAAATGATAAGCAGCAGCCAAGGGATACATTAATGCAATCAGAAACACAAGAAATTACCAAAATCAACAAGTTATTTACATGCTAGAGGAGTTAGAGATGCTGATAAAACACCAGCATCACAGCTGGATAAATCCTGGCAGTGAAGACACAGAGAATCTTTACAGCTCATACATCTCTAACCTGAAAGGGAGCACAGGAAAAGCCAAAACTGAAACTTGTACCCCTCTGAATTTTTATACTGGGAGAAAAGGCTGGAATTACTGGCCTGTGACAGTACCTGACATTTAAATCATAGGTGACTAGCAGCATGGGTTACAGTGGAAAATACAGGATGAAAAGTGTACTTTAGATGCAGGAGGGGAGCACTATTAAGGAAACATAGAATTGGATTAGTAGTTTTATTAGGGAAATTATCTTCTCAGTACAATTTAAATAACCTTGAAAAAACAGTGAAAACCATAAAAAAATCACATATTTGCTTTTTGTAATGTACTGTCTGAGAAATGAAACAGCATGGGAAGAATTTAGAGGCACACAGTTTTAGAGGACATGAGAGGCTGGAATTAACTACTGCACAAGCTCATTTTATGTTTAATAGGCACTACAGGAAAATTTGAAAGGTCAGAGTTTATTTGGGGTTTTTCCCCACTTAATTTTCAACTTGTACACAGAAATAAAGTAAATTTCTTAAACTATTCATGGATAGTAATGACACTGATTTCAATTTCTATGAAAAATGGAATACAAGATACCAGGTAAGAAACATTAATTCTTCCAGTAATGCACAGCATGAAAGCATCAATCTGAATCTTGAATCCTGACAAAAATGTACACACAACTTCTGAAAAGGTATCATTCCAAAGCATGACAGGTTTCCAGCCAGAAAAAATACCACCTCACAATATTCAGAAAGTTTAGAGACAGAACACATAAGCTGCACAGTGAGTTCAGTAATCTCCACTCACAATGTAATGTTAATATTTACTCACAGTCCCTGGCCCACCACCAAGGTATTCTTCTAATGTTGCACATTCAGAAGATAAAAGGTGAAAGGGACAATTACAGGGAAGAATTTAACACCCATCACCCCACATGCAAAGACTGAAATCTCAGCAAAGCCCTGAGCTCTAAAATCACACATGGCATACAGAAGATAAAAACTTATAGGCAATAATATATTTGTAATGGTAAAATTCCAGGATCAATGGACACAATGGAACACACAGGCAGTGTGTATAAAGCAGGAGACCTGAAGCATAATTTAACAGCATCAGCACATAGCCAACATTGCCAATTCTGTTGTGGCAACCAGAAGATAACCTGGGGAGAAAGGAATTAAGGGCCAACAATGGATAATTATACCATAGGATACCTTGGCCTAGACTTGGCAAGCTCTGGAATTATCAGTCTCCAGGGAAGCATGTTCATATTTCTGATAGATTTCCCTGTTCATTTACTGCCCATGCCCTCACTTAGGGCAAAGCAGCCTCACTGTGCCAAGAACAAGGACAAAAGGAGCATCTCTCACTCCTGCAGCAATCATCTCAGACAAAATTCCTTCCCCTCCAAGGTCTCCAGAAATCTCTAGAAATCTAGAAAATACTTTTTTAGAGGGATCCTGTGGTATATGATGTGCCACTTCAGGAAACACCTTTTCCCTTCCCTGTTCCTCCCTTAATCTATCTGCAGCACTAACACACCCACACTGAGGTACTTTCCTCAAGTGCTTGGAAGTCTCTAGACAAGGAGTACCCAGTAAAGGGCAGAGTTTACATTTCAACAAGGACCAGCAGCAGCTGACATGAGGCTGGTTTTTGGATGAACAGAGGCTCCTGCAGCCCCAAAACCAGCCAGCAGTGCTCCAGCAGCAGGCAGCTCTCAGCTGAAAAGGGATATTCCAGCCTTGGACAGCATCCACAACCCCAGCTCTCCCTCCTGCTGGAGAACACAGATCCACTCGTGCTCTGGAAAGGAGCAGGACAGAAACACTCCAGCAGAGCCTCTCTCTCTGTAGGAAATCATTTTTGCCTGGAGCCAAAACCAAATTCTGCATCCTGGCCAACTTTCAGCTCAAAGGTCAGAAGGTACAAACCAAGTGGAGAGGGGTGGGTAACACTTTGTTACTCAAATGACCAAGCAGTGCAGGACAACAAGAACCTATTTAGAAAACAACATTTCTGCATTTCTATAATCCAGCAGTAAATAACAGGAACCAGAAGCACTGGTGGTGAGCTTTGGCAGGTTTCTGCTGGTGATGGTTGGCTTTTTTTTTAAATAGTTCATTGATTTTGGACTGCATCCATCTCCAGCATTGTGGCTACGCTTCAAGTAGTAATTTACTTCAAACCAGAGTATACTGCTACAGCCAAGTCTTTGTTTTGTAAATGTCACTGCACTTCAACACTATTAACCAGACACCCCTGTTTCAAGCTGATATTCCTAAATTCAGTAAAAATAAGTATCAGCAACACCGCAACAGAGCCAAATGAAAATGGAGAATGTTTTTGACTCCACATAGCCCTGAGTGCAGTGTAGTGTAGTATTCCTTTCTGGGAGAGTTTGCATCAGTTGATTAATGGGCTCACTGGTGTTATCCATCCCAAGAACCCCTGAAACCATCCACTCATCCCCTTCCCCATGGAGGCTTTCAGAGGACAACTGTTGTGCTTAAGGACTTTATGGATAAACTAGGCATTAACTTTCAGGCATTTTACTGACAACTGGAAGTCCTGGACTCGGTGCCTGCTACAAGCAGCTCCCCTTTCCATCATTCATGTCCTTCCCAAGTTGCCTGCTTGGATCAGATGGCAACAGGGCAAATCAATGTCCATGCACTGCAATGTCAGGGCAACTGCAGCTATCATAAACTGCTGCATGGTGCTTTCCCAACCAGCATCTTCCATTCCATAGAAAGCAGAAGGTGAGCACAGCTTTGCCAAACCCCGTGGGTTAGGAGAGAGAAGAACAGAGCTCCAAAGCTCATCTTCCCTTTGATAGCTGGGAGAACACTGGAACTGGTCCCAGCACCCGACCCTCAAGGTCAGATGAATGTTATTTCAGCAAAGCAAGACAAATTAGTGCTTTATGACCAACAAACTTTGTTCATGGAAGCCTTCTCTTCAGAAGCTAAGTGAACAATTCCTATTGCTACTGTAAAAACAAGTGCAGGGAAGAGTAATTTTCTTAGACTACTGAGCTCAAAGTTTTTCATCATATCTATGATAGCTGCTAATTTGGTGGCTGAAAGTGATGCAGGTTTTAAAGTATCTTGTTCTGCCTCTCTGCAGACCATTGGCAGAGCAAATAAATTATCAGTGTTTGGATTCTCATTACCTCAAATTAGCCTCAGCATACGATGACAGGAGCAGAGCCAAGCTGTCTGTGGGTCCTTATGTGGCACCTGTTAGCACTCCATAAAGGACACAGAAAAGGGAGGCCAGGTTCTCTCTGCTGTCTGACCACAACAAAGCTTTCCTGTCAGACTATTGATACCTCTTCTGACAGCAACTTTCAGCCTGCACACCCACACTGCTCCTAATCCACTAACAATGAAGCTCTTGCCATACTTGGAAGTGTCCCCAAAGAGTGCAGGGACGGCATGAAGAAATTGGGGCAGGGAAGGACAACTCTGCCAAATAACATGTATCATCACCACAGAAACATCCATCTAAAACATTTGTTTACATGCAAGCCTAAAATAACCCCTGTGACAAAGAAAACAGTAAGTTCAAAAGAGACTCTTCAGTTATCACAGGGGAAAGTGAGATACAAATGAAAGTGTCCTGTCTCATCATTTATTTAAATAGTTCTCCAGGGCACTTCAGGCTGCAGCCACAGGAGCAAAGACAGGCAGGCATATCTTTGGATGGGACAAAGTGACCTGCTCCAAAATCCACCCAAAACAAAGCCAGCTGTGAAGAGCCAGAGGCTGATGGGGAGGACCATCACAACAGGCACATTCTCCTCGCTTGCACTGCTCCTATTACAGCCTGGATCACTCACTCATCTCATGCACTTACTCCTGTGATTCCATTTGGAGCAGTCACACATCTGTCAAGGGACTAAAACCATGGTTATGACCTTGAGGCTACACCACGGACCAGAACATGAAGAGAGAGTGAGTGCATCAGCTTTCCATGAAACCCTCCCACAGGGCCCTTTCTGCATTCAGAGTGTCAGACCCCCAGATTTCATGTCACTGTGTGATTGTGCAGGAGCTGATTCTGATGCTGTGCCTCCCAAGCAGCCAGCTGGCCCATCCATTCCTGCCTCTGTCCCTTCCTCCTACCCTGTTTCTAAAGGGGAGGGCATTTTTCAGCCTGCAGCTGGTGCCAGTGGGGCTCTTCCTACTCATCAGTGCTATCAGCACTCAAGACAGGCATTCAAGCAAAACACATCCATGCAGGAGCTTCATTTAGTAAAGTGTCTCAACAAAAAACACTTGCTATTATTGAAAACTTTAGGGGAAAAACAGTGGGACTGAACCTTAGTGCTAAAGCTGTCCATATAAATGGATTGGGCACTAGACCAAATACAACAAGCCTGCCCACAGCTGTGATATATTTAATCAGGTCTTACAGACTAATTATTTTGCACATCTAAATCCAGCACCTGTGAAAATTGTCTTATTTCAGCTGTGGGCAAAGCTACTTAAATAATATTTTCACTTTCAAGAAGAAAACCCAAAACAGTATCTCTTCAAGTCCAAAATATCCACAGCCAACTGCAGTGCCAAGGCAGTGCAGAGGGAATATTTAACCCAATTCACATCCAAACTGCTACTCACATGAGAAAGCTCCTTATTATCAATACTTGTAGCACTTCAATGTCCCCAGAATTGCCTTTTGACTTCTTTGAAAGAATATAAGGAGATGATAACTTAAAAGGAAATCAAACAACATTCTCTTTTGAGTGTCTCCCCTTCCAAAAAAGTTCTCTCTTTTTCCCAATGAAATTTAAGTCCCACCACTATGTTCTCAGAGATGGACTACTGAAAATCCATTTCTTACACCACAGCAATCTTGAACATTATTTCATCAGTATTGGTGTAATATTAACAGTACTGTCTGCTTAAAGTGCCTAAAAAGCAGCTAAGATTTCCTTTCTTCAGAAGCAGGCAGCAAGGCTAACTACTGCTTTGCTTTGACTAAACTAACAGTACTAAAAATGTGTATATATAAAAGTAAATTGTGCATGAAGATTGTACAAGTAAACACCATTCCGTACAAATGAATAAAGCTATTTTTCAGTAAGTCTGAGTCAGCTCTCACTGCTGCAAGAAACATGAAATCTAAAAAGTATCTGAAAGCTTCTAAAATCAGGGTTTCCTTTTCTCAGACTGTAGAATGTGCTGTTAGCACACTCACTTTATCGTTCAAAACAGCAACAAGTGAAAACAGACCGAAAGGACAGAGCTAATTCAATGCAAAGAGCATCTCTCTCTCAATAAATGTCTCACACAGCACCATTCTTAGCAACAGAATGTTTATCCAGCAAAAGATAAAGAGAGGCTTTTCACTGACACCTGGGACAAAACCAAAGAACAAAGGCAGCTCCCAATGCAAGCCAGCAAAGTTACATTTTTCAAGTGTTCCCACCTAATGCAGACAGAAGGCAGCCACGGCAAGTCACAACAACCAACCTATTTACCCACTTCCAGAAAATGCTTGTAAATTTGAACTGTGTGAAATGTCCAACTACTGCTCTCATTCCATCAAAAGGCTTCATCAGCAATGGACAATAAAGCTTCTGGCTTGACCTAAAGGGGCTGGTAGGTTAATCTATTCTGACCTTACCTTTATTCAGTCATAATACTGAAAGATTGCCTGAATGAATAACCAGCATTTAACAATGCCAACAGCCACCCTTTCACTACTGTGCTCCTCTGAAGTGCCCTCCAAGCTGATTCTTTAATGAAAGGGGATATCAAACGTTTTCAAAAATTAATTGTAAAATAAACCAAAATGCCATTTCTCACTCATGGGTAAAAAAGGAAAGATATAAAAAACCAAAAGCAGAAGAAATTTTTTTCTCTTGCCCCTTCACATATCTTTCAGACTTCCACCATCACTTATTGTCAATCTTAGATAACATGCTGTCTCGTATTAACTGTCAGTCACATCTTTTATTTATAGTATTTTCACTCAAATGGGAGAAACCAGACAAAAAAAGACACTACTGATAAAACCTGCCTTCTAACAATAGGCTTAATCATCCAGGCCTCAACACATGGTATTTTAGTAACTACTAGCTTCATTTCAGAACCCATTCCATGAGCGTGCTCAGCACTGAACACAGCAAAGCAGAGTTAAAATTAAGTAGATAATTAGGCCCACAGAGGTCAGTAAGCTGGATTCATCACTCCTTGACTGACTGAACCACTCAACTCTCCAAAGTTTAAAGTTCACAACCTATGTTTAAATGCCCTTGTAGAGAAAAGCCTCCAGTACTCAACACTACAGTGCACTGTTCTACCCAAGCATTTTCCTCCCTGTAACGGCACAATAACCACCTGTATGAAGGAACTAAACAGTCTGATATGTGCCTGTTAGAGCAAGGTGCTCTTCATGCAGCAAGAGCTGCATTCTCATGTGACATATCAGTTAGAGCACTTATGAAACAAATGCATCTTCATCTCACATTCTACACCTGTAAATGGTTTGGCAACACGAGAATATCAAAAAGCACGACCAGCAGGCACTGAAAAGACACTTGAAAAAGCCTTAAAAATACACACTAACCCCAGAAAGAAGGTCTCAGCTTAAATCTATCCCTAATTAGGTTTAGGAAGATGCTTAGCATACCAGTTAAGATTAAGTGCCATCACCTTTATCCAACAGCACAATCATCAGAGAACTGGGAAGCAAACCATAAGGCAGTGATAACAGCACACGATGCAAGAGGAAGGAAAAGTAAAGATAGGAGCTTTCCTTCAGATTGCAGAGGATATTATATAAACTATTCAGAATTTCCTACCTTGAAAATCTGTGATGTGACCAACAATCATGTACTTCAGCTCAAAGTTCAGTGCCTGGATGCTCTGAGTCCTCTCCCTTCGAACAGCTGCCTGGTAGCTTTCTTCCATTTTTTTGGTGCAACATGTTGGTGACCTGTGTTGACAGATCTGTAAATCTGACTCTTAAAGCAAACAAGAAAAACACAAAAATTAGAAAACCCTTGAACTTACACCATAAAAGCAATGCATCTTCATGGCAGAAAACACCACACTCTAAATTTTGAAACAAGACAAAACCCACAAGGAATGACAATGTGAAACTCAGCTGCTATCAGAGGGACACAAAGTTGTGATTACTTCATTTGAAGAACATGACATTATCAGCTGATAAATTCTTGTAAACTAAGAACACTGGGCACAAAAGCTACCTGAACACAGTCAGAGGCACAACAGAATCATCATCAGATGTACCATCAAAGGCGCAGTATTTCCACTGTACACCTTGCACTAAAGGTATCAAAACTTGAACGTGTGAGTGATAACTATGCCTCAAATTAGGTTCCAATACTCACCCACACTGTGCCTCAAGGAATCACCTATTCACCTCTTACACTAGGGGAACCTTATTAAAAAGATCTGAGTTCCTAGGCAGCTCACCAAAAAAAAAAAAAAAAAAAAAATTTAAAGGCACTGCAATCACTCTCACCTTGCAACTACAGAGAAAGTTGAAAACTGATTTAAAACTTCATTCTTGTAGAATGTTTTCATTTTTTTTTTTAATTATTCCACCTTGTATGTGTTTCAGTAAGTTTAATACCCTTGGTAAGGAAATCTACACCACAGAATTGTGATGGACACACTCAGGGTCTGTTTATTCTACACCATGGGATGCACAGGTGCCAGAAAGGATCTGGTACAGACTGCAAGTGAGTATTTTCTGACTCTCCACATGTTTTTGGAAGGGGAGGAAAAAAAAGCAAGAGACTGTTAAGCAAGCAAATCCAAAAGCAGGGCCACACATAAACACCAGAGCCCAACGTCCTACAGTATCAAGTGTGGCAGGGGCTTCCTTCCCTCCACCTCAAGGCAGAATGGAGGGGGAAAGGGGCCCCAGGTGTCCACCTCCACCCCATCCCTCAGGCTCTGGGAAGGAGACAGCCTTTCCCAGGAAGGCCAGTGCCACACAGGTGGCCAGGCTCCCCATCCCCACCCCACAACTGGCTGTGTGGCCCATTTCAACTGGAGCTGGTAAGTCCCCACACTGCCCCTCTCTGTGCCCAAGGGGGTCTCTGTTTCCAAGCACTGCAAACACCACTGGCAATCCCTCCCCACACAGCACCAACAGGGCTGGAGGGCACATGTGGATGAAAACAGCCCCAAGTCCCCCAAGAGTCTCCAAGAGCTACAATTCCTCCAGAGGATTTCTCACCCAGCCCACTGCAGAGAACCCAGACCAGACCCTGGGATGGAAATATTAATGAACCACCACCTGCACTACCTGGCCTTCAGGTTAATGCACAGCAATGCTCTGCATCACTGACAGTGATTAAAAAAGAGGATGCACTCTGAAAAATCAGTAGGCATCCCCAAAGGACCAGGCTCTGCTCAGAGCCAGCTCCAGGTCACCAGCTCACTGAGACCAAACCCGCAGGGAGGAGCTTCAATGAATCTCCCTCACCAGGGAAAAAACCAAAAAACACTGATTTAGCTGAAACATCTCATTTGACTTGAAACTGTTGCTTCCAGTTTACAGCAATTCTTATTTGAAAGCGCAGCTAATTTATGTCAAGAAGGTCAAAACCTAAGTCAAATATTTCAATTCACTACGTTTTCATATAAATTTGCAAACAACAACTGAAGTTGTCACAGACTGAGCTGAATCAGGGGACCAGTTTGGAGGGGGATTTGTTTCACACTTCAGTCTAATCTCAGAGATGGGAAACAGTTTTCCCCACTGCAGAACTGTTTTGGTTTAGGGTAAATTTGGGATATGGGTATTTATATGACGGACCTTTACAGGTAGTTTTTGTGTTTGAGTGGTAATGTTTTTTTCACTTGCTAGCAATTGAGATTGGTTTTTCTGCCTGGATGCTTGATATGATGCTGGATTCAAGCATCATAAAGTCACCCCAAGGCATGTGTGAAGCCCAAACCCTGCTGAAGGCCCTGCCAGGGCAGCAGTGGGAGGGCTGCACTCGTCACTGGCTGGGCACGCTCGGCTGCCACAGAAGCTTTCCCAGGTTGAAATTAGCTTCTTGGCCAGGCTAATTTTAACTTGGATGGGTTCCCTGATCCAGTTCATCCCCTGAACACGTTTGTCCTGTCACAAGGAACTGGGGGTCAGGGAAGAACCACTGCTCTGAGCTGGCACCACCAAAGCAGGAGTGAAATTGTAATCCAGACTGTGGAGAAACTCGGCCAGGGAAGAGGTGTCTGAGCAGAGGGGCTGTAAATCAAAATGCTGATACCCAGAGCCCTTCTCCTTCCAGCAGCCCTCTGCAGTTGTGTTGATGGGCTTTAGCAAAGCTCAGACCAGTACCAAGAAAGGTTTGAGACCACAGTGCTCCATGCTGACTCTGTGCTGGCCCTGGCTATGAGGCAACCCGTGGATACCAGAGCTGGCCTTGGCATTCCCCTCTGAAGTGAGGCATATGGGAACCTGCTTCTCCTGCAGAAAGCTTTAAGGATATGTGTATCTCAGCTGGAACTGCACTCCTGGATTCCTCACCCAGCTATCTCCCCCAGGAATGCTCCAGGAGCCTGAAGACTGGGATTTGCTGGTGCAGAACCAAAATGACACAGAAGGCACTCCTAAATAGAAACAGCACTAAGCCCCTGACAGCTCAGGAGCCTGATGTAAAACACAGAGCATTGAAAGCCCAGCAAAGAGCAAGCCCTGCTCTCCTCACAAGGACTGTCAGGTCAGTGCTGTCATGCACACAGCCTGGCAATTTCATTGCTTCAGTATTAGCCTCAGGGTATCACTTTTAACACAATTACAGAAACCTAATAAAAGGTTTTGCCGCTATACATGCCTGGGTGCCGAGATTAAATTAGAACTCATTAGCAATATCTTAATGTCTCTAATAACTCTGATACTAATTTTAGTTTGTCTGATCTCTTTCATCCTGATGAAAAATGCCCTCTGCAATGGGAAGAGGGGAGGAGCAGTGGCAGAGGGGCTGAGCCCCCCAGACACAGAGCACCCTGTCAGCCCTGCTCAGAGTGCTGCCCACCAGCCATGGGACACAGCCTCAGGGGCAAACTCCTCTCTGTGGTAAGGAACAAAGCCCTTCAATGCACCAGAGAGAAAGCACAGCTCCTGAAAGACAGAAGTTAGCAACAGCATCATTTCAGGATTTCACCCTGCTAATCTCCCTCTAGGACTTCCTTACCAGCTTTCCCCAAGCTGCCTCTCATTTCCTAACTAGTAATTTGGGAGGAGCCTCTACCTCAGCCTCTCCATTAAAGCAGATCTAACCACAGAAGAGCTTTATCCAGTCAAGTTTCAAGCATCTACAAAGATGAAAAATACCACTGCCTCTCAGAACATGTTTCAGTACTTGACTACACTCACGGTAAAATAATTAAAAATTTCTTTCTAATTTCCCATGTTCCAACTCACATCTGTGGTTTTTCAGCATACAGCCATGTACCTGCAAGAAGCTGACTCCACTTTCTCTATTTTCTCCTAAAGGTACCTGAAGATAGCAGTATTGTATCTCTTAATCTTCCTACAACTGAACAAACCCAGCTCTCTATTCCCACATGTTCCAGCCCTGACCATGATGGGAGTTCTCTGCTAGATTTTATGCCACAGATGCAAAGCACCCACATGCAAGGCACCTCTCATTTCTCACAGTTCATTTCCTTATGCATTAACTTACTGACAGAGCACAACACTTTCAACTCCACATGCCTGGGCTTCGGTTCCAAAAGGTTTATAGCTTTCCTAAAACAAATTAATTTTCTGCTTCAGATCAGATGTAAGGATTACTCTGCTGATTATGTACATTATTTTTTCATTCAAGTCTTTTTCCCTTGAGTACTGGTTAAAACTGTGGACTAGCTTATTTTTTAAAGTGAGAAAAATAACAGAATTTAAACCCTTCCTGTTATTGTAAAAAACAGGATAAAGTATCTTGCTCCACTTTGAGAAACAGACACATTCAGAAGTGCAGGGAAAAAAGTACCTGAGCCTAAAGCATGTGTGTTTTGGAACTCATCAATGATCCCTGTTGAAAACTACTGTGCAACCCCAAAGCAATTAATACCTGCCAAAGACATCACCTTCAGACACTTCCCTGTCACAATTATAAATTACTTTATGTGCTTAGTGCACAGAAAACTATGTACTCTTACCTGACATCCATCTGGCCAGCTCTATCCAAATCACCTGTGGAGCATTTTGTTGTGTGTTGCTTGGAGAACTTTTTGTTTTGAATCAAAAAGTTTGGGACTTCATTTTGAGCTTTGGTACAAAGTCTAAGACTTTGGCCATTAAAACTAGCTGAATCAGTATCACTTCCCAAAAGCAGAGAGGCCTGTTTGGCAAATAAAATTAACTTCTTCCAAAAGCTGAATGTATATTCATTTTGATAGCTGACCATGTAGTTTAACAGTTCTGTCTTTAAAATGCTGTGCACACTGTAGGAGCCATACTCTGAAACCAGAAAGCCAAACACACACTAACTGATCTACCTGCACCAACTTTTTCAAAGACAGGCCGATTTATTTTTTTCAAACAAGCTGAGCCTCTAATTTCCACTGCACAGAAGAGTCCTGAGCAAGCATGATCAGAGGGTGAGCTCAGTGCAATCTGTCTTCTGACAGTTTTTGCCTTTGTATTTTGACAAATATATCAACAGTATTTCCAAACAAAGCTTTAGCCCAAAGCCCAGGATTTTAATGTTGTACAAATATCTTCAAAGACTCCAAGAATGATTATGCCTTAGTAACAGAGACAAAGGTGCCAAAAGTACCTTGCATTGTGTCTGGCCCAGCTGAACAGGAGCCAACACTTCATCCTTCTTGAGACTCATCTGTCTGGTATAGCTGCTGCCTCAGCTTGAGGAAAATTCAGCAATTAAACACAAACTAATTCAGGGGAGGAGGCCAAATGGAATTAAAAAGGAGCTATTTCCAACCAGGGCTCCCTCTGCAACTACTTGGGGCATAAGCAGAGCCCACACCAGCACAGCTACATCAAGGAAAAGGAATCCAGCCACTGTAGGCTGCCCCAAGTTTGGGAGGTTCTTTTTTCATGCAGCTCCTGTGCCCCAGCAGTGCTAAAACCATCAGCACCTTCACCTGCAAGACTGCTGTCAAGAAACTCATCCACTGGCCATCCTCACCTAGCAGGGAGCACAGCCTCACACCACAGCTCAGGCCCACTGCAAGCAATAAAATGTTTTCAACTAGAAAGACAAGCAAAGCATCTTCAACTCATCAACTCAACGTGCAGAGTCAAACAGCTACTATTTTATTTGGCAGTGTGTAAAATATGGTAGATGCTATGCTTGAAGTAGTGCCAGCAACCTGCACAAAAATCAACAAGCCAGTGCACCAGTGCTCTGGGACATAAAATAGCAACTGACCCAATAAACCTGCTCTCTGGGCTAGGGGTAAAAGCCAGGCAAGCTCCAGGCAGCAGAGTCCAAGTCAAACTGAGGTGTCTTTTCCTCCTGCCTCAGGTACACTGGAGCCAAGCCCTCCCACACACGTTTTTGACAAGGCAGAAAACACTTTCCAATCTAAGTCTTTCCTCTGTTTTGTTAAAATAATCCTACTATCAGCTTTAATATAAAGATCACACAGACAAATAGCACATTAAAAGGTTTCTTGGAAAAAAAAAAGCTCAAGAAATACCAAAGCAGAGGGTGACTTTGTCCCATCCATCTACGTGCAACTTGACAACATGCATACATCCAGCATGAAATCTTACAAGTGCAGTTTGGAAAACACAAATTATGAAAATTTCCTTTCCCCCATCCCTTCTTTCATAATGCACATTACCAGAGATACTGTTAAACTTGATCCGTAGACTGCATTCTCACTGTTCTTTTGAAATACACTGAAACAAGAGTAAGGCTATGACCAGATGTGCTATTCCAGTTGAAACAATCAAGGCTAAATGACAAACACCTCACGTTTTATCAAACACAGCTTAGATAACATACAAACCTAACAACTAGCAAGTGTAGCTACTTCCAACTTTGTCAAGTCAAACAGCCTGCATTTGCTCAGGAGTTCTCGAGTGTCACCATCTGCAGGGTCTCCCGATCCTGAGATCCCCACAGACAGGACACTTAGGTGGATTAGAGTCCGTGTTTCTCCCAGCCCCAGCACCAAGGAAAAATGCACGAGGCTGTTCTCTGAAGTTTTCCATGGTTGTTTATTATTTCTTATCTAAGGAATTTTTCTCTCTAGCTGACATAGTCTGTCTAGCTTGTCGTCCATGGCAGAAAAGCCTTGGCTCTGGGCTGGGCTTATCTTTTATACTCTAAACTACGTATCTGTTATTTACAATTACAATCCAATGCCATGCAATCTCATTACAATGTCCAGTTCTTTCCCCATCCAATCTGTGGCTCCC
>JAOTQP010000469.1:1628126-1643823 GCA_026413545.1 Cichladusa arquata | reverse complement strand
CTCAATGTTGGTAAATTGTTCCAAGGAGCTAAATCCAGCCCCTGAGACACTTGGGTCTCATTTGAGGGTCTTTGGGGGTCTTGAGGCTCCCAGGGAAGCCAGAGGAATACTCTGGACTCCCACACTCGAGCAGACATGAAAACAAAAATATAAAACCCAACAAAACAGAAGAACCACTTGATTGCACTGGAATTAAACCTGCAAATCTAAGGGTGGTGGAAACCTGGAGTGGGACAGCAGGGGGACAGCAGGAAGCACTAGCTGTCATGACTCCAGAGAGCTGGCAGCAATGCACAGCTTGCAGGACAGCTGGAGACCACCAGGCACCAGCCCTGATCAGCTTCCAGAGCAGGAACTCTTCCAATGCTCAGCTCTTAAGGGCAGCATCTGCACAATGAAATGTTGTTAGGCCTGTTGCTGGGTGCATTTTGTTCAAGTTTTTCCTATTCCCCTCTGCTGCTTGCCTGGTTCTCACTGCTCTTGTATTTTGATTTTTGGTAATATTCCCAAAGCACCTTCTGCCCTTTCCCACAGGTCACTACTGCCTGGTAGGATTTTCACTTGGCTTGTGCCCCACACAACCTGTCTTGTGCCTGGACCCAGTGAGCAAGAGAAGCATCTGAGTTCCTTATACTGAATGTCCCTGCAACTCACTGGAACCTACACAGGCATAAACCAGGAACTCCCTTCACTCCTCCAAGTCCCTCTCCTCACTCTCCTCAGACAAGATTCCCATCTATTGATCCTCCCTGGCCCCTCAGCTCCCCTTCTCCTTGCCTCCCTCCAATTTTCTGTGGGACATCCTGAAGCAGCAGAGCAGCTGGACACATTTCCAGCCCATGGGCCGCAGCTTCCCTGCAAGGAGCAGCTGCTGAAGGAGAGCTCTACCTCCTCATGTCACTCCTCAGTTTCCCAGGCTGTTCCTTAGAAAGTCTGGCTGTAGGCAGGAGGCTGAAGGCAAAGAGCTAAGAGGGCAGCTGTGGTCACTGTTCCTTGCCTCATGCCTGTTACCAGCCCTCTGGCAGAAAGAACAGAGGATGGAACTCACACACAGGAATAAAAAGCCCTGTAACACATCTTCAAAGCACCTACCACTGGAGATTCTCCAGCGTTTCCCAGAACAGCCTGACTGTCAGTAAGGTGTTGGAAGATACATTTGCCATCAATGCCAAATGGCCATAATGCTACTGCTGGTAAACACTCTTGAACAAAGAGTGATTAACCTCCCACAGCTCACCACCTCCTCCCTCTGGTCTTCCCCACACCAGCCCTAACCTCAGAACCAGCCAAACTTCCACAGCAAGGCACAAAACCCACCTTACAGAGTTTCACTCCTGCCTGGTATGTGCAGGTGCAGCAGGCAAGCACTGCCTGCCACGTCCAGAGTTTGCACTGTGGCCACTCCTCCATGCCTTGCACTTCTTTAGATGGTGATAAATTCTTTAATGCTGATTTAATACCTTCCTATGAGCCCAGTGTGAGATACTCTGAATGTGGATCTATCTGGGAGGCAGCAGGACTGGGACTGCTAAAGAGCTTGCTAACCACACATTTATACTCTCAAGGATCCATCCTGTTTTTTCCTAGAGTTGATACAAAAGCATGAAGACTGATGGACATAAAATACATTATAAAAAAACTTAAGTTGGTAGAGACCAGTGGATCTTCAGCAAGGAGGTTTCTACATTTACTGCAATGCCAACTCCTTCCTCCATCTTCCTGGGACAATATGTATAACTGAAGGCAGAGGTGAGAGAAAAATTATAAGAAGTTTCATGAATTTGGAGTCTATTATGACTCATCTTTCATTATGTCTCATCATATTCCAAGCAGTAAATCCCATACATTTTCTCCACCACCACCAACAAAAAAAATCATAAATGTATCCAAAATATTTTCTAGAGGAGTCCAGTAAATCTTCCTACTCCACACCATCCAAGAACAACAGTGAACTAACAGCTGCATTTCTGCTCTCTCCAGAGGGGACAGCATTTCACTGCCACAGAAACTTGCCCTACTTGAAAAATGAAACATTGAAACCACAAGAGGTGAGAAGCCGAAACGGAAACACAGTTTACAAAACCTAATTGCGTTAAATGAAAGAAGTAGGTTTCTGTACAGTCAGGGAAAAACACCCTCTGAATGCAAATCACATAGCCTGCCTATCTAGTCTTACAGGGAGGACATCAAATTCTTTATGAGAGGTGTGAATCACCTCATTCATCTCAATTTCAAATCCTAATGATAATTTAGACGTTTAGAACTGTTTTACCAACTTTATAACTTTTTATTTTTGCTAATATGCTTTACCTGCCGTGGTAATATCCATGTAAGGTGGAAAAGCACAGAAAATTTCAAAGATACTGACAGCTTCACGACAAAATGTATTTCCTATTATTCTTCTTCATTTTATCTGTCAACATAAAAATCTGTAAGAAGGTTAGACTGGAAGAAGAAACAAAAGCAAAGATAAATCTAAAGGAACCAAGGGACTATTGGACATTTGAACCACAGAGAGGAGAGGAATAACAATTCCTCAGTACTCCCTTTTCTCCCAAAATTTGAGTACTTCTGTTTTTGCCATCTCACTTGAAAGCCATGCATGAAGCCAAGTACTCAGAAAACTGCATTCTGTTCTTTAAAACTACTAGTCTTGCCTAAGTATTAATTTTACAACCCAAATCCTACTGCTTTTAATGAGCTTATCCTGTAAGCCTGTAACTTCACTTTTGTGTATGATTTAAGAATGAGAAATGGCTGATTTTGATCAATTTTTACCAGCATTTGAACGTATTTCTTTAGCATCCCATTCTCACTTTCATTATTTATTTTTAAGGAGAAGAAAGAGGAAAATGGTAAAATCCTAGGTGAAATACTCAAGAATTTTTTAAAAAGCACCCTGCACTCTCGATACTATGTACACAAAAGGAAGAGCTGAACCAAAACTAAGCAAATGCTTACTACACAAGACACCCCTCACCAGGGCCAATTCTTCAACTTCATCAGCCATGACACAGTAATTAATTAAAACAGGCTGCAGCAAGACTGCAGCATCACAAGGTCTCTGCATCTCCTTCCCTTTCTGTGGCTCTTTATGCAGACAATGCCACTGCTGTCACTGCTGTCACACTGGAATTTGATGCCACAAATGGGACCCACAAGCATTGGGAGGCATCCCACAGCAGGAGAGACAGGAAAGAGCCCAACACACGACAGTAACTGCAGAGGAACCAGCTGACAGCCCTACAGGTCACGTACAAGACACCAGGAGCCTCTTTTTTGGGTCTAGGCTGAACCTAGGTTTATACTCAGATCAACTTCTCCCACATCAGACCATGTGTGCAGGAAAGGTAAAAGCATCAGAGAGCTTGGTTCAGCACCCCTGATGTCAATGGAGACAGCCAGTGGCATCAAGTCACACAAAATATAATGAAATACAGTCAGATACAGCACTGGGCTGGGCTGCATGTGGGGATTCAGCAGTTTGATTTAGTTCTCTGTACCCAGAGAGCTTTGGGTAAAACTCTTGAACAGATCCTGGAACAGGGATCACAGCCAGGAAACCCGAGGAAACCTGCCCTTAAGAAAAATCAAAATCAAGAGAAAAATGAACCTACAAAGAACTAGGATTTAGAAATGCCTTAATTACCTTGGAGTAATTTAATTTCAGACAAGTGATTTTTAGCTGCATGCATTCAATGAAAAGCTATAGAAGGTCAAGTAGTAAAAACCCAAAAAACATCATGGAGCTGGTGTCAGCATTCATTGGTCTAAAAAGCAGTGAAGACCCACTAGCAAAGCTCATCTAACCCCAATGAAATTAAGGGTCACAACAGTATTTCCCCTTAAGCATATGGCAGTGCTTAGGATGGGACTGGCCTTCTGCCCTTCCTCATCTGTTTGGGCTTTGCTTTGCTCTGTCTACTTAGACCATGGAGGATGTTCTGATTGTACCAGGAGCAGATAAGGAATGAAGAGTTGGAGAATTACAGACAGTCCACGATGAAATCTCACCTGAAGGGGCCATTCCCTGATTTCTGGGTGCCAGCCATACCCCTAAGCTGGAGAGCAGCCAAGCTCACTGCAGGACACATCCCACCAGCCTCTCCAGGACCCCAGCAGCATGTTCAGCAGCAAAACCTGTACCTTTCTGGGACTTCTTGAGCCAGGATGATGGATTCTGAAACAGATGCTGCTTCCCAAAGGCTGAGGGGAGGCAGGAAGATGTTCTAAAAGCCTTTAAACTGAGACCACAGACAAACAACTTTCAAAACCCAGTGTGGAAACCTCTGATGGGCTCCTACATGAGGCAATACTAAAATACACGTTTGACCTTAGGCCAGTCCCTTAGGTTTCAGACATGGAAAAGAGGAAGATCTCTTCCATTGGTTTGCTAAGATTAGTAAGCAATTCCTAGTGGAGAGTGCCCTCTGCTATGTGCATGTTCAGTGTTTTCCTAAGACCTGCTTTTGATTTGGATCTCTGCACCTGTTATATAAATTAAGAAATCATGTTTCTTCCCTGACAGCACTCCAGCAAGGCACCTTCAGAGCACACTGAACTGATTATCCTTCCCTTCTCGCTTGTGCTGTTCCACTCAGTGCCACCAGCACTCCTGGAGCCCTGGGGGTGGCCAGCACAGCCCGTGTCACAGAGCAGCCTGGAGCCAGCTGGACACAGGGGCAGGCAGTGCTGGCTCTGCTCAATCTGCCTTGAAAGAGCCAGGGCTGGGCAGGGGATGGCAGCCACCGAGACACAGCAGCCAAGCTGACACAAGCTGGCCCCAGGCAGCCCTCGCTGCTCAGCTCATGTTTTGGCACCTGTGACAGTGACTTAGAACAAACTTTGCAAATCTAAGCCAACAGCCCTGCCAACAAATGACACTGACACTTTTCATCCCAGTTGGGGTTTATTTCTATCAGAGAAGGCACAGCAGGTCTGTTAGCAGCAAGGGGGAAGCTCCCAGTAAGCTTTAGATCTCAAGCAGGTACAGCCAAACCACAGCTGCTTTTTGGGGAATGCAAATGTTTAGATTTCCTGACATATCTAAGGCAAACCAGATTAGAAAGAGTAAATTTGATTATTGCAGTTTGAAACTGAAAATGCAATACTTTAGCCAAATACAACTTTGGGCTGCTCCAAATGGTAACAGATAAATTTTTTCCCAAAACTAAGATTAGGAGATTAAAGCCAAGTCTTCTCAGAGCAGAAGTCTGAAAGCCTTTCTCTGAGAGCTGTGCTTCCAATTCCTTTTTTAAAAAGACCTACTCTGTTTTGGGAAGCCAGTGGTTTTTCTACAGATGTTTTGTTCTCTTGCCTTCACACTCATTATACCACTCCTTCTAACCACCCATGTAAAAAGAGAAGGAACACTGCACTTTTCAAAGCTGGATCTTGTTGTGAGTTGCAGGGAGGGAATATTTTCACCACCATCATGGGGCCACCATGTAAACCCCTGGGTGCTGCTCCCCAAATATTACTTAGCAAGCCCCTGCTTCTAAAAACATCACTCCAGCCTTCCAGTACCCACTTTTATGTGTTTCCCTATAGAAGGACAATGGAGCAGGAACACAGAACATGATGGTTTGGGGTTTGATTAGAGAGATGGAGCACCTCTCCTACAATGAGAGCCTGAGTGAATTGGGATTGTTCAGCCTGCAGAAGGGAAGGGTTCAGGGTGATCTAATTACAGCCTTACAGCACCTGAGAGGAACCTACCAAAAGAATGGAGAGGAATTATTGCCAAGAGCATGGAATGACAGGACAAGGGGGAGCAGATTCAAACTCAGAGTGGGTTTAGATTAGGTATGAGGAAGAAACTCTCTGCAGTAAGGGTGGTGAGGCCCTGAACAGGTTACCCAGAGAAGTTAGGTATGTTCCATCCTTGGAAGTGTTCAAAGCCAGGCTGGGCAGGGCTTGGAGCAACCTGGGATAGTGGGAAGTGTCCCTGGGTTGGAACGAGATGAACTTTAGGGTCCCTTCCAACTCAAACCATTCCATGATTTTACCCTCTGAGAGACTCCAGGACAAGCCATGTAAAGCCATGCAGCATTCTGCAGACAGACAGACATGCTTTGGGAAGACAAGACACAAGCTCTGACCTGGAGCAGTAGAGAATGATCTGAATTTGGGCATAGCATCATGCCAGGGATGGCTACACTGCTGGCAGCACAGGACTGCATGACAGGGATCTGGAGCATGACCAAATCCCCAGTCTGGGGATGTGAACTTAACCCTCATCTTTGAGCCTTTTTCAGCCATGAAGAATAATTTCCCTACATCAGTAACAATAAAACATTGCTCAAGAATTAACACCCCAAAACAGTGAAACACTGAAAAACAGAGGGTTAAGGACAAGAGCTCCCCTCAACCTGAAAAATTAGAAATACTCATATTTGCTCTGGAAATCCCACATCTATTTGCAAGACTTAAAATTTTGATAAATGTCTTCTCTTTTCAGCAGCCTAATTGCCACCTCACCTATACACCTGCAATACAGTGAACTATCCACCACCAGCAAAATCTAGAGTGAATATTGTATTTAAGTTAGAAGCAAATCCTCCACATGTCTTTAGGTATCTCCATACTGCCTTACTACAATAATGCAGTTTCCCACTAGCAGCCTTGCAACTCAACTGCTGCTCAAAGTTTGATCACTTGAAAGCTGCTTTTTCTGCATGCTCCTGGATCCACCACTACGTGACAAATCTGTGAATTTGTTATTTCGCCTCCCTGATCGTGGGATTTGATATCCCCACACTCTATGTTTGCTCCTTCTTCACAATTCTCCAATTTATAAAGGAGGAAGAAACCTATTCTTAGGACTCAAACACCAAGTTATAATCCTTAATGAGTCACCACATCTGGAATTCACTTCATTCATTCCAGGTGCATGGGATCCAAATTTAGTTTAGATTCATTTACACCAACAAGCTTATTGCTCTGGGACCAGTGCAAAAGCACAGAGCATTGTTTCAGAGCAGAACAAACCAGACCAGTTGTCACATGAGTGTTAGTGCAAAGAGGAGGGTCCTAAGAATAGGATAATGCTGTATTTTAGCAAGGAAGAGTTAGGTTTTGCATTAGGAAAAAGCCTAAGCAACAGGGTAATTAAGCACTGGAACAAACAGATGAAAAAGGCTGTGATCTTCTCTCACTGATTTAAACAGTTTATTCTGGCCACAAGTAGAGGGAATGGACCAGATGATCACTTCAGGTCTCTTTCAGTGCTATTTTCTGTTATTCTAATCTTTCAGCAGCTCTCAGCAGTGTATTTTTCTAATTACATCCAGTTTTCAACAGATTAGTTTCCCTTTATTCACATTTCCTAGCACAAACACCCAGAGCAAGCTGTTCCTGGACACTAGCTCCTTTGGCACTATATTGCTGTACCTTTTGTGAGGATTTAGCCCTTAAGATCTCTCAAGAGTAGAGCTTTAATTTCACAGCACGGATCTTGCTCATTTTACTCCATATTTACCGAGAACAAAGGGAAGACTATGCAAATGCCCTGCTACTTAGACCTGAACAAAGTGGAAGCAAACATGTAGATGTGAATGGGAGACATAATGGTAGGGAAAAAAAGCAGCCCTTTTCAAAAGTAAAATGACTTTGTCAGGGTCCCTTTGCACTACGTGCATGGATGATTTGTGACAAAACAAAAAAGTGCTAGCCTAGCACGTCACCCATGTCAGAGATTAGAGCACTTCAAAACCCTCAGTAGTTCAAGCACTTGCTGGAACTTGAAAGGCTTTCTTAGGCAGTGCTGAGCTTCTTTATGGCTTTTACACGACTTTGATGTGCACCTAAGAGTGAGGAATCTTAATCTGAAGGTTTTCTATGGAAACACCCATATTGTATAATAAATCAGAAAATCTCGTCACCCTGATTAATGTCGAGTCAAAAGTTTGCAAAAGTTTTTTTGCCAGAAGTTCAAGATTCAGAGTCATTGTTTTGATACCTAAATAAGAACCCTTCCAAGCACTTTGTTACTTTCAAAAGCTTCTGCAATAATGGCACTGGTGTAATATTTCTGATTATTGATGAAGTATGGAGTGCAAGAAGTAGGTGCTTATGCAAGTGTCACTTTCTCCCCTTTCTCACTCCCTCTTTAAAGCAAAGATTTAAAGTTTTCCTTAAAGTTAAGGGACCTGTGGAAACACAATCAATTTCTCCTGTGTTACAAAACCTCTTCTCTTAGTGCAAACATGGATGTGTCAACATCAGCTTCATTTTCCCCCCCTCACTATACACCCTTAACCCCCAGGAGCATTAATGAGAATTATGCATGCATAACGAGCACAGAATAGTCCCCTTATGAATAGGGGCCTTGTTGGAACAATGAATACATTTAACCATTAACATCTAGGGATGTGCCCAACTATCCAATTTAACTAGCTGCCAAACAAAGCTACCATGACCTATCTGATATTGTCAGGTTTGCAACTGCAGCTCTCTGAAATCTGTCTCTCGTTTGTTTTTAAAGGAGGTGACAGTGCTCGGAGCAGGAGCTCTTTGTCACAAGGAGCTCCTTGCAGGAGGATGGGCTCCAGAACCCTGCCACATCCACCATGTGATGGAAGAACTCTGCAGAGCCAAAGACTGTGACCCCAAGAAGCAAGCACAGTCATCAGAAGACCAAAATAATATATATGTTTAATTTAAGTACATATATATGCTGGCCACCAATATTAACAGACACTCAGAAGGGCAGAATACAGATAGAATCACATAAAGTAGGCTGAGAACTACATTTCAAAGGAAGAGAGTGGAAAGACAACTTCTAGGGGAATAATTTTGTCCTCTAAAGGCCTGAAGTTCCTATGTGATTGCCTGGCTACACTTGCTCTTTATTCCTGTATTTTAGCTATTGAAATGCAAGACAAAACCTGAGGATATGTAACCATGATACTCTCCTGAGACTTCTGAGTCCACAAAATAAATGTAAGTGTATCATCTGTGATACTCAGAATTTCTCCATTGTCTTAATTTCCTTCTGAATTCTTCCAGCCTGTGCTGTGAAATTTCACAAGTTTAAACTTTACTCATTAATCATGCATGTATGAATACCCTAGGAAGGTAATTAATAACCCTCCTTTAAAACTGATGTACTGAAAAGACTAAACTAGATAGATTTATTTTCCTGGAAGTGCATGCATAGTGTGCATCCATAAGAAAAGGCAAGGTTGTGATTGCTCCATCATAAATCATCTGTGTAACACTGCTGAGCTGCTCGGCCCAGAGCCCCAGGAGGGTCCAGGACAGGCAAGCAATCCCTAAAACTCATCTGTCAGCCTGCCAGGGTCAGCCTGTGGGCAGCACCTTGGACAGAAGTGACCACTGCTGACCCACAGAGATCCTCTGGGTGCCACCCCACTGAGCTGTGGAGCCTCAGACACCACGAGACTGCTGGGCTCAGCACGGAGTTAGCAAAGCCACCCGAGTTTCATTTCATATCCTGAAACAAGGAGGCAAATGTGGTCTTTAGGTTGTCCCATAGGGTGCTCTGACAGACCAGTGTTGCTACAGCAGCTCAGACACAAAGGGCTCATTGTGCCATCATCAGCACTGCCATTAAAAATATTTAGCTGTTGTAAAGGACAAAATGCAGCAATAAAAAAGTGCCAGAGCAGGCTGGCACAGTCCTGCTATGGCTACACCACACACAACACAGGCAGCTCCCTGTCCAGACAGGCTCAGGCCCCAGCACACCTGGATCACTCTGGGTCAGGAGGGACACCAACATGGAAAAAACCTTGTCCTCCTGTGCTACGGAATCCTGTGCACCCAGCTCTTAGCTTCAGGCTCTGGTTATTTTTGTGCATCTAAACAGAAGATACTGTGCAGAAATATTTTGTGTTTTGCCATCAAATAATATACTGCCTCAAAACACTAAATGCTAACTGCTTAGCAGAAGATTTAAACAGGCTTGCCTTCCTATCTTATTCTATCCTTATGATAAATCATTAAGTATTAGCTAGATGCTTTATTTCATCCATTGGTGCTGCTCAGAAGTTCCTTGTATGTGAGAAATGCAAATACCTTTCATGGATATGAGGATGAACCTATCATCTTAAACATTGATACCTAATCAACAGATTGATACACTCCCTATATATTTTGTCACAGGCCTGGCTGCTGTCTGGGAAGTGACTCTGATCCATCAAAGTTTGTATTTTCCCCTAAAAGCAAAAGCTATACTCTAAACTGGTACGTGATGAGTATGCATTTGAACTATTATTAAACATATGCCTCTTTATCATGTCATTTTATGCTTTCATGGGACAAAGATTCAATTACAAAGACTTTACAGTATTTGGAACTCTAGTTCTAGTTTTATACCATTTAAAAGCAAACCCATTTCACCACCCACGGTGTATTTTACACATATCCTTGCTTTTTACAGATCCTCAGGCTATGACAATTTTCATGATAAATTCTTATAAAAGCTCTTAGTTATTTTAATCTATTTATTTTATTGCTTTATATAGCGATTATCGTGCCAACTTTGTTTCCACTTATCACATTAGTGCCTTTTCATTAGTACTGCCCTTTGGTTAAAAACTGTCTGCTCAGACCTGCCACACTGGCCTGGGGCTGTAGGAACATTATTTTTCTTTTATTTTCTGATAACAATCTGGTAGCAAAACTTCAGTGGCACATAAGGTATTCCAGAGGCAGCTCTTGGAAGTCACCAGTATGTTAAAATGAGTCATTTCTTACTAAGCTTGTTTTCCATCCCAAGATCCAGTTCAACTCCAGAATCACCAGATCTTGAGCTGACCATTAAAAATAAAAATGGTTACATGCTCTTTCCAGAAAAAATTTCTCAGAGAATGAATAGACCATGTGAATTGTAGCAATGCTTGACTCAGTCTGACAAGAAGATTGTGTGCTGGGAGACTGCAGGTTCTCTGCTGACTCTTGGATACCTTCCCAAGACATTTACAGGAAAGGCTGATCTGAGTAACTAAGTCATTTTTCTTCTCACCTGGACCAAATGCTCATGCAAGTCACCAAGGACAATGGTTTTTGGGGCTCATGGACATGAAAACTACAGGTTTCCATCTGGCAGTGGAACGGCAATTCCATCTTTATGAGGCATTAAGTAAGTTTAAACACATTTTTTCTGCCTATAGATTACTCCCAAGAGGGCATTACAGAGGGGGCAGCTGGTCCTGCGTCAAACAGAATTTTAAGACATGGGAAAAGAAGGGGAAAAAAGATGTTATTGCTGGTGAGACCTTGCCTGTATCCAGAGTCATCACCAGCCTCAGGTTAACACTTCTGGTGACAGTCTGAGCTGAAGAGTGCTATAAAATCCTGAAAAGATTAATGAAGGAAGGATTCTTACTCCAGAAGAGCTGCAGGCTGCAAAAGCAAAGCTTTCCTTCTGCTCAGAACAGCTATTTCAGCAAGCACAGATCACAGCCCCTGACTGCTCAGAGGCTGCATGAGAAACGTGAAGGAAGGACAGCTTTCAATTCAGCTTCCAGTTCAGAAACCAACATAACTTCTAGCCTTTTCCCCCACCTGAGGAAAGGAATCAGTGAAAGTCAGCCTGAAGAAGTGAAGGTATAGCTCAGTGATATTTTTTCTGGCTGCAATCTACCACCCTTTCATGGTGGGTTTTCAGCAGTAAAGCTGCTCACAGTAATACACCATGATATAGTCTGTAGACAGGGAAACTGAGGCACAACTGTTCTGGGCTACTCAGAGAGGAACAAAGATGGGAACAGAATCCATCTCATATTGGACCAGCCCACCCCCTCCTAAAAGAATCTCATCCCCTCTGGGATATAAATCACCAAGAAGCCTGTGTGCTCATAAATAAGCAAATACAAAGTGTAACAGGAAAAACACTTTCCACTGTACCAAGCTGCAAGGTAATACCAAGAACATTTCAAACCTGGATAACAATCAGGTTTGTTTCAAAAAGAAACAGGAACCTCGTGGAAACAGGACTATTTTTTGTGCCTTTTAGCAATCTTAACCACCATATATAGTTCCTATGGATAAACAGAACAGTGCTCATCCAGCAGTTTCCTCCTAGATGCACCCTTCATCCACCCTACTGAAGGCAGTCTCACACATGCAGGGGGGCAGAATACCCAAGTACAAACTGCAGCTCACACCAGAGGATTTTTCTCTCTCATTCTGATGGGGCAGAATCTTCACAGAGACATTACAGCAAGTCCCTGCCTCCTCTGGCACACAGCAGACACTGACAGAATGCTACCCTGAGCAAAATGCCTTCCTGCACTACACCTTTACCAGGGGAAAGGTGTTCTCGTTAGGGAGGCAGAAAAGCTGAGCAGCAATAAAAGAAACACAGGAAAAGAAAGTGCTGCGTGACCCACTTCATAAGAAAATGGGCAATTTAATAGATATTCTTGGACATATACAAAATAGGGATCTGCTCATGCTCCTTTCTCAACACACATGGGAGCTGTGCCACTGATTGGGGTGGGATGAGATCCAGTGTAATTCAAGTAGCACATGCAGCAAGGGGCTTCTGCTGGGAATCTAGGACTTGCTGTCATTACTCAGAAAGTGAAACAGTTTTAATGTATAAATTAAATGCACGTCCAGCTCTACAATGGGATATTCAATATATGCACAGTAATGAACACTCCTGCTGATTTAAGGTGCAGGATGACAGGAGAATAATGCAGCTTTTAATAGAACAAAACCTGCCCTTTGGAAGCAAGCTCCTGGGCATGGCCTGGGCATCTTACTCTTTGTAAACCAGCAGTACAACAAGATAAAGCTAATCATTCCTTTGGTAGTTTTCCACAAGATGATTATTTATAAGGTAAAGAGTTCCTAAAACTCTTTCACAAATGACATATTTTCCATGCTTCCCAAAAATCAGCCCAATTCTTCTCTCTCTCCTTACCATATGTTTACAGACTGGGGTTTTTGCATGCTCAGACACTAGTCAACAAGCCAAAGGGAGAACAGAGCATATGTGAATGAGTAGGACGATCTCGTGGTTACATGATTACCGAAGGCATCACAAGAGGACTTTTATTCTGGTTCTGCTACAGTCCACTGCCTGAATGTGGTCATGTCACATCACAGCCTTCAGCTGGGTTCATTCAGCCCTCCTGAGAAGCTGCAAAGCAGTGACAGGCAGGCACCACCATGCTCCACGTCCCAGAAAAACCTGGGAGTGTCCAGAACTCCTCCCAGAGCCCGTGGCAGGGCAGTGGAGGCTGTAACACAAGCCAGGGCTCGCAGGGCACGGCCAACGCAGCCCCCGCCTGGGAGCCATTCCAGAAGGGCAGCACGCGTCAGCTTGGAGCTATCCAGACTCCCTGGAACCAAAGCTTAGTCCCTTGGCAGGACTGACACAGCCCTTCATCCTTGGAGACAGCTTAGAATCCTCTCTCATCAAAATGTCAACCAAGGAGCTCCTACAAAAACATCCCAGCTCAGTCTGTGATAATCAAAGTACACAAACAGGGACATATTACCTCATTTCTCAGTCTGGGGAAGGCATGAAAAACCCTTCCTCTGGATCACAGCCAAGGCAGGAGTATCTTTACCTGACCAACCTTTGCTATTTGCAGCAAATTACCCTTGACACATTCCATTTGTTCCAAAAAGGCAGGGTACCAGAGAGAAGTGCAGATTCCACCAGAGAAGGGAGCCTTACAGACAGACCAAGGAGGTGTGCTGTTTAAAAATGCCTGCAGTTGTCTTACCCATCCCATATCCAAACACGTCCTTAGCCTTGCACTCATCAATGCACTAGGCTTCAGAGTAGAAAAATACCTTGTGTCTTTTGGAGGAAGCTGTGGAAGAGAAATTTACTATAAAACTCCTGCTCATCTCCAAAAACTCATTCAGGTGACAGTTTTCAGGCAAGTTGCTGCCAGACTCACATCACACCTTAAAATCAAAAGCCTTTTTTTTTTTTTTCCCTTAGGAGTCTTCCACCTTCCATTGCCACTACATTTTATCCAGGAGGCTGGCAGGTCCTGCCCAAACATTCCACCTCACTTTAGAGGGCTGACAGCCCTCTCCCAGCCACTCAGCAATTCTGGCTCCAGAGCAGGTGAGCACAGGGAAGCAGCTCCCAGCCCCTACGAGGTCATATCCAGGATCCACTGCTGTGTCCCAGACCCACCAGCTGACAGCTTCAGCACTGCAACCACAGCTAATGCCTCAGCAGGGTGTAGGCTAATTCTCCCAAGTATTTCATTTGACTACAGGTGAAATGGGCACCACCCATAAGAGGACACAGAAAATTTACATCTGTCTGTCGTCTGTCCCTCCCTGGGCACTGGGTTGGGCCTCTCTCCTTAATTGTGCTGCTGGTTTTCCTGAAGGGTCTAAGAACCTAATAATCATTAAGACTTCAGCCTCTGCCAGATTTGTTGTATTAGCCCACAAATACTGGCTTGAGATTAGCCAAGGGCTTTAAACACTTTGGTGATTGAAAATATCTAGTACACAGACAACAGAACTGCAGAAGTTTCATTTTTTAGAGAAAAGAAGCCAAAACCAACATGCAGGTGACTGAGGAGAACCCCAGGGCAGGGCAGGAGCAGAAGTGAGCAGGAAGCTCCTGGCACTTCACTCAGGGCTCAATTCACCCGAGCACTCTGCTCCCCAGTGTCACCCCCAGCTGCCCACCAGTTTTCCACTTTATCTGTTATCCAGCACCACCAGGGGATGTGCTTCAACATTTGTGTGGCATTAAAATGCATAATAAAATGAGCCTCAGTGTTAGGAGAAATGTGTGTATATTAAGATATACTCACTGATAACAGCTGCCCATGGAAGTGCTGGGAAATACTTCAGTATTTAATTAACAGAGGGCACAAGACAGGAGGCATTACTGCCCAGCAAGGGATCATTAAAGCACACAAGCTTTGGCAGAGCAGAGTGATACTGCACGAACAGGGAAGATCAATATGCACCACTTTGCCTCAGCTCTGCTCCAGCCCTCTTCAAAGGAAACCTTTATGAGCTAAAATTTAAGAGCATATTACCCTCCCTCACCTTCTCTCTTGCTATTTCTTTTCTGAGAGCTTGTTACCCAACAGGGAAGCTGGATAGGACAGAAGACAATGAAACTGTCCACAGCAGGAGGGTTGGAACTCAATGAGCTTTAAGGTCCCTCCCAAACCAAACCATTCCATGATTCTCTTCAGCCTCACAGGACCTGCACCTTCCTTCTGAAAGCAGACAACTTTTTGAGAAAGCTTCCTGTACAGCACTAGAGTTTTATAGATAATGTAAATCCATCAATTTAAAGCTGGAGGAACTTCTTCCAGGAAGAGCTCAGGAGAGAGGGTTAAGCATACATTAAAATGGATGGAAAGCCTTTATTTGCCTCTCTTTTAGCTCTCCAAAACAATCACCATCTGATGCCTCTATCACCATTCCTGCAAATCTCTTCTTGCCAGAAAATGACAAATGATTCCTCCTCCACAGGTAACTCTACACCCCTGTGTCATCTCAACTACCTCATGCAAAGTGAAGATCACCAGCACTCTGCAATCGATTAAAGCTGCAAGAGATCAGCCCAATGGCCCATCAAATTTAATCCCCAAGACAGAAACCCATGCCAGAAAACATATCCAAAACTCCTCTAAGAGAAGTCTTTCCATCAAACTCCATAGGCTTTGAATTAAACTGCTCTCAAAAAAAAAAAAAAAAAAAAAAAAAAAAAAAAAAAAAAATA
>JAOTQP010000469.1:1607037-1626391 GCA_026413545.1 Cichladusa arquata | reverse complement strand
CGAGGGGCGCTGCCGCCCCCCGAGCGCGGCGGGGGCAGGGCCGGCCCGCAGCCCTGTCGGGGGCAGCCGCGCCGCTGCCGCCCGGCCCCGCGGGACGGCCGCGCTGGAGTTGGCGCTGAGCATCGCTGCGGGCCGGCCGGGTCAGTGCAGGGCAGCCAGGAGCGGCCGGAGAGGGGAGATGCGCGCTGCTGGAGCCGGTCGGTGAGCACAGGTACAGGGAGCGAGCAGCAGCAGGTACAGAGCCCCTCAGCGCCGCAGGGTGCACACTCCCTCACGGTCTGCTCCGCTCCTGACATCCCCAGCCCGTGACACGGAAGGGTCTGGGCGACACAAGTGTTAACTCCAGCCAACAGTCCCCGCAGAGAATAGAAACTTTACCGCAGGAAACGTATCCTTATACACCAAATGCAGATATAAACTGTCCATCTGTACCAAAGCCAGCAGCAGTTCCATCCCGTGTGGATTGGGGGATCACACACCTTCAGAGAGGTGGTCTGCGATCTTTTCACTGCCCTCAGCAAGCTTTGGTGTCAGCTGCTTTATCCCACCTTTGAGCACAGAACTCTGCTCAACACCTATGAATATTTTCCATTTCACAAAAACATTCAATTTCCAGACCCAAGCAGTGTCCCCCAAAGAGTCCCGTTTGCACAGCACCTCTCAGGCATATGGAGCACGTTACCAGGTACAAGAATCACTATTGTTTGAGGCTCTTATGTGTGATTTGAAGGTTGCTTGCAACCCTCAAGATGCTTCTAATGTGCTTCTGGAGCAGCGGGGGAGCCCACCTGCAGCTCATTTAACCATTACACATTCCCATAGGTAGTAATGAGAGGCTGAGCTCAAGTGCTGAAGTTGCCTGAGTTGTATTTTAATAGCTAAAAGCTCAAATCCTTTAAGCAATTTACTTGTATTAACTTTGTTCCTATCAAGACAACGAGAGATTAATTTCCTCCTTTTTTTTTTTCCTGAGAATAAAAACCCCAAACAATTTGATGTTTTAACTCATAAAAGAAACCATTTAACTCGTAAACTAAAAGAAAAAACAAACTGGAAAAACAGACCAGCCCTATAATCAGGCTTTTTAATTCAAAAGTAGAGAACAAGTCACCTTGAAAGCCCTCTGCTCACCCATTCAGAGCTGCAGTGCCTGGCTCATCCTGCAGTTTTCCAAGGTCACACAAGAGTCAGGACACGATGGAGCAAGCCAGCACACCAGAAGGGCTGACCCCTAGGAAGTCCAGAGCCCATGGACACCGAGGCAGGTTATACAGTCAGCAAGGCTGGAGTTACACACATTAACAAACCGAGGTGGCAACAGGTAATGAAAGAGAGATGAGGGAATGATCAGCATCAGTGACAGAACAAATTAGCATCATAAGGCACAGTACTCCAGCTGCCAAACCATTGTGCAATATGTGGGTTTATGAACCCGAGGAAGATTAACAAGTTGCCCCCAGTTGCATTTTGTTTAACCTCGGGCCCAATCCTAAAATACTTTATTCAGACAATACCCCCATTGACTTCAGTGGGAGTTCTGCCAGAAAAGAAATGGCAGGATGATGGATCTCCCAAATAATTTACTTGACAAATAACAGCATTATTTGGCATATACGTTATTCTATGAATAGCATTGAATCAGTCCTGTGCAAGGGCTTGAGGCATTTAATTCAGTGGAGATTTTGCTATTGTTTTCAGTGGGTGGCAAATTCAAATCCCTAGTTCTTTTCTAACATGATTTGTTTTAGTGCCTCATCTTTATATGATGGGTGTTCTTTTCATCACCTGTCTTTTTGAGTTATGTCATTTATATGTACTTTTTAATTGGTCCTCATATTGTTAGCAGAGGACAGTCCATTACATCATCTCCAGTTCCCCTCCTTGCCTCAAAATCCTGCTGAGGAGCCAGAATTATTTCTGTGCCCAGCAGAAAACTCAGTGAACTGGAATGTCCATACATGTAATACTGGTTACTTCACTACGTGAGGAAACATTCTTTCTCCTGATTTTGTGATATCTATATTGAGAAGCATTAAATAAAGAAGGCGTGTTATATTTCTCAGGCTGGAATTTGGGGTTTTTTTCCTCTCTCTTCCAGAAGGAAAAAGAAAGTAGGCCTTCCACACACTGCTTAGGTGTGTGTTTTTGCCCCTGATTAGATCCATAACAATGAGATTGTGGTTAACACCTGAGCAGCCCCAGGTGATGTGCATGCACAGTCCACAGGTAAATGCTGGCCCACGCATCCCGGGGTGACACTTACCTGTCACACCTCCTGACACTGCTTAGGTGACAAATGAGAACCTTCTGGCACCACTGAGCATCCAAGATTGCTGGTTAAACCCAGCAGGTGAAAAGTGACAGGCACTTCAGGTGTCTGCCCCTACAGAGTGATCCTCGGACCCGGTGTCATGCTTGACTTCCCAGAGGCCTGGGAGCACACAGCACAGGCATAGTGCAGTGGGATCCAGGAAATGTAGCCCCCATTTCTCCAAAACACACACTCCACGTACAGCAGAGCAGTCAGGCTGGCTCTGGTGGAGGTAGGCAGGTGCAAACACTGGCCTGAGTGCTCTGCTGGAACAGGGCTGCAGATAACACAGAGCTGTTTAGCCAATTATTCTACATGACATTCTACCACACTTGAGCAATTTGCTTGGAACAATCACAGTTTACCTTGTCAACAGGTGTCTTGTATTTTAACAAATGAATATTTATCAACTGTACATCAATGAGAACTGTATCACTACTTCTTACAATGAATGGCCACATAAATCTGCCCAAACAATCCACTCAGCCTAATCCTGCTAAAGTGACCACAGTACTCAGCATGAGCTTTGGATGTGTAAGAAAAGCTGGGATCAGGCTTAGAAACAGGGTTTTGTGTGCCTGCTGCCTCAGCCCTTCTCTGGTTGAATACAGCTGGAGCTTTGCCAGTGATTTAAATGGAAGCTGGACTAATTCCCTTATGTTTAAGATAAGCTCATCTCCAACTGGACTTTCCACCAATGGGACTTAATGGGCACAAGGTCTGCTCTTGCCAATTTGGCTTCCAGAGGAAAGCCTTGCTGTTTGTGTCTCAGCCATGCCAGGAAAGGCAGCAATCCAGTCTTTACAACCTGATTTTATCTTGGAGCTCCAGTTCTTCAAGGTACATGTTTCACTGAAGCACCTGGAGAACTCAGTGGACAGAAGCAAAATTAAGGAACCTGTTTATGTCATTGGGATAAACCCAAGTGACATGATGATTTTCATTTTAAAAACAACTTAATCAACCTCAAAAGAAGCGTAAAATCCTCCATCTGTAATTAAGACTTGTTTCCTTTTTCAGTGTTTTATAATTTTCTGGTGTTTCTTCTCTTAAGAGAGTTAAATTTATTTTCTGAAGACTATTTCAAGTCAGATCAAACTTTAAAGCTGAGTATGAAATTTTAAATATAGCAAAAAAGTCATGCATGAAATATTCATAAATATGCCAGGACTAAAAAGCACTGCTAGAAATTTATTTTTGGTGATTTTACTAAAAATTTTCTCACCCTGTTAAATGATGAACACTATGAAACTATTAGAAAAATTACCAGTCTATGCCTACCATTGTTTTTTTGGGTTGGTTGTTTTTTCAGTGCTGTTTTGTTTTTGTTTAGAGATCCCATTTCCTTCTCTTCTCCTTCCCTCCCAGTATTGAGCACAAAGAGAATGATCATGCTACCACACCATTAATTGTTTCCCATGCTGCATATACTCCACACAGAAAAAATGTGTGCAGACCTTTTTGATGGTCAGAATGCAGTATTCCTGTGCTGCCTCATTATTTCAGGGATATTTTTCACTTTACCAGACCTATTGAAATGCACACTTTAGAAGTGCCTGTGGTACTTCTTTTTTTTCCCCTGAAAAAACCCCATCTGAAATACCTGAAAAGCACAGCCATTAACTTTACCATAACACTAATTTTGAAAAAAATTATTAGACCACCAACCAATCAAAGATCTATGGAAGAAATACAATTGATGTGACAACCCAGCCAGTCAAGACAGCCACTAGTTAAGAGAAAACATCCTATAGACAATGCTGAAGATATTTTTTTATCTTTTTCCAGTACTTCAACAGTGAGAGAACAATTATTTTGTATCAGACCAAAAACCCTTCAGCCCTTGACTTATCTCCTGTGGCAGAGATCAGACCTGCTGTGCTTATTTAGAGATTACACCGTGTACAGCATATCAGAGCCCTCCCTCTCTAGATCTCTTCCAAGTCCCATCCTGGCCCCCAGAGACTGCTGTGAGCTGAGAGCATCAGCCTAAACTCTCAGAACAGCAGCTTTTTGGTCATTAAAAAAATGCCCTGAGAAAGAGTTATCTCAAAATCTCACTGGAAATGTAAGAGAGGAAAAGGCACAGATTTTAATGACTCAGGAAAACAGCACCTCCCAGGGCTGATGCGTGATACAGTCCAAGAGGAACACCATGGGAAGGTGACTGTGTGGTATCAGCCCTCCCATCTCAGTAATACCAGCTCTTTCTGTCTGAATTCTTCCTCAAGCATCCTGGTCACCAAGCAGCTGAGAAAATGAATCTACTCTTTGCCCTCACCTGCATGGCTCAGCATACAAATTAATTTAACTGGGACAAGCAAGAAGGTTCTGAACTTTCTCATGTGAGAAGCTGCCTCACAGCCCAAGGGAAATCAACAAGATTACTCAAGGAGTAAAGGCTGCACAACCCCAGCAGAAGTATCTAGGTCTGGTTTCACTTACTTCAAAATACTAATGACAGAAATAAGTTTCATGTTTAAAGTCAGACTGGATACACAGGGAAGAGGGATGTGTGGACTCAGGCTGTGACAGGGCATTCACGCTTCTCTGAGCAGTTGTAATGCACATCAGCCACCCCCTCACCTCCCACAAAATTTCTGCTTGGGGCTTCCATAGTGACAGACACACATCACAGTTAAAGTGCTGAATTTAGCTTTAAAATATGCATCAAAAGCTGCCTATAATTTCTGATAACCTTACAAGTACTCCTGGTTTTTTCTTCCCTGGCAGGTAAAGATCACAACATGTTGGCTGCCTGTAATTCCTGAGCCTTACAAGAATCCTGGCTTTTTCCTCCCTGACAGGTAAAGATCACAACATTTTGGACTTTATTAACAGACATTGTTATTGAATTCAAAGCTGCTTCTAAAACTTCAATTTATTCTTCTTAGAAAATAGTGCCCTTATTCAAAAGCTTATGGTATGGAACAAGATCATCTTCCAAAAGTACTATTTAATAAAAAATTTAAAAGATCACATAAAATTTATAATAGAAATGTGAATAGGATCATTTTAATATTTGTAATAGCTTTTTCTAGCAGAACAAAATGCTAGATACTTTCACTTTTCTAGTTGGGCACTCAGAAGAGCTGCTTTTTAACTATGTGTCAGAATTTGAAGTTAATTAAAACTAATTGCCCACTGTACTGTAAGTGATGCCACTGCATTTTCTAATAGCTCTGTTTCCATGGGATGATTTACTTAAAACTGATGTCTCTCATTGACTGAGTTCTGGGTTTGCCTTAATTGTATTGTTCAAGTTGTTTATCTTTGCTTTCTGCCTTGCAACTTTACATGAAAGGTCATCAATAGCAAAGTTCCTCGCTAAGATTGACACTTTATCAACATGAGAAAAAGCATCCTAGAATATCAACTAGTTTATCAAAATAAATGAACTCCTTTGACATCTCACATTACCATTCACAGCAGTCACCACTTTCTATCCTCAGAATATCTGTTTATGTGCTCAGCTTTGTAGCAAAACTTTATAGCTCAGAACCACTGTAGTGGTACAGCAGCATTTGTTATCTTTCCCACATGGGGGTAAATTAAAACTCTTTATTAAGAACATGTGCACACCAAGAGCCTTTCTGCTGCTCCCACCTGCCACTGGAGTGCACACAGACCTGTTCAATCTCGTGTGTCCAGAGTGAAAGTCTCTGTGTGCTGGATCACACCAAGTGGCAGCATGTCCTGCTTTATGGGAGTCTGTGAAGGGTAAAAATTCAGGGTTAAATAGGGGCAAACGTGGCCAGGCACAAGTTTCTGCAGCTGCCCTCCAGCACAAGGGGCTGCAGGAACACAGGGGGATTATGTCTGTCAGGAGTACAAGAAAGGGGAGGAGGAGAATGCTCTGGATTTCTCATGGCACAGGCCGAGTCCAGTGAGAAAGCACAGCCCTTCCTGCAGCTGTGACAACAGCAGGCTGGCTGCCACCACACTGATGCACAACATGGCATGTTCACATCACCTGATGGCAGCAGTGCCTTCAGCTCACCTGCTTCCCCACCTGACATCTGCAAAGGGTGCTGGGACCCGATTTCTAGGGCAGAGTCAGCCCTCTGGCAAAGGCTGATGCTGTGGGAATGCAGGCTCCACGGGAACAACAATTGCTCCTTTCCCTGTGGTTTGGTTGTGGGAATTACCCCAGGAGATCCAGCAACAACCCTGGTGAAGTTTACCACACAGCCAGCATGCAGCACCTGCCCTTAACCAAAGTATGTTTCAGTCAGCACACAGCATCCCTGGCACCAGCAACCAGCAGGGAGCTGGAAGTAGGTCCTGAAGTAACTTTTGTTGCTATAGAAAATGTACTATAGAGGACCAGATGCTGTATAATCATATTTTCCAGCCTAAGAACATGCCTTCAAAATTAAATTTAACAAGCACAAGCTCGCCTCACATTCCCTGAAGTCCAATCCTGCCCAAATCCATCCCAAGTGCAAAGACTCCTATTCCAGCCCACCTCCAGAGGTCAGGTTGTGGTCAAATGAGACAGACAATTGGCTCTGCAGACAGCCTTCAGCTTGCCTTGCACTTTTGGACAAGAGCCTCTGCAAAGTCACTCAGCACAACTCATCTGCATAGAGATCCACTGGGTGTATGATGGGCTGCAGGGCAAGACTGTGTTAAAAATTGCTGGCATGGAGACAGCCCATCATTTACCAGTACAATCTGCAGCAGAGAGATGTACAAAGTGATAGACATTAAAAAAGCAGCACATTTCATCTAGTCCAACTTCCAGATGTTAGATCTATACAGTATTCCTAGTCTACTTCATTATGAAGGGCAACAGCAGCTTGATAGCCTAGAGACTGGATCAGCAAGAGCAGGACAGGCACAAGTCACTGTTGAAATATGCTTGGGAAATTTGCCTGAGCTGTCTGAACACATTTGGTTAAAATATGCTATTCATAAAAAAAAATACACGTTGTGAAGAGCTTTTTCTAATTGGCATTCACTATTGTCAGCTTTAGACAAACACTCATGTTAAAGATCCCACGGCAGAAGACTTTGTGATAAACATTTCTAACAGGAGAATTCTGGAGTGGAAGTGCACATTTCAAGAAAACTGTGAAAGGTCTCTGGTTCCACAGTGCTGGAAGCAAGTCCCACAGTTTCTTTTTGGTTCAGCAGCTGCCCAGTCCATTCCCTGCAAAGGGACTAGTAGAGGTGTCCCTCAGAGGAGGAGCTGGAAATGGTGGAATTGAGAAAGCCTCTGGCATAACTTCTTCTGTAGGATCATCATTAGTGCCAACACTCAGCACCTTTGCAAACTGAGAAAGTGTGACCCAGAATCAGAAAACTAAAGAGTAAGCACACTGGGTTACATTTTAGTGTATGCTATGTGCTACATGTACCACTGTGTTTTTTAAAACTATATTTAACAACTGGTTTCTTTTGTTTAAATATTGGAAATCACCTTTTGCTGTTTTCACATCACACCATAAATGGACTTGTAGATATAATGCAACAAGTAATCCTGGAGCTGAAAAGTGCTTTTCAAAGGGGGAGAACCTGAATGCAACAGCTCAGTTAAACCTTTTTGCTCATGAGTAGCACAGCAATTGCTGCAATTCTTCACATGAGTGAAACGGGGATGTTCAACCCCTTTAGCTCCAGTCCTGCTGTGGGAAAAACCCTTAATGTCCATCAATTTCAGTTAAAGTTTTTTCCCTGTATTCATGGTTCTTGCTAGCAGACCAGCAATTCCTATTGCAGCTCATCTGGGGACACATCACTGCAGCTTCTTAATGCCACGAGTTTCGTGATGCTTTCACTAGCAGAGGGGGGAACAAACAGTGACACAACTCCTCTGTTTGGGGTCAGGCTGCTGCCAGCCCTCCCTCAGCACTCCAGGATGCTGAGCAGGTCCTGGCCACGTCTGCTGGACGCCGAATTTTTCACCAAATGCACATGGCTGTAATCTCTCTTCTCCAAGAGACTGCAGGGAAAGGCAGATGAGCCCTGAGCAAGTATAAATTAATGCTGACATTTGCTGGAATAATGTACTCTCTCGAGCCCCTGCATCTATGACGCCAATAGAGGCTGCTGGCAGCACGAGTTTATATGCAACTTTCTGCTAAATCAGAGCATCATCTGCACAAATCAAGCACTTGGGAGACATCCTGAGATTTGTGATGGTCCCTAGAGCCATAGCTGGGTTCTGAGCCATCTATTCTCACTGACTGCTGAGATTCCTTTCAGGCAATTTTTAGTGACAGAACTGAGGATAAATCCCACCCGTATTTCACAAAGTAACAGGCAAGCTTTGTTTGACTTTGAAGTACAGATTACTCAGCACTGATAGCACTACCTATTCCATACTGCTCATTTTCTTTCTTCAAAACCAAATCCAGGGCTGGTTATAAGTGGATTTCTGCCCTGCACAGTAAATCTGGGACAAATGTGGGCCCCGAGGCATGACACCTGTTATCCCCAAGTTCTTCACACAGTTGGAGAGTTGAATGAATCAGGATTTTCTAACCTAGTGGCACACTGTGTATGTGTGATCCAAGACTCCTCAAAACCAGTGCAAAGCTCCTGAGACCCCAGTGAGCTCTGGGACAGGTCTGCTGTGGCCTGGTGCTCCTGTAGGTGTTTGTCTCTGAGAATTCAGAGACAAGGGCTGGTGCCATGCTGTAACCCCTAAGAATAAAACCCACTTTCTGCAGAATTTTTGCCCTCTAAGTCAGCAGTTCCAGCACACTGGGAGGACCTCAGCCTGAAGCTGAGGGTGTCAGTGTTTTCTTATAGGGTTTCTATACCTTCCATCAAACAATGTCTTAACCACAGCTCTTCTCAGTGACTGAAGTCAGCATGCAAGAATTTAGCCCTTTAAGCTATGACTTACAGGCATAGATCTATCCAAAATAAAGCCTTAAAAGTAACCAACAAACTGGATATTAGGACTAGGTATATACTCACAACCAGAATCTGCACTTAAAGATGTTGATACGTGGCAAGCATCGTTATGAAGGAAAACATAGAGTATGAGCAGGTTTTTTTTTTAGCTCTGATATACCACTTAAGCTGTGGCATGGTTCATTTGCTGAAATGGAATATAATATGTCTTTGTATTGAATTATACTTGGGTTGGTTATTAAATGAAAACTATTATTCCATTATAGCCATAAGAAATGGGAGTGCTGCATATGGCTCTGTGCAATCCATTAACTGGCTTATGGAGCCCAAGACCCTTCAGAGACCATTACAAATCCATTCCATGGCCCTCTCTGCCAGATTTTACACTCTGATATCTGCACTCGAGGCAAGAGACATAAGGCTCTGTAGAACCACTATTAATCAGCCTTTATACACTGTTTGTGCCAGCACAGACAAAGAATATTCTAAGCTTAAACCTGTTTCTCGTGTATTGTTTTTTAGGGGTGTGTGATGCGTGGAAACAGCTTCACATTTCTAGGCTGATGTGCTAACCAAAGTACATCAGGCTGAAGAGTTCACTAGCAGCTCATCTGCACCAATGCCCATCTGAACCTGCCTCTTGCAAGGCAATAATTAACAAAACAAGGCAATAATCTTGCACTATGGGGATATTTTCCAAGGGCACAAAGTGAGAATAAAAAGGAGAGTTACCCTAATTGACTAATAGACAATCTTCCTTAATATTCCTTCGGGTGTCTGGGGTATTTTTATGCAGAGCTCTATTTTCTGTGTACAGAATCTTTACTATTAGAATTATTTACAATGATTCAGCAAGATCATTTGTTTTTGCAGTGTTCTTTGAAACAATATGATCATCCAGCTATGAGTCGGCATGGTTTGTGTTTAATAAAGGTCAAGCTTACAGTGTGAAATCGATCTTTTGTAATTTCCTTTCTATCATCTAATGTGGGAGGCCAGCTTGGATTTAAAAGACACCAAGTTAATGACTCCAACAAAGATGCTAGTTGAAAGCAAAAGTTGGATCCAAGTTTTAACTAGGAATGTTTTGCTACCCAAAATGAGTCTTTCCTTTGGGTTATATTTGGAATTTTCCAAGCTGATACAATCAGTGCTCTCCTTTCTCTGTTATCCACGCTATGTTCACCAACTCAACATCAGCACTCAAACTTTTACCTGGAAATGGTGATGACAGAATGAGGTGTTGGCTCCCTGTGGGTCTGGACAGGACTCATGAACATGTAATACAGAAGTCACACAGAAAATGGTTTGTCACCAAAGCAGGGGAAAGGCTGCAGTGAGTTGCAAGTATCCAGAAACCTCCTACACAGCAGCATTCAGCCCAGGAGAGGCAGTGAAGGGAGGCCTTGGCAAAGGTGGTGACATGGAGACAACAAATCCAAGCTGCTGGAAATGGACACCTGGCTCTTTTTGACCCATTCAAGGTAGAACTGAGCATCTCTTCACTGATGTCCAGAGGATGTTCCTGACTAACATCTAAGAGAGAGGAAAAGGCAGGAAAAGGCACAAGGGAGAGCCAAGCAGGAATTGAGAGGTGCTTGGAGAGCAATGGCATTGACAGTGTAGTGTGTTAGCACTCCCACTGCCAGAGCTTTGAAATATGCCTTTACTTCAGACAAACAATCTTATGTATTTAGTACATTTTCTGGCAATAGAGTGAAAGCTGATGTGCTGAAAATGCATGACTCATGCAGGCTGTTACACTTCATTTCCTCCTGAGGAAAGACAACTGCTCTTGTCTTTGTCTTAGGGCCAACATTTTGGGTAATCTACCTTTGACACTTACAGCCCTAAGCCAGTTGGGATTTCTCCCTGGGCCAATTCCCAGTCCCTCTTCCAAACAGAACAAATGCAAAAAGCTGATGCAATTCCTCAAAAGCATGAGGTGGCTGTGCAATGGGTGTGGGCTGCCTTAGCAAGGCAGTAATTAATTCTCTAATTAGCTGATCTGAATCACTACCACTGTGCACACAGGGATCCACAGGTGAGCTGTGACAACAAAACATCTTTTTGGCAAGCCTGTTATGATCTGTCATAGCTCAGCACAGGAGTTGAGACAGCCCCACCTCCAAGATATCCAATCTGCTTTACAGGAATGAGCTCTGAACTACAGGAGACATGAACCCAAGGGGTTTTTTTTTCATATTTTTGTTGACCTATTGTTACCAGGGTCACAGTTATTTCAAGTTACACCAAACTCCACCACCAGGAATTTTCCTATGGACTTTTTTCTTCATTCAGTAAATTCATTCAGAGGAGCTGAGAGCAGATGCTTACACAGAGGTGATAGAAGAGGGAAACCTGCCCACCTTGGCAGCATCTAGGAGCATCTGGTAGCAATAACACATCAGAGGTTGCTATTTGACTTAAGGAGATTATTCCTAATGCAACAGAAAACCCTTCCCACAACTGGCAACAAGAACTTGACAAATTCCTTTTCATTCTATTTTTTCCCCACTATTTTCAATACCATGTCAAGCTTGTGGCCAGAAGGGATCCTCCTTTCTGTACCTCATCAATAGGGAACTTGGCCTTTTAAATTTTTTTTTTCTCCTCAGTACCAGCGCTTTTGAAGAAAGGAGAACAGCCAAAAAAGATCTCGAAAATGTTCTCAAGGCAACATCTTGCTGGAAACAGGAATGGGAGATAATTCACCCTGCTAATTGATGTTTATGGCAGACATGCTCCTTCTTGGCATTTAAGGTCCTCCTGATATCTGATCAGCTCAGTCTTTCAAGCCCCTTCCTAGAAACTCTTGGAAAATCTAAATGTATTTTTTAATCCTCAGGCTAAAAATTCAGTGAGTTGCAATCATGTTCACTCCAAATTCTTCTAAGAATTTCTATTGTTAGGAAAATTCAACTCTATTGATACCTCAATTCACCCATGAGAAAACAGGCATGAAGCACTTTTTAGGTGCTACATTCCTTCATAGGAAAAGTAAAAAAGCATTCCTTATGTCAAGCTGCCTGCACTAAATAATTGTCCCTCATTTTATTTCCTTTCTGGAAAGACACCTTTTGCCCAGTCCTTGTTTCATAACAAAGGGAAAAGGACCATCCACAGAAATTTGCAATCAGGATTTCCACAGCTGTTCAATGTACCAGGGAAATCATACAAACGACTCCCTCCTGTGCCCCTTGTTACACCAGGATAAATCTGCATTCCCACTTCTCCTCCTGCAAGGATAGTGGAGATCACTGATTGCTGCCAGAGCAATCTCTCATCCTCTCTAACTGCAAGGAAAAAAAATCAAAAACTGCTTTGGTAGAGCCCAAGGGGCTTGGAGGGCTCTGCAATGGCCAGGCATCAGAAGAATTGCAATTAACTGACAGAAATAGGCACACAGGGGCTGCCTCTGGTTTTCAGGGAGCTGCCCTCTCCAGAGGGAGCCTCTCTCTGTTAGGAGGCACCCTGCAGAAAAAGGCCCTGCCACTAATTTAGGATTCCGCCTGAAGAAGGGTAGGAATTTCACAAAAAATGCAAATTTCATAAATTGTAAGATTTCAGCAAGCTGGGGCAAATCTCGGGAGGAGGTAAAACTTCAAATAGAAGCATATAACTTACTATTAAAGGCAAAGGCAGCTCAAAGGATTTCATATGGAGAAACAGAAAAACAAGCTGTAAAACCTTGTAACTCCTGAGAAGCAGTGTCCTCTATCAGTTATGGCAGCCCCTGGAGGATGCATTTACCCCTCAACACTTCTTGGCTAAGGAATCATTTGGATCAGATTATTTTGGGGAGGGTAATTTCTCTGTGCAGTAACAGATCTGGCCCCAGCCATCAATCCCTGCACTGCCAGCTGAACACCAGGGTCTGTACCAACAAAAGCAGAACTGGACTAGAGCCAAAGCTCTTGGTAATACAAACTTCACATTTTAAACATGGTATTTTACTGCTTTTAGTACTTTAACAAGAAAGGAGAGTTTTCCCCAGTTAAAAGAAAATAAGCATCAGTATCTCTGGCTGGATGCTATGCATGAGTTCTTGAGCAGGTCCCGTTTTTAGAGAATGTCTCTGGCTTCTATTTGTTTCTTTTCACTTTTTTTTTTTGTAGTTAAAACAAAGTAATTTTTTCCTTTCTAAAGCCAAACCCTCTCTCCAGATGACAAAACACTGTAGCTAATGAAATGAAAATGATACATAAGAAAAGAAACTGCCATTCAGAAGAGTTATTCCAATTGGTTGATGAAAGGCATTCTGATATAGTAAACACATGTTAGAACAGAATTTCTGCTTATAAAAAGACAGTTCTCAAGTGTTAACCGTTAATTTCAAATGAAATCAGTTTAACAATGCTCTAAGGTAGCAATATAGCTATGTAATTTCCCCATTAGATTTAGTAAGTCCTTTTGTGGGCACCAAGATGACATAAACCACATGATATACAAATAAATCAGGAAAAAAAAAACCACTACTGGATATTTATTTTCATAATTTCTCTGAGGACACTGAAATTTCTCATTAAAAGAGGGCCTGGCTGCAAAGAACAAATCCATATAACAAATTAATATACTGTTGATGAAACCTGGAATATATATAGCAGGATTATAAATATGTATTTTATGCATCACTATACAGAATATGCAGTGAAATCGCCTCTTCCCACAAATGTAATAAAGGAATAAACATGTTGCAGGAATAGATTTATTGCACAAAGTTCCATGTTTAAGAGGTCTCCTGAGCTGTATTATGTGCTAGGTACACTCTGATTGATAGCAGCTTCCAATGCAGGCCCCTTTATCCCCTAACATATCTCCCAGTCAAAGCTACAAACTATTTTTTCCTGTTTGTCTTTTTCTTCCATTCACTGACAGCTAAAACACTCCTAAACAATGACAAAGTTTCTGCATATTTCTTGTATTAAAAAGGTTCTACCCTGCTAAATTTCTAAAACATCCTCATGTTCTTTGACTCCATCCACCAGCAAAGGAATCCCCCATAATGAGACCTGAACAGTCTTTTGAAAACTGGGTTGTGTGCAAGGAATCACAGAGCAGCCTCTGACCCTTCCCGTTAAAAGTCATGGGAATTTCATTCCCAAATCACACAATCTCCTGCAGATCATCCCGTTTTTCTCAGAAGAAAAGAGGCACTGCCATTTAATAGAAGGCTGCACAGTGTTCATCTTGTCCAGAGGAAGAAGGAAACATCCCTCTGTGTAAATCTGGTATTTGCACCACTCATCTGCAGTTTTCTTCTGTCTTCATTCAGAGTCAGGATTAAAAAACATGAAGGAGATGAATTTTCTTGTGTTCAGGCTTGGTTGTTGATTAAATCTTATCTAAAGTACAGAGAGTTCTGCAACACTTCCAGCTACCAGCTAAAAATGAGCAAAATGGAGGTGAATCTAGCTACTTACAAGATCTTTTAAAGCTGAACAGTCCAATAGAGAATTAACACCTATATTGTTTATACTTTTAACCCAATAACTAAATTCCAGTGACCCTCAGTGTAGCACTGACTGACCAACCAGAAACTACTGCCTGAAACCATGAAGAAGGAGGAAGAAGACAGAAATGAGATAATACCCAAAATCCTCCATCTTGTCCCATGCCTATCACTATTTTATAAAAACCTCACGTTTAAGACCCTTCACCATGTGAAAGCACACACTTCTATTTAACTACACACCAGTGATTTTAACTCCATCACTCAAATTTGGAAGCCTTCTCCAAGGCCTCAGGTCGAAAGCAGTGTTCTCCAGGGGGTCAGTGCCAGAAAGCACAGAAGGCTGAAAACTCCCAGGTTTCTGGGATCCAACACCTCTGCAACTGTGGCTGAAGCTCACCTGACAGATCCATTAGGAAAAATGGCAAGAAAGAGATGATCAGCCTTGGGACACTGTTTTTAGGGAAAATCTCCCTTTTGAAACTGATAAAAAATTAGTCAGTGTGATTTAAACAGGGTTATGCTGTGGGTTTTGTATTAGTTTAACATGTGATTGTCAAATCAATCTGCAATGCACCTTTGTTGATAAGATGAGCTTATTTACTAACAAAAATTAAAATCTGTCTGACACCTGCATATATGCTCATTGAGGACCCCACCACTGGCCTTGGAACCATTTCTGCTGCTTGCAAGGCTGAGCATAAATCCCCAGGCCTGCAGAGTGGACAAATACACCCACAGCAGCTTTCAGACACACTGGACCAATTTATTCACCAGCCCAAACCAAAATCCGTTCTAACTTCATTGAATCAGCCTCATTTGCTTTGAGGACACCAGTCTTATGCCAAACCCTGGTAACTGAACATCATTTGTTTGTTGTTTGTATTGAAATGAAGTGCTAACTAGTACATCTCCTGTTAAAGAAAGAGTGGCATTGAGAAATTCTAATCAGTTCCTTTATGAGAAAGTCTGTTTCCCTTCTGCCCATGTTTGCTGTCTGCATGCTAATTCAGCCCTGCTTAAACATGCAGTGTTGTCACCACTTACCCAAGTAAATCTAGATTTTTTTATTATTAAACCACATTAAGACAGGTGCAGTAAATGATTTATTCATCTGGATTGCATTGTTCCCGAGACAGAGACATCCACAAACACCACCATAAGTCAGTGTAAAATATGCACTTGCCTTAACTACACTGTTCAATTACTGATTTCCTGCAGTTCGAGCAGTTTTTATCTATTCTGTCTCTGTCTTGGGCAATGTGCTGCCATTTATGAAATTCACTAGAGGAAACCTATGGCCTACTGCCCTACATTAAAGCCCTGCTAATTAATTACAGATATTCTTCCAGGACTGTGTTCTGGATCAATGAGAGGGGAAAAAAATTGTCCCATACTTTCCCTTTGTTTTTTCATTTCCACACCACATCTAATGGGTCTTGTATTGAAACCCTATGCTGAATGTAATGAGATGCAAGACTCTTCTGCATCCATGGTTACTATTTACTAACAAAACTGATGATGTCAGGAATTTAATTAGGTTGTTTCTAGCACAGAGATTTTAAACCATGAAATCATTAAAGTGTCTAATCTTTTCTTTGTTTGCATTTTATAAAAAAGTAAACTCCAAACTAAACACCATTCCTGTCACAGAGAGCTGAGCTTCTCAGGGTTTGCCAGGCATAGCACACTAACAGGTTTAAGAGTAATTAACACAAGCTAGTCCACACACTATTATTTTTTCAAACTGCACCACAGCAGCAGCTGCCACTAGCACTGTTGGGCTTCAAGATTGTACCAGTGATTTTATTACAAATCCTTACTTTCAAGATTTATAACTTGACTGTAAGAATGAGCTTCAGGCTAAAATTTGGCATAGGTGCTCCAGAATTTGTTTTTAACACCAGAATTGCTATAAACCTGCATAAAGTTGGGATATGCTGGGACACCACTACAGAGAGAAGTGGGTGCAGGGCTGTGGAAATATCCCATGTCCCTGTTTCATGCATCTAATCCCTGTGCACCCCTTTCCATGGGAGCCCTGGCCTCCTGCCCCACTGCCAAGGGCTGGGCAGCCTTGAGCAGAGCTTGCTTGGCCTCAGAGAGGATCCAGCCCAGGGGTCAGTGGATGGAAGGACACAGATGTCCTCACCCTGCTGCCCTGGCAGAGTCTTTCCAAGGTCCAGCAGCTCCTTAGGGAGCCAGCAATGAGGCCACCAAGCACAAGGCAGCCAGATTCAGGAATCCACCTGTGATCTGAGCAAGGTTTGCTTTCAGGGTGTGATAAAGTGAACTGCAGTCACACACCTACTTATTTATGCCTTTTTTTTTTTGGTCAATCCATTACAGCCCTCAGAGATCCTTCAGTAGGAAGACCCCCCTGCAACAGCTGCATGGTAAAGGCATAAGGATGGAGCACTCCTTGCCAGCTCAGCTCCCAAACATGGGACCCCACAACACTTCAAGGTGGGATGATCAGAGGGGCTTGTGCAGAGATGTAGCCTGTGTTCAACCAGGGACAGAGACCACAGGATTACCAACAAGCAAGAAAGTACAGAAAGCTGATTATCTGTCACCCCTCTGTTCTAATCAAAAGGAGAGCAGCACTGAACATGGCCCTTGTCACTGCTTTTATACACTAACACCTGCAACCCAACAGAATCAGAAAAAAAATTCTTCCTTAAGCAAGAACTAAGTAAAAAAAGTTAACACCGATATTTTCTGCGTGGTATCAAGGTAGTTTCCACTGGCTGCTCTGAAGGTGGGCAGGAAATGCTGCTCTTCCCCATCAGCATGACACTCCTACCACTCTGGGCCACCTGCTTTGTGTCCTGCTGATGCTGCTCACCAGCTGAATGGTGAACTCATCCTCTCTGCAGGAAACCCACGCTGCACAATGCAGCCAGGGTCCCCCCAAGGACACCACTGTAGCACAGACAAGTGACAAATGTGAGGATTACTGTAATGCCCTTGGGAGAATTAGAGCATGCCAGGAAAACTCAGCCCCGTTCATCTTTACAAAAAGGATAAAACCATTCTTTATCACTATTACCACCAAAGCTTCTTAATGTACAAAGCTGGAGGTATCCTGTCAAAAAGCAGTAGAGTATCAGACAAACTAAAGAACTCCATTAAGCCCAAATTTCCCAGAGTCATGTTTCTGGAGTTTTGACAGCTTCCCCTTTGTCATCAGAGTAAAAATCTCATGAAAGTGGCAGAAGTTCTAAGTGATAGGAATGTGATCACTCTTAAGAGTAAAAAAAAAATTTAAAAATAATCAAAGGTACAACTTCAAAAGAAAAATAGGCTAGAAGTCAAACCCAAATAAATCAACACATGGAATTGCTAAAGGCCCCAAATAAGCATTTTCCTGAGCATATCCTTTTGAACAGAAAGTTGTTGAAAGGTAGATTGGAAGAAGATCATTGCATTGGGGTTTTAAGATAGTGGTTTCGTTTTGTCATGTAAGATAAAAGCAACTCAGATTCACTGCTACTTCATGTAGCAAGATTCTCATTAAATTCAAGATAACCACTGGAGAGAATTGCAGTGGGGTAAGGGGTTTTTTACTTTTGAATTATTAAACTTCTGCTAACAAATGCTATGGTGGTTTGGTGAAAGCCTTTTGCTAATTTTAGCAAATGATTTTGCTTGCAGAAGAAACCAGAACCTGAAGTTTTTTTCAGTTCAAACCCACTTATTTTCTGTATTATAGCCTAAACTTACATTTGAAGACCGAAGTATTTAACAGAGGTTCTTTTCAAGTTGTTGTTTTGTGTTGCATCTAGATGTTGTTTGGGGTGAAGGCGAGTAAAGGAGCAGGAAAGGCCTTTGTGAGGGTTTTACAGAGATGTTTATTTCAGCTATGCGTGCATCGTCCTGGGGTCGGGAACAAAGGCCAAGGGGCTTGTGGGGAGGGTTCAGGTTTTGTCATGGGATGAGCAGGTGGGGAAATCCTTAGGGACCAATTGCCAAGGGACAGGGGGTGTTCACGGGTGGGGTTAGGGTGAAAAGGCCGACAGGGGAACAGAGTGGGAGTGACCGAAAGGCTGACCGACAGGGAGAGGCACGGGGTTGAGCCAGGGAACAGAACAGAGGTTGCATTCCCTAGCTGGGAACACCTTTCTGAGTCTCCACACCCAAACATGTAGAAAGTCTCAACAAACCAGAACCCCCCTTGTGATGAATAAATCCTTCAGAGAAAGTTTTACCCTGCCCCCATTCCTGCTCCTGTCTTTGCTCCCGATCCAGCTCCCCGCTCCTGTCCCCTCGGGACAGCTGCTGCCTCTGCTCCCGTCCCCGCTCCTGCCCCGTCCCCGCTCCTGTCCCCGCGGGACTGCAGCCGATCCTGTTCCCGCTCCCCCTCCTGTCCCTGATGCCGGTGCTGTTCCCGCTCCCCTTCCTGTCCCTGATGCTGATCCTGTTCCCGCTCCCCTTCCTGTCCCTGATGCCGATCCTGTTCCCGCTCCCCCTCCTGTCCCTGATGCCGGTGCTGTTCCCGCTCCCCTTCCTGTCCCTGATGCCGATCCTGACCCCATTCCCGTTCCCGCGGGAGGGAGGGGGATGCTGCCCGTGGCTTCAGCCCCTCACTGGGATCCCGGGCAGGGCAAGTGGTTTCACAGGGATAAAAAATTCCCGGGGACATTCCCCAGAGAAAGTTCTACAGCGGTTAAAGTTGTATGTTTTTATAAATGTTTCCAGTTGTCTGTAATGTTAATTGTTAA
>JAOTQP010000469.1:1581283-1601030 GCA_026413545.1 Cichladusa arquata | reverse complement strand
AATACTCTTCTCACTTATGGGAGGGGGTTCAGCCACTGGTTATTCCTTTTTTGCTGTTTCCCAGGGCAACAAGAGGATATTTGGGATATAATAGAGCATTCATCTCTCTGCTCAACGCAGCTCTGCTAAGGCTCAGCTGGAGTCTGCTGAGCTTGGGTATTGCCCTTAGGAAAGATGTAAGAAATTTAAAAGAGTCTAGAGAATTTAATATGATCAAGTATGACCAGTAAGGAAAGACCAGAGGGTCTTGTGTTCTATTGCCAAAAGAGGACTCACAGGGCACATGGTAATAATCTGAAACTAAATGAATGGTTGCTATACACCCAAACATTTTGCTACCTGTGCAAAATGAGGATGATAAAAGTTGATAGGCTTAAATCTAAGCAAGATAAATTTTAGCTATATATGTTCTAAATGGAATGTAAGTGCTGGGAGAAGGACTGCCAAAAGAGACAGGAGCAGTCTTGGACAAGTATTTGTTGCAAGAATTACTAAGGAAGAGATAATCTCTCAAGAGTCTTCCCAACTGTGCTTACTATGATTCTGTAACTACTGTTTCTGTTTCTCTCCTTATTCTGTTTCCTTTTGGAATAGTAACATATATTCTAATACCTTAAAGCTTTGGAAGATTGTTTTTTAACATCACATTTATGAAGATCCAAAGACAAGTTTCTTTCTTGTAGTCACTCTTATACATTTTCACAAGGGAATTTTTACATACGTGACCATGAAAAAACATTAAAATATGTACGTGTCCTGCAGTTAAATCTTCATTTAAGCCGAAAGAATGATGTTGGCCTGAAACTATCTGGATCAAACAGAGGCAAGAATGACACCTGGTGTTCAAAATTTCTTACAGAACTTCTTGGCTAGGACAGGGGGCAGCAATCTGAGTAGGGAAGATGCTAAGATACTGAGAAGAGGACAGGAGCAGGACAAAAAGCAAATGGCAGTTTAGGAACACAGCTGGGATGGACACAGTGGGTAAAACAGAGAAGGTGGTGTTAAACCTGAGGGATGGAGAGCAGAAAAAAATGTGTGTCCAAGTCCATGTCCCTGCCTGGGGCTGCACAGTTCCACCTCAGACACCCAGGAGCTTTGACAGATGCCAATAATTTGTCACGGACCTCACAGCAGAACACTAGCTTGCATCTCAGAACAGCAGCTGCCTTTGTGTGGTGCTGCTCCTGGGCTGCAAAGTCCTGCATTGATGCAGCTAGACCTGGAACTGGTTCATACAGAGCTTGTGTACCAGGCTGGACAGCACATACTGTGAATTTCACTAGTCCTTTACAGACAAAAAAAGTCTGTGACATTCAAAGGCAAAGTGTCTTGTTAATTCCATGATCATATCCTTCCTCACGTTCTGCAGAAAGCAAAGCACCCTAATATAGAATCAGCTTCTCAGCTTGGTCCAGGGGCAGCAGTTTGTGCAGTGAACTAAGAGCTCAGACTGACCTCTGAGCATTACAAAGAGGATACCTTACCTAGCAAGTGCTTCACGAGTTTATGGATATTTTGAGGAGTCTGGAGACCGTTTCAGGGAAATCTCATAGAAGAGCCCGTAATAATTCCTCTGAAGGAAGGAAGAGCTTTACAATCTGCAAAAATATCAGTCTAAGGTCTATTACCTAAATTCTGACAGTGAGTAGAAAAAACAGTGATTTATTGAATGTTGTCACTTCTATCCAGCTGACTCAGGCATGGACTCCAGACACAAGGCAGATGTAACTAAAGGATGTCTCAGACTGTGTACACAAACTTAATTCTGATATTTTCTTGACTCTCAAAAATTTGCATCTGCAGTAGTATGAAGACAAGGCTAACTTGAGGCATACATTAAGGATCATGGGCTACTGTGGGAAACAACACTGATTTACCTTTCTGGCCTTTGTGGCAGAGGAGGAAAGCCATGTCCTGCTGCTGGGTGGCAATACCTACCCATGCCAAAGCACCAACCAGCTCCTTTCCTTGGCAGTAGGGAAGCTAGAAGCCTGGCCTGACAAACAGATAAAACCCAATTACATTCAGTATCAGGGCACAATAACACCTGAAACATGTTGAGGCTGAGGAGAGCAAACTCTTTGGCCTTCACAACACCCAAACTGCAGAAGCACCATCCTGCAACTGCTGCCATGGCTCAGAGCTTATCTGTGCAGCTGCTTGTGCAGCCTTTCCCCCATCTAATAGGGGATTCAGGCTTGTTTGATCCCTGGTGAAATGTCTTCTAGAACAGTCAGGTAATGTGAGAATACAGAGAGAGAGTACTCAAACAGGCAAAGGGAAACGGTAGAGCAAGGGAAACTCAGTGCAGAGAGGAAAGCTGAACAAAGAGGTTAAGCTTGGAAGGGGGTACAGGAAGGGAGATAGAAAAACACAGATACTAAGTTATGAAGTAAAACTTAATCTCATAATTACACATATTCAGCAGCCTCCTCTGAATCAGTTAACTCATTAACTCAGCCAGAGGAACAGCTTTGGGCCTCTTTATGCCATATAGCTCAAATGGTAACACCTCTGCCACTTGGATGCAGTGCACACTGCACCTCAGAACCTGCTTGGTGGATTGTGCCTGACACACTTGGTTGTAAATAGAGTAAGACTTTTTGGGGACTGAGGGGTTTCAAGGTGTTATTTTACCTCACACAAAGAGCATGGAAGCTGTCGCTATTCCATCAACTTTCGGTGGTTTTATAGGATCAATGAATAATTAAAACAGAAAAAACCCAACTGTCTTGGGTTGTAATGCAGGATGTGACATGGGGTGTGTATTCTATCACCATCTGTAGAAACCAGGTGGGGCAGTGATCCTTATCTCCCTGGCAGATATCCTCTGCTAATGGGTCATCTGGTAAAATCCAGGTGCGGCAGTCTTTATCTTTTCCAGGACCTATTCTTCCTCCAGGAAGATCTCCTCTGTTAATGAACCATTGAGTCCCACTGATATGACTGATAAAATTACATCACCCCATTGGGAGATGCTCCAGCCAGGGGGAGGAGCCAAGCCTTTCCTACCTAGATAAAAACTGAGATTTGGAACATCAAAGCTGCCCTTACCCATTGGTTTCCAGAGGACAAGAGCTACCAGACCTTTCTACAGGATCACTGCTTAAACAAGACCACTTCATCTGGACTGCTACCACCACCCTAACTAGCAGGATGTCAAGTTGTATTCTGACTCAGTGCTTTTTCATTTGTACTATTGCATGTATTTTATTTTTCTCTTTTTTCCTATTAAATTGTATTTCTGACTTGGAGTCTGTCACTGGTTTTGCTTTCAAACCATTACAATATCTAATACAGAAACCAAACTCTGAGGTACCTACAGATGCTTTGGGCAGGAATCATGACATAGATCCAACCAAGTGTCTAACAGGAAAAACCACGTGGGGCTACCACGACCACAAAAACAGCTGAGAAAAGTTGCTAAAAATGAGAGAAGAGGCTAAGAAGCAGCAATAGAGGTCTGAAATCAGGGAAGGTAGGTATGGGAAGCAATAAAATACCATTCAGTTAGCAAGAATTGTTCTGCTTCTGTGCCAATCCTGGCTTATTTATGACTTCCAAGAAACTAGGCTCATCTCTAGATGCCCAGCACACCACCAAGCTGAGATCTTCAAAGTGGTCTTTTAAAAGTAGCCATGGTCAGACCTGTAAGACCGAGAATAAACAAAAGAACAATGTACTCCCATTGCTCTTTGTCCTCACAAATTCCCTTTCATGTCACTAATCAGACAGAACAAGCACTCCTGGAGCAGGATGTCACAGCTGATGAGTCAGGCAGATAATCAAGCACAAATTGTGCCAGCTGATACCAGGATGAGCTGATGGCTTCCGAACAGGTGTTATTCACATCTGGCTTTTGGGACACAACTTATACTGGGAAAGGAAGGAGCTGAAGAGTTCTTCACACTGCAAAACCCTCAGCAAGAGGAAAACAAACCTTTTTCTGATGCCAAATCTATTCTACTCTTCAGCCTTCTTGCTGACATCCAAACATCTAAAGATACATGCAGGATGAGATCATGTCAGTGATCTCAATCTGAATGCTACCAAATGGTTTAATTATTGTGCTGCCTCCCACAATGAGAGTGGTTTAAATTTCCCACAAGTTCAGCAGTCCAATTTAAGAAAACAACTATCCCAAATTTTAGACATTAATCTTGGGTGCAATTCCAGTACAGTCAATGAGCCACTAGGTGGAAAAAAATGGCAAGATCTTTTATCTCAGACATGACTATGGTTACATGGGCTACAGAGAGAAAAACTGCCTATTTCTAACAAGTCAAAAATGAAACTCCACATCTGACAAAGAACAAAAACACATAATCCAGTGCAAATGCCACAATTTAAAATGTATTTGTCAACATCTCTATTTCACATAGATCAAGGAAACCATAACGTTTATGTGCTATCAATAAAACTTTCAGAATCTCTTTTTGCCCCAAGTCATAGTCAAACTCAGCTTGTCACAGATACAGATATAGTCCAAAGGTATTTGAATTTCAACACTGAGGTGTTTATATATAAAAACTGAGATGTGCAATCTGCATGTATGGACACAAGAAGGATAAATAGCTTAGAGCCATGAACTGTGTATATGGGTAGACATGACTAAGGTTTGGGCTCTCTCTATGTATATATACACATACATACACATATATATTTACATACATACATACATATATATAGGTTATACACAAAGACTGGACAGATTCCCTCCTGACCTGGAAGTAAAACACGTCTCTAGGAACCAGAAGAATCAGGCCCAGATTTGCAAGAGCATTTAGAGGACTTAAACATACAGGTAAATGCTGAATGGATTTTACAAAAGCTACTGAACATGCCAGTATCTGCCTCATTGAAAAACAGCATCCTTTGTTAAACTGTGCAAATCCCTGGTAGGAATTTACCCACATTTAGCTGCTCCAATGACTTTATGAATCTGTTTCCTTATCTTCCCCCATTACCTGTGTTGGCTCAAAACCATCAGCTAACTAATGGGACAAATCTGAGTAAAACACCACTCAAAATATAAATGGGGAGAACAACTTGCTAATGGATAAAGAAGGAGATTGTCTGAAGAAAATCCAAATGATTAGTGATTAGTGCAGACTGAATAAGCACATAATGAACAAATGGTTAGAAACATCATCAGCACAAGGACAGAGGAGCAGGTAACCATTTTTTTTACAGAAAAAGGCAAGATCTAAAATTGGCAAAGCTAATTTTGTGTCCCATGGCCTCTTCACACATTCACACCATGGAATGATGAAGACCTGCTCACATTCTGCCCACTCCATTCTCTTCATAACACTGGTATTAAATTTATCACTAGTCCCCACCCATTTTCTACAGTGACCTTTCCCCGCCCAAACCTGCTTTAATGAAATTTCCCTCTAACATCATGGCATGGCAAAGCTGACTCATGCTTCTAGGATGCTGATCTGCTCTAAAAACAGCTTCAAGTTTTCATCTTCCACTCAGTTTTCAGGTTGAGTTATCAGAGGTATGACAGCCTTGACTGATCTCATGTCAGATTCCCATCTGCAGACGCTCAGTTCCTCTGTTAGGAATCCAGATTCATCCTAAGGCAAGCAGGTAGAAAACCAAAATACAACTCTATCTTAAAAATTGAATTTTCAAATCTCAGTGTCAGTGACCAAATAAAACAGAAGTCTATCAAGGAAAGGTTAGAGATAACTAGAAAACTAAATCACGATTAGGGCTTCTGAGCATTTGTATTATGTTGGCTTCTCTACTTTGCATATACTTCCTTATTAAAAAAGGAGACTTTAAAAAAAGGAAAAACCCCAAATAATTACCATTGTAGATGAAGCAACAGTTATAAGCCATACAGAAAATCACTACAATACAGAAACAGAAACTCAGCTTTGTGCTCATTACAGGAATGCCATCAGTAGAAAGGAAATATGTGGCTGTAGGTGGGCAATGAGGCACCAAGATCCCTGGATCTTTACTGAAGCCCCTCTGTCCACTGCCAACAACAAGATGAAAGAAAAATGTTTAGTTCTAGAGCCTGACCTAACATGTAAGCAAATCCATTTGAACAGCCAATGATACTTTGATTTAGCTGATGAATGAAAAAATATAAAAGGTCAAAGTGGCAAGGTGGGGAATATTCACAGTGAGTGAAACTGCAACATGCCTGCTGCCTGCAACAATTTGGCAACTCATTATTAAAAGGCATAGTGTGAGGGGCTGTTATATAAAGTGACAGGAAGCAACTCCCATTGAGGGAGAATAAGGATGATGAACGTGTTGGAAGATTTTGTTCATCCATTCTCATTTGTGCTGTTTCCCTCTATCTAGAGGAAGCTAACGCTAAAAATAAAAAACCTCCTCAGAATTTAACTAGGGTTTTATCATCTGGCACCTTCCACATTTAAAGGAAATGCATCTGCTAAACTTGGAAATTAAATAGAAGGAAAAAATTATGGAGGACTCAATTTTGTTTATAACTTTTGCTCAATAAACACGACTCCCCAACTGATCAAATAGGTTGGCACAAGGTTTATTTGGCAGCTTCTCCTGTGATGTTGGACAGGGACCAACAGTGCTTTGTCAGCAGAATTTGTTGGTTTCTGGAGCACGCAGAGAAAGCCCAGTAATAACCCAAAAACCAGAGCAGATGCATTAAACAGTACCTCAGCTTGCAGCAGAATGTTGTGTCAGAGTCTCCTTCTTACAATTTATTCACTCACAGAAATTGCAACAAGATATTGCCGTGTACATTAGGCAGCTTGCTCCAAACACTTGAAAACCAATTCTGAAGAAAAATCCAGGGTCCTCTAGGTCTATACCTAGATCTTAAAGACTAGGAACCATACAACTAAATTACAAAAACCCTCATCTCTTTAAAAACAAAACTCATTTCTAGTCACATCTCCCCTTTCAAATTTCACCAGAGCAACTTCTGGGAATGCATTTTCCTAAGCACGTGGCAGATGAGCACTGGGATTGCCCAGAGTAACAGCAGGGCTTGTTCCAAGGGCATGGCCAGAGCCAGGAGCCAGGACACCATGGGGAAAGGAGAGACTTGGCAGGAGGGCACTGGATACAGCACAAAACAAAGCTGAGACCAGAACTTGGGGTCACTGCTGGAGCTGGAAGGCTTCCAAGGGTCTGGTTTTGCTATAGCCTCACTTCTCAGCGTGTGCACAAAGCATCTCATTTCTCCCCCCACTTCCAGAAGGGCTCAGGGCCAGTTGTTAAGGGGTACAAACCTACAGGTTCTGTTTCCTGGTATCATCTGGTGGGTTTAAATTAAAGGTATCCTACTGGAAGCAAATGGTGTTCCCTTCAGGACACTCAAAATCCTTCATGTTTCCCACAAGAAACACCTCACAGTAATTTTCAATTCATTCTGAAGCATAATTGAACTTACACGAAGTTAATGAGGAACAAGGTTCCACTCACACTCTCCTGCCCTTCTAAGGGTTTTAATGGTGACAATTTACCTAAAAATGAAGGCCTGGTCTTGTAACAGGTCTAAGATACTTTCCATACATTCAAGTAGACAGAATAATTATCGGATAAATGCTTAACACTACTTCTGACAGATAACATCATTTCAAAGGTGCATCAATAGCAAATCATCACTAACTTTTGCACACATACTTTTTTTTCCACAAACCAAAGGGAAAACTCTTCAGTATTTTCTTCTCAAGAGGCTGGCCAGTAAAAGCCACACAATCAAGAAACCCAGAGGAGCATGTTTGAGTCACATCCTGAAAGCTCTCTCAGACACTGAGAGCTTGTTGCTGTGTTAAAGGAATCAGAAGGGCTGAAACAGCTTTGGCTTGCAGAGACCACCTGACTCAGTGGGATCCCAATTTAGGATGCTGTAATCCTGGAAGAGAGCCAAGCCTGTGAGTCAGATCTTTCAGCTAAGAAACTACAACACACCTATTTTATCATTTCAGGACAGAAAATATTTTTCTCTGATGTATCAAAACCCTCAGATTCCCCTGGTGGCATATCAGGCCTTTAACATAAATATCAACAGTGGCATGGGAACAGATGGTAAGGGTGGGAGAAAGGCATCAGACTAAGGAAGCACCTCCATCAGAATAAAGATGAAAACAATAGTGAGGAGCTAAGAGCCAAAAGTGGAGACACTTGCAGTGCCTTCAGCCTTCCTTGATAAACCTGTTACAGATAAAGCTCTCAGCTTGCAGAGCAGTTTGGGGCTTGCCTGCTGTGCCAACAAGTTAGGAGCATCCTCCCACAGACAGCTTCACAGCTATTCCAGATTCTTCTGTTTGTAAAGACTCCAGTGTAATGCAGGAACTGATGTGGAATTCATCAAACCACACGAATGACAAGTCTGTTCACTCGTCTATTCTATTCTACATCTACTTTCCTCAGAGGATTTGTGCCCTGGTGTGGGGTTATAGATGCCTCTGCAGAGAGCTCTCCTGGCTTTTGAGGGTTTAGGGCCACAGGGAGTCCAGGAGTCAGAGCACAATCTTGCTTTAAGCTCCAGGCTCAGGTGCATTTGCTCACCACAAGGCAGCAGCAGGCTCTCAGGTGCTGGAGCAGAACAGATACCTGCATGCAGGCTTGGAACTGGAAGCACCTCTCTGAACTAGAACATTAATGGTAATTTGATAGTTGGCTGTGTTGCAAGCTTTTTTTGGTGCTCTGACAACACAACAAAAATAGAAGTGTTTCCAAAATTATATTTTATTATTCTTCTGGGGATGCCAATCTGCCTGGAAATGGTAAACTTCTCATAGGGAACACATCTCTGATAGCTTAAAACTCTCATAGATCCAAGGAAATTATTAACATCCTAAAGGTTTGTGTGATTTGGTTGCTTTCATATGAATTATGCAATAATTTGATATCAAGATAAATTCCTCACCTGGTATAAAACACAATAGCTTCTGCACTTATATTTATTTAGCTTCCACTTCATCTCAGATTCTTTGGAATTTGTAAACTATTCTTTGTCTGGTAATTTGTAAGTTACTCCTTCTCACTTTACCACTCCTTTTCAGAAATAGGTTTTAGATTTCTCAGTTTTATGCTGGCAGTGTCTCCTTTAATTCAATTTACCTTGAGACAAATGCAACCATGCTGTAACCACGTGTTTGCTTACTGGAGCCACAGTAAATCTTTTTTTAAGGATTGAAAATATCCTTGGCAGTGTTGTCCTGCCTTCCTGAGAAAAGCAGTGTCCTGATGGGTTTCTAAAGCAAGTGCAGCTGGACTAACTCTGGGTGGGAATTTTCCTTAGGGGAGCCTGGCTTCAGTTTTTAAAACTTGTGCTGGATACCTGAGAAAATGCTTCCAGTTTCTAAGAGGAAGAAGAAAAAAAAAGCAAAGAGGCAAGAATGCAAGCCTACAGAGAGGATAGAGAAGATGAGGGTTCCTAAGAACATTTTGTCCTACTTCATAAATAATTGGGAATAAAAACTTCAGAAAATTTAGCCTGCACACACTGCTAATTGGAAGATATTTTGATAACACTTGAGTGCAAAATGTTTACTTTAGTCATCTTATTATTTCTGGAAACCTCACATAGGGAGGATATCAGGCATTGGCTTTCTCATTCCACTGCCTGATAGCAAGTACAAGATAAAACTGAAGAATGAAACATTTATAGGTAACAGACACAAGTCTGGAACTTCCTTATTTAATTAGATTATTTTTCATGATTAACTCTTGTTACTAATTCTTTACATGTGGCATTACAAACAGCAGTTGGAGTATCCTCAGTGCTATATTTTGTATTGCACCCATGGAGCCTAAGACAGCCAAAGGTGAACAGATTGAGGCACTTCAGGCTCACTGACCATCATTAAGACACACCTTGGGATTAGAAAAAAAAGGAAATGCTCAGACCTAGGTATCAAAATCTCATAGGTATCAAGCCTGACATGTATATTCAAACCCCTCTGGTGATTTCCAAGTCCCCTAAACAGCTGGAGGAACGTGTGCTATATGCCCTCATATTTTCCTCAGCAGGAAGCTTCATAAAGGGACTTCAGCCTGGACAAATTTTCAGTGATTTTAAACAATTAATTCCTGGTCTGTAACCTGTCCTGGGTACGCTGGTAATTGGCTTTAGCATCAGGGTGGGTTTATTGCCCTTGAAGGTATATTTTGGAAGCTGCATGTGAGATTTATTGCAATTGCTACAGAAGTGGTGGTCCAGTTTCTAAATCATTCCCTACAATATATCAAGGAAGAGCTTACAGAAGCAAAAACCAAGTTGCTAAGTACAGGTTAAAAAAAAAAAAAAAAAAAAAAAAAGGTATGCTCCATATAATCCACTAAATTTATTTTTTTTTATGGCTAAAGTCACAGAGGGAACACCAAAATTAAAACACCCCTAAGAGATGAGCACTGGAAATGTGGCTGCAGTGCTGCTACCTCAGTGAGGAGGGAACATGGCTCTGATCCTTGGTGCTATGCTTGGGAGTCCTTGTTCAATTTCTGAGAGCTTAATTGCAAAACAAGGTTATTTTGCTTCTTTCCTCCCACCTTCTGTATGAGCTATCTAAATTACATTATTTATTGAGCCCTAATTACAGCAAACCCATCTCAGGGCAGCCTTGATCTATAAACCACCATGCAAAGAACTGCCACTATGAAAACCAGAATATTTTCATTTCTTGACCCAAGTACTCAATAACTGCCATTTACCTGTCACATTCATAAGATCTTTTTTGCATGTAATTCGCTTCATAACTATAGATTTCTGTACAACCAGAACCCTAAAGGACTGAAATAACTTCTCATTCTACAGTCTAAATATAACACTATAAGGAAATGCTATTTTAAATCTTTTACACTCTACAGGAATAAGTAGGAGAATTTTTCTCTGTGAAAAGATGCAGTATTTTGTGCCAGGTTGAGTTAGGTGTCTGTGAGTAATTCCTATGGTTGCCATACCAAAAGGCAGCAACTGGTAACACAGCTCATGTTTTAGTGAGCATTTTTGAAAACCATTTTTTGAGCACATGAACATGAATTGTCTTCATCTTCACTTTAAAGTGTAATGCAACACAATATTTAACTTTCTCAGGTTTACATGATTCTGAGATCAGAGTAGATCTACACCAGCATCCCAAAAGGGAATTTGGAGATCACTACCACTCTTCATGGCGTACTGAAAGACAGGTTTGGTTAAGCTCAGAATTAGCTGTCCTGTGATTTTACCAGTGCCAGGCCATCAGGACTCTACCCTACCCTATTGCAAAGGGGCAGTCTATAAAGCACCTCATTTTCATTTCACATTCATTGCACCAAAACATCTGCCCAAGCAGGCTTTGCTCATGGGAGACAGGCTTTGTGCTGTTCAGGCTCTGGACTCTTCAGTGACTATGGCCAAACCCCACAAACAATACCCTGCTCTTCTCTAGAGAGGGAAAATCGATCACATTTGAAAATTAATCACTTACTAACTCAACCTGAATACAGCTTTGGATGACTGCCTTTGCTCCTGCCTTGCCCCTCCCTCAGCTCAGAGATGGAAACTCTTCCTGCAGTGGTCATTCAGCTTTGGAATGAGAGTTACACTAAAAGATGAACTCTGCATTTCTCGACTGAAAAGCCACCTTTAGAAAAACCCACAGACCAAGCAGCTGTTACACATCTGATCCTTAGCATGCATCCAACAGGAGCAGCACAGATTCCCAGCACAAATGTGTCAGTTTTACTTTCATTTAGGAGTTATCATAACAGCAGTGGATAAATGTGCTTGTACTTGGTAAAGAATGATTAAAATAGGCTTCTCAGGAAGATTTCTAGGACACATAGAAATTTTACCCCTGACAGTGCAATTAAGTCAGAGGGGAACTTCAGAAAACATCAAGTGCTTCAAGTTATAAAAACACATTTCATTTACTTACATTTTAAGAAGAAAAGTCGATTAGTGCAATGAAAATGTACTTCTGAGTTATTGGGGTAACCCTAACCACTATCCCAAACATGCTGAGTAACTGGTTTCAAGAAGTTTCTGGGTGCTACAGCACAGAAGCAGAAGTGCTCTGGACCCTGGCATACAAGTGGCTCCCTTGCAGCCATGCACAGCACCCATCTTTCTGCCACATCCCATGTCCCCAGGTGCACTACCAAGAGCCACAGGTTGGGTTCTGCCTTCATCTACACTGGCATGGCTGTGCTGGCACAACAGGAATCTACATTTGCTCTCTCCCTCAGAAGTGCAGCCATCCAGCTTCTTGTAAGAGCAGCCAACTGCAGAAACCCCACAGCCCCTGGGGTTATCTGGAGCCATCAATGCATATTTGCAAAGAAACCCTGAAGAACATTCAGGTTTCTCAGCCCTAATGCTTTGAGCAATGTAACAACTGGAAAGAACACATTTTTAAGTGAGCATTGTATAAATATTATTTTCTGCAGCCGTCTGCATCTTTTTTCTGCTGTAACCACACATACTTCAGCATGACTCATGCCCATGACAGAAGCCTGGAATTCCCATGTCCCAAGCTATAAGCCAAGACAGCAAGTTCTCCAGTTTCCACAGTCTCCTCCTGTTTTCAGCCCAGCATTTCCTCTCACCCAAGCCTTCATTCTATGCACTCCAAGACTTTTAGAGACAGCCTTGTGCTCCTCTTCTGTTTTTTATACACAGAGGACAAGTTGTGACTGCCCAACTCCTAGGGATTAATGACCATACTTCAAAACAACCCAAAGCTACAAGGTCACCCCAACTTATTTTGGAGGCACTCTAGTTTGGAGGACTTTTTTTTTTTTTTTTTTTACACACACACTCACAAAGTGCCCAGCAGCACTGCTAATATCTGGACATCTTCTGCTCCTGCAGTAAACTGTGTGTTAGCTCATTCCTTGTGCAAGGCAAAGAACATGACCCAGCAAGTGTAAGCAATTTAAGAGTATCCTCTAAAAATCTCTGCACATGTCTCACAGACATCACACTTTTTTTTTTTTTGGCTCATTGAGCTGATATTTAGTAACAAACAGCACTGCCTGATTCTGAACTTTAACTGGAAATGCAATTAGTATAATTAGCTGTTAATCTACATATAACAGGGACCTGGGACATCCTCAGTGTGCAACTCCTCTGCCCACAGAGGATCCCTGTTAGAGCTAAATCCAACCTGCAGTGCCTGGTGCTTGTTACAGCACTCACTGTGCCTCTCCCCTCACAGCAAAAAAGAAACCAGGAGATGAATTACAGATGCAGACAAAATCTTCCAAGCCACATTCAATTTGGTTTCTTTATCATCACTTAGTCCAGATACCATGAGATGTTCAGCTGCACAAAGGCACAGACTCAGATGTCATATTAATGTTATCTATTATTCTGTGCCTTTGAGAAGGGGAGCTTTCCCTCTCACAAGCTGCATATTTTTAACATCTGCTATTTTAATGCAATTTAAAAAAAAAATTATTTCTGAGCTCTGGAGCAATGAGATTATTGGATGGCAGAGTCCCACAGAGCCTAAATTAGGTGTTTCAGGTCACAGGAATATCTTATTTCAGCCTTTTTTTAGAGGCACACAATACCTGGGGAGAAAGTTCAGCTTGTTTGCATCTAAGAACACACAGTGTAGAAGAATGAAGATTTATTTAAAGCTGCATTTTATACATTTCAAAGAGAAGACATGACAGTTTAAAGATGTTTAACACCAGCTGACTGTGCTTTTAACCTTTTCCTGGCTGTGTGGACAGAAATCTGCCAAATGAACCAGAAGACTTCCCCCAGGAAAACTCACCTGCCCTACACAGGGTGAAATCTGTGTCCTGAGGCTCGCTGTGCAAAGGGGCAGTGAGAGACAAGAAAAATCACTGTCTTGAGCTTCCACATGCTGTTTTTGGGTTCTGCACGGGGGAAAGGCTCTGTCAGAGCTGCACAAATGAGCGATGGAGGGATGAGGCACTGCACACACAGCCCACAGCTGCAGGTCACCTCCCAGCCAAGAGCATCCCCATCCCACTGCCCCACAGCCAGGGAGCAGAACTGGGGGGATTGGGCTAAAAGAGCCCCATCTCGTGACTCCTGTTAGTATTGCACAGCACTCTCACTGAAATAAAAGCTTTGTTTCTGCCTTAGCTCTTTGGAAATAAGCAGGATCTTGTATTGGGAGAGGTTTCCCTTCCCAGTATCTTTTCCACAGGAGCAGGAGATCACCACAGAAGGGATTCCCACAAAGTCTCAGTACCCCTTTGAATGTCCCTTTAGAACAGAGGGCTCTCCAAAATTCTCAATTGTGTTGGCTTTTTGTCCTAGAAACATGGGCTTAATCATGAAATCTGACACGACTGAAGGCAGTGGTTTTGATCCCATGGATTGTTTGTACACTTAATACAGAAAAGCTGTATCTGATTTTGGTGGTTCCCACTAACAATCAGTGCAAAATGGTGAGGTATTGATGCTATCTTTCCTCATTACATCAAACTTCAGAAAACATGCTGTGGCAATTTGCACTTGTGGCATAACGAGTGTCAATTGCTACAAAGGAAGCACAGACAATCTGAGAACTAAGGGATGTGAGGATTAAAGTGATTCTCACAGACACACTTTCATCTTAACTAGGAGTAGTCTTGCTATTAAATTCCACAAGCAAGCATCACTCAGAAAAGCTCAGTTGGTAGCAGAGTGTGATCTGCCACACTCTCCAGTGCAAGGAAACATTCAGAGGCTCTGGTCCCCCTTAGGGGAGCCACAGGTGCTTTAGCAGCCCTTTGGGCCAGGAGGAACGAGCAGTGCTGGCTCTGGCTGTGCTGTGCTGGTCCCAGCAGCACCAGGCTCACCCCACAAGCCCCACACATCTCCCCAGAAGCCCCAGAGCTATCTGTGTGTCCTCACCTGCTTGATCATGGCCTCCAAAGGATTTCATTTAAAGCTGGCTTGGGTAAGCAGAAATCATTCAGTCTCTTGCAGGGCAGGCATGCATAATCCTCACCAGCATGAGATTAGACATCAAACACTTGTTTTTGTTTTGCAGTGGGAAGCAGGCTGTTTTTAAGGGGAAGAGGTTGGAAACCTGTGTCGTTTCCAAATATATTGCAGTTATTGATCTCATCAAAGTAAGAATGCTTAATTTTTTCCCCCTATCACTTAATTCTTGTTTTGTTGCCTGCTTTATTCTCATTTTGACTTGTCTTGAGATCAAGAGCTCATTATGCAGAGATCATTGCTTTCAATACATTTATACAGCACCAAGTACAAAAACCATTAAACATGTGGGTCTTTTGCACTATCAAAATGTAAATGCATATTCATATTCTGCATCTCTATCCTACAGGAACAGAGCTGGTATAACATGCAAGAGTCCTGGGGCAGGACACCTCCCATTCTACTGCACTTCCAGGCAGTGCAGGAAGCCACAGCCTAAAATTAATACTTTCAGGTACATAATTCCCAAACCTGAAATTGCACATCTGACATTCTGAGACGTGGGCCAGCTTGGCTCCAACTAATGAAATGCTGTAGCTGCAGGATGCTGAACAGCAACCAGAGCATGTACTGGTCAAGACCAGATGCAGGCATTAATGTGGTTATTCCCACACTTTCCTGGTCCCTGCAGTCTGTCTCAGCTGGATGCACTGCAGTATAATCACCCTGACACAGGAGCAGCTTCAAAGAACTCCTCTGTGATAAACCAGTGGACTTGGCTCAGCTCAAGCAGGAGCCCCCAGCTGCAAAGGTGAAGCAGATACAGTTGATGCCACAACTGCCTAGAGCTAAAAAAGGAGATTATGTGAGTGCATTTGCTCTTGCCTTCATTGCTCCTGTCCCCCAAATGGGCTAAAGCTTTGCCCTGTCAAGGTCTGTTTGAGAAACAATGTGGTCCATCTGTTAATCCTGTTTTGCTGCTTTTCCTGCAGTGGCTTTCCAAGCTAAAATCAAAGCCTCCAGATCCCTCATGCTGTGTGTCTAGAGGAAGCATTATTAGCCAGAGCTTATAGGTGGGCAACAGACAGATTAAACACTTTGCCTCCAGATTACTCAAAAAGTCCTGAACTGAGCCCAGGGCTGGGCTCAAGAACTGTCTCCCAGCCAGTCCTTCAGACAGGCTTTTCTTCTCTTCAATAGGATCTGTAGTTATTCCATTGAAAAACCATAGAAATTATCTGTTACCATTTCTGCACATAAATTTCCACATGAGGCTAACAGAAGAAGAAAAATAAGACAGTGGGGAGTAAAGTCAGAGAAGGCAGCATGTGATAGCTGTCAAAACTGCTCAGGGCTGACATTCCCAGGTTTTTACACCCAAGGAACTGAGTCAGCTTCCTCCCAATATTTATTTGGATCACTGGCCACTGCCAAGGTCAGCATGTGCCAGACACTAACATTACTTAAAAAGAGCACAAACAGCTTTTAGCCATCATGAAATTCATCATTCTCCAGGTGCTGATAAGCCTGTTCCTAGTCCTACTCCAAATTTGTTATTTTTAATAACTTACTCTGGAAGGATTTGGAATGTGAATTCCCTTTTTCATTCATTCCCTTCTGTTATTACAGTCAGGGATTCCAGTTGGTTTCAAGTGATATTTACTGCTAAAAGCCTGTCAGATGTGCTGACTGGTAAATATTCATTACACTGAAAAAAAGAAACCCCTCTTTCTGTTGATGCACTGAGTTTCTGCTCTCCAGGTGGTCAGCTTCACACCACACAGACAATTTCAAAACTAGGAAAAATTTTGTTTTGAATTCCAGAACTCCAAATATTAGTAGCAGCAAAGTAAACGAGCATAAAAATGGTGTTTTCAGAGACCTACAAATTTTCCCTCAAACAGCCACAGGTGGCCAAGATGACCCTGCTGGCCACAGCAGCCTCACAGTGCACTTGAGGAGGAAGGATGTCATCAGCTGCTCTGACAACAGCCCTACTCCCACTGTAAACCCAGGATTCCAAGAGCAGCCTCAGACTCTGGGTGTGCAGAGCCTCAGCTGGGAGAAACCTGTGAGCCAAATGCAAAGCTCCAGGAAGCCTTTTCCAGCATTTTCACCCTGGGAAAAGAAACCAGGGTGGGTAAGGGCTCCCCAGTCCTTCTCCCATTGCCAGGTTTCCCAGCTGGTGGATAGAAGAGGACACCCCAGCCTTGTGAGATGTTTGGGGCTTGTCTGTGCACACAGCACGTGGGTTTTGGAGGTCAGACCAAATGGAGGTCTGAAAGGCTTCCAAATGTGCCCGACTAACATAAAAATCTAACTGGCAGCAGAAAATGATGAAGAACTGAGTCAAGATTACAAAGCAAACTCTCAAACTTTTCAATAGTTCAGATGCAGCTCATCTGCAGCTCATACTGTGCAGAACTATTACAAAAACATTCCTCCAAAAGCTCTTCCCAACATCTGCACTTTTAAAAGTCACAATTAAGGGCTGCTGAATGTTCTGTTCCTGCTGCTTTTCTTAAAAATCACGTCTTGGCAGAAAACTCAATGTTACATCTTTCCTGCTGCAACGTCCTTCCTATGCCAGCTACAATGCCAAGCATTATTTATAGCCACATAAAGCCAGAATGAGCTTATACAGGACAAGACTGTCTTAGCAAACCCAAATTAAGAAGGAATTGCAAACAGATCAACTTCTTTGTTTAGTAAATCTGTTATCACAAATCTAGGACCTAGAGAACTGCAAGCCTGCATGACAATAGAGAAGTTCATCAGCTGAGCCCTGTTGTCCACACTAGGGCAGAATCATAGAATTATTTAAGTTGGAGAAGACCTTTAAGGACATCAAGTCCAACTGTTAATCAAGCACTGCCAAGCCTAAGCCACAAACTAAACCCCAGTACACCTCTTGCACATTTAAAGCACTGTGAGACTGTACAAGCACCACACCTCTCTACTTCTGTCATAATTTTGCATTCCAGCCTTCTACAAAATTCACCTTGACCTACACCAGTGTAACCCCATCTACAATCAGACAATTCTTTCAAGATAGCACAGCAGCAGTCTGTAGAGCTTGGAGAACACAGCAAACTGGGAACAATCCTGAGGGATGGTGTCATTGAGCACTAAAGAGTAGGTGATGTGACTCATCCCATTCCTGGCTATTACAGGATGCTAATTCTGGCTCAAGAGCAGCAGTGAGGTGCAAAGGTATGGGAAGAGTGGGGGTCTGTGAAAATGGTGGGCACATCCTGAGAATGAGACCTGTGTCAGACTGCAACACAGAATTTCAAAGGGAACGAGTGAAAACAGTGAAAATAATAAGATTCCTGCAATTAAAATATTATCAGCTCACATTATTTATTTGAAAAACTACAAGCTTTCCCCTGAAGTGATGAGGACGATCATACTACACATATATATGCACCAGACATTTTTAAAGCCTACTTTCAAGATACTTTAAAAAATGAAAGTGTAAACTTCATCTTGCAACAATCTTCTTTCAAGCTTTAGGGTTTCCCCAACTCCAGACCATAGTGACTATTCAAGGAAGGACCCAATGAATCCAACATTTCCTTCCCTTAGGACTGTTGCTAGAGATGCAGTCACCAATTTCCAAGTCTTTTCTCCCCCAAGAAGGGACCCATTGCTAGGAATTGTACACCAGACCTCCCTGTGACCCTTGTGCTCCACCTCAGAAAATTCCTCCAGCATCCATGACTGGTCCACAGGCAGAGTGCTCAGCAACAAAACATCCATAAACCTTCTAATCAGCACAGCTTATGCTGGGACACCCCTCATTCCACAGCTTTTTTCACATATCTGACCACAAGACATTAAACAAAAGGAGTTTCCAGCAAACTTTGGTATGAGTGTGGGCTTACATCAGGTTCTTAAACGAGTGCAATTAACTGCCCTAATCGTTCTATAATGCAAAAACATCATGCCATGGTATTTGCAAAAAGGAGAGAAGTATTTTTCAGAAGCACTGAAGTCCCCATGAGCAAGTACTTAAAATCCTTCTGGAAATTGCTTCTTTATTCTATTTTGATAATCTTTTAGAAGTAGCACCTTTAACTGGTGCTGGGATGCTGAACAAGTAATGAAAAGGTCAATCCTAGCAACTGGAACTATTTCAGTCTGAGGTGTTATACCATACCTATCTATATTAAAAATACTCTAGCCAGGTTGCAAAGCCAGGTGTTCAATAGTTCAGAGGTCTGCTGAGCTTTGGTGTAGCTTCCTGCAAAGCCTGTATGATGATACACTCTAATTACATGATCACATCTTATTTTTCTCCAGAAGTTCCCCATCTTATTCAAGATACAGAAAAAATGACAATATTACATTTCATCTCCTGTGACTGGTACTTACCCTTCTGCTCTTCTTTACTGCACACTGCTCAAAGCATGCACTAAAGAAAAAATATTTCTTTATGGCTTTTTCCAGTGCTCAACTCTTGCATCCAAGCACTTCAAACAAATTATTCTCACAATAAAACAGGGAGACGAGGTGCTTTTACTGTGTATACAAAACAGGCTCTGCACCTAAGATAATGCACTCCAGACCCTCATCTCAGCCAGCTAATAGCAACTTGCACAACTCTTGACATATTTGCTTCTTGACACAGAACAATTTTTAGTCAAAACTGGCTGAAGGGGAAGTCCAGGACTCTGGGCACTGAGCAGAACTGACTGAAAAATAATGGATGTACAAATAGCAGATGGTGCTGACTCACGTCCACAGGAACCCAGGGTGGGCACAGTGTGTTGGGTTGCAATACAGGATGTGGCCAGAAATGTGTATTCTATCACCATCTGTTGGAGCCGGGTGGGGCAGTGACCCTTATCTCCTGGCACATATTATCTGCTAATGGGCCATCTTTAA
>JAOTQP010000469.1:1522626-1542837 GCA_026413545.1 Cichladusa arquata | reverse complement strand
CAGAATCTGTTGGGCTGTGTGAAAGCCTTGTTTTGCAAGCTGTCAGTAGATACAACTTATTTAGAAACATAATATTCGTAACATAACATTATATTCATAGGACGGTTTAAAACAAAATTATTTCATGCTTCATTTCATACCTAAGTATTCTGGTTTATACAAACCCCAATACTTTTATGATTAACACGAATCTTTTATCAATTATCACAGTGTAGAAAAGTTATGTGTGTACAGGAGTTATTCAACCAGTGCACCCAGTTTGGGGTCTGGAAGGGCCGCCAGTATCAGTCGCACCCATCTCTTCGGAAGGTGACGCCAAACTCGGGCCTGAAGGGGCGCAGAGACCGCCATCGCCATGGCGCCGGGGGCGGGGTGAGCAAGATGGCGGCCTCCTGTGTTGGTCGCCATGGCGACGGGGGCGGGGTGAGCAACATGGCGGCTCCCTGTGCTGGTCGCCATGGCGACGGGGGCGGGGTGCGCAAGATGGCGGCCCCCAGCGTTGGTCGCCATGGGGATGGGGGCGGGGTGAGCAAGATGGCGGTCTCCAGGGTCGGTCGCCATGGGGACGGCGCGGTGCCCGCGCGGGGGCGGCCATTGGGCGCGATCGCGCTGCGGCGGCGGAAGTGACGGCGCGCGGGGCCGCCATGAAGCCGGCGGTGGACGAGATGTTCCCTGAGGGAGCCGGGCCGTACGTGGACCTGGATGAGGTGAGGCGGGCGCTCCGGGGCCGATGGCGGGGCTGTGGTGCCACGGCGCGGAGGCGCTCAGCGGCTGCTCTCGCAGGCAGGGGGAAGCACGGGGCTGCTGATGGATCTGGCCGCCAACGAGAAAGCGGTGCACGCTGACTTCTTCAATGGTAAGGAGCGCCGTGCTGCGGGGTTGTCTCGGCAAACCTCGCCGGGCTTCTCTCTCATGGTGCCCCGTGGTCGCTAAATTGTCGCTCACCCCATCTCCGGGAGCGGTGTGAGGGCGCCTCGGTGATAAGCGATGCAGTGGGAGCGGTGAAATGCGGGGTTTTCCTCTCCTGGGAGTTTCAGCGTGTTAATCGCTACGAGGAAAAACACCTTGGTCTGTTCACATAACAAATCGCTTATGTTAAACAGTGCAAACAGATGTAAAAATGTGGGCTTCTCTGGGCAGTCTGTTCCGGTGCCTCACCACCTCTCACAGGGAAGAATTTTTTTCCAATACCTAAAGCTCGATTCTGTCGGCTTGAAGCCATTCCCCCTTTGTGCTGCCTTGGGAATAGTCTCAGCCTTTCCTGTAGGCTCCCTCAGGTACTAAAAGGCTGCAGTTAGATCACTGAACCTTCTTTTTTCACGCTGAGCAATCCCAATTGTCTCAGTCTGTATGTGAGTATTTACAGCTGCCTTGAGGGAGAGGAGCACATATCAGGCCTCTTAGGGGTAGAATACACAACACTGTGCTGCACTTGGTTGCTGAAAAAAACACATTAAGACATTGCAACAGTGAGTTTTAGATGTTATTAAATTTGCTTGTTGTGGTAGTGTTGATATCACAAACTGGTGTTGGTTCCAAAATAAAGTACGTTTCTCATTTTGCTCCAGACTTAGAGTACAGGAGTGAAGGGCAGTTCTACTCTCAGCTATCTGTTGAGGCCAGCATATTCAGCCAGCTTATTCATATAGCACATAATTCTACCATCACACTGTGGTTTTGTATTCCATTGGTAGTTTAGGGCTCCTCTAAATGAGGATTCATCCTCAGTTCATTGCACAGTACTTGTAAATTGCCTTCTGTGAGAATAAGGACTTGGGTTCAGTTAGATGATTAGTTTATGTTCAGTATACAAAGAAGATGCAAAGCTGAGTTAGGGGTAAAGGTGACTAAAACCATTTCACTACTGGGAGATGTGTTCTGAGACAAAAGTGTTATTGGCACCTTTAAAGCAAGTGAATGTTTTTGAAGAATGGGTTTTTAACACAAATTCCAATTCATTAATCTGTAAAATTATTACTCTGATGCTGCATTTCTAATAAGTGATGGTGCAGTAACTCTCATTCACTGAATTCACCTTTATTTCTGTCCATAATCCAAGGAACTAAGTACTGTACTTGTGTGTGCATTTGTAACACTGAAACTTCTGAGGTTCATTTTTGTCTTGTTTTCCTGACTAGATTTTGAAGATCTCTTTGATGACGATGACATCCAGTGAACTGAGTTGCCCAGCAGTGCTGAGATGTGGATTTTTCTCTAGGATCACCTGTGCAGTCCATTATTTATTAAATTAATCAAAATGGGAAAATCACAGAGGAGGGAAAAAAGCCTGAATAAGTTACTTGGAGAATATGAAAACCAGATGGTTAAAGATAACTAAAGAGGGAGATGTGCATTGTTATTTCTTGGAACCTGTCTGTCGTTTTTCCTGGAAATTTTATTTGCTAATGTGCTTACTGAATAAAATACTAAAGAAACTCCTCTCTCTCTGGCTTATACTTTAAAGTAGAAATTGCTATCTTCTGAGCTCCCTTAGAGTGATTATTCTGGTATTAAACAATTCACTGTTGCTTTTGGATATTACATGGAAGATATGCAGTAGGGCACAGGCTGCCTGCAAAAGTTTTGTTCATTCCACAATAAAGGATTGTCTTGGGATCAGATGGTTGCTTGTTCTGAGTAGTCCAGCTCATTTGTTAAACACACTGAGAAGAGTGTGGGTTGTCTTTTGTTTCAAGACAGAGAGCCACCATCAGTACTTCACTTTTAATTTATGGAACACAGAAAAAAAGAGTAATTTCACCTTGATATGTGAAGCAGAGGAATGGTCTGACCACAGATTATGGGAATGCTTGGATTTAAAAATATAATTTCATTCTTTAAATTGTACTTGATAGAAAAAGAAACAGAAAATTATTTTCTTTTACGGCAGAAGCTAAGGCACTTATTTGTGCTTAGAGGTGCAGTGTATGTGGGTCAAACACTAGGTCAGATTTTGACATAAGCTTTTCAAAATATAAAAATGTTTCATTCTTACCCTTCAGTGACCAAACTGAATCTCAGAATGAAAGAAACAGGTGAGTTTTTGTCTATTTTTTTCAGAGTCAGGAGTGTAATGCTGTCTAATCTCAAATGCAATTTGTATTCCATAAATTGATCACAGACTTAATACTGCACCTAATCTTCCTTTAAACACTTCACACTAAATTTTACCTGCAGTAAAACTCTTTCATACTTCTGTTACATTTTTATTTCTTTAGTTTGCCTTAAAAAAGGAAATCTTAAATCTAACAGTAACTGTTCCAACCAGTGATCTTAAAAATGTAAGCACAATAAACCCAGTAGGATTGAGGTGTGTTCTGATTGTGTTGCTGTGGATTTCTGGACAGCCTGTGTTTCATTGTGCAGTGTGCTCTAAATCAGCATTCTGACATTTACTCTGCTTGGTGCCTCACATGGTGCTGTGTCCCTGGAGGAACAGCCCTGCTCATGCAGTGGCTTTTCCCTTTTAGTGCCTGCTCTGCTGAGAGCCTGGGGTTTCCAGTTTTCCTCATTGAGACTGAGGTAAAAGAATATGAGTGGTGGCAAATGGGCTTGGACTCAGGCCTTGGTGCTGTGCTTTCTCCAAACTATGTTTTAAGATTTCAGTTCCTTCCAGGAAATAGAGGCAGCATTTTTGGCAGGTGCAAAAGATGAAATGAAACTCAAGAAGCAACTCTTCTCCTCTGCTCTTTTATCTACTTTTGCTGATTCCTTAATATGGTTGGTTTTGGAATGTCAGTGTTTTGTAGATACTAATTTGTTTTTCATTTCCTTCCTTAAATTGTAAGATACTTGAGCTTTGAGTTTGATCACAGCAGCAGGAGTATATTCTGTGATACAAATCCACCTTGAGCAGCTGCTCTTCAGTATGGATGGTGTTCTCACCTTTAAAGATGTCTAAAACCTCAGTGAACACTGGTTGAGTGGTTCTGGTTTTGTGCCATCTCACCTGATCAAAACATGGAGTTCTCTCTGTGGAACTGCGTACAGGCAAATGATGCTCCTGGGTCCAGCAGTGTTCATCCTGGTAGGACATAACTATCCACTCAAGGTAGGTAGAGCTAACACAGCTTTTTGTGAAGATTTCCAGAAACTCAGGGTTTCGTGTAGAAAAGCAGCACTAATAGTACTGCTGGCACCTGAGAGGTCTGTGGGGAGGGAGCTTCATTTGTGCAGTGTTTAAAAGTCTTGGAGTTCATCAAAGTCCTTAAGAAGAAAGCTGTGGAATCTCATGAACTGCCTGGGTGTGCTGCTCTGCCTGTAGCTACTGGGAGTATTGGGAGTTCTTGGGTATTCCCAGTCCTGCTAAGTGAGCTTGCCCTTTCATCTGATACCTGTGTGGGTCTCCTGGCTGGAATGGAATGAAAGGAGCATTCAGAGCTGGGATGGGATATTACCAAGCCTGCATCTTGGAGCTGTCTGCAGTATGAAGTTCCCTCCTGCACAGTGAGACAGGGTGTGTATCACATCATCTCTCCAAAGAGGGCTGTCAGCGTGTTAAACTTGCATCAGGAGCTGTGATTTGTTTGGGTCCCTTCTGAAACAGTGTTAGAAGAAGAACAAAATGTCCTTCAGCTTCACATTGTTTCTGTGTTCCCATTTGTCAAGGCTTTCGGTCTAATTAGTCTGTGGGCAATCAGCCTGTTGTCAGAAATAATCACAAGATGTCAAAATCTCTGATAAAAATTGATGTAAAGGGCATTTGAGTGCCTTGGCCAATTCATTTATTGAGCTTTGATTCCTGTCCCTTTGTGGAGATTGGCACCCCTCATAAGTGTTTCTTAGGGAACAAGGCTGTTTGAGTAGCAATATGCACACAGTTAGACTGATGTGTATTAGTTTATAAGCTGCTGGGTACTGCTCAATATTTCAACACCCAAATAAAGGCTCTAGTCTGAATAGTTTTGTGAATTGTCCTGGTGATTGCAGTGGGACAGCTGGCAATCCATGAGGCTGATCTGCCTGAGACTTGGCAGGATCAGGTCCTAAGTGCTGAAATGCCTTTGAAGGGTGTAGCCAGTGGTGCAGCACAGATGAAAAGCAATTCCTTCAAAATTTAAATGTCAGCCTGTTCCCTTCAATACTCTGAACAGGCCACAGCTCTGTTTGCAGGGAACTGCAAACTGTCCCAGGACATTCTTTGGAAATGAAAATGTGCAATCTGTTTTGAGCTGAAAAGAATCCACTCATTCTAAGGGAGAGAAAGTTACCACGTTAAAGGAGCTGGCTGTCATCTGTGCATAATATTTCTGCAGTGCTGCTTCTGAGCTGGTTTCCAGGTTATCCAGTATCCAGTGTTCACTGCTCTTCATATGGGCAGGAACAGGCAAGCTCAGACCTAGTGTGGCTTTCCTTGCTGGCTTTTTGCTGAGTTAACCTCCAGGGAATGAAAATTTTTCCTTTTACTACTTCATTTCAGTAATTGAAGTGGAAGGTATTTTTCTTGATAAAGAAGGAATTCATTTAGATTAATAAATGGACTTCTTCCTGCTTCCCTGGGGTGTTGAGAAGCTGGCTGGCATCTTCCTGCTCTCAATGTGCACTTGTTGAGCACATGAGAACATGCTGGGCGGATGACAGTGCAGCCCTGTTCCCTGCCAGTCCCTGTTGGTGATGGGGCTGGAATGCCAGTGTCACATCAGGGATATTTTGGAAAAGCACAATGCAAGTCAGTCCTCGGCAGCAGGGGTGGCTTTGAGCACAAAGGCTTGCTTCCATGTTTTTGCTTTCAGGTTTATTTATTTTTTTTAATTTGCCTTTTATATTTCTTCCAGTTGGAACAAGCAGCAGGGTTAGAATCCTGGCCCATGTTACAAACCTTTTAGTCAAGCTTCTATAAGGAGTTCAGAGCAGAGGATGACAGGAACAGTGTCTTTTAAAACTTCTAAAATTCACAAATAGGACAATTTTGTGAATGCTTCTTGCTTATTTATGAAAAAAGTTTTAATCTTGGAGGACCTCATTTAAACTTAAAGCCTCCTGGAAGAAAGGAGTCTGTTTTGAATCTTGTGAATAAACAGATGCACAGCTGAAAAAGTTGTGTATGAGGTGGGTGATGGGGCAGGGGGATACGGATTGCCAAGGGAATGGGACAGAGCATCCCTGGTGCTGGCAGGAGCTGCCCAAGGGAATGGGACAGAGCATCCCTGGTGCTGGCAGGAGCTGCCCCAAGGGAATGTGACACAGCATCCTGGTGCTCATAGGAGCTGCCCCAAGGGAATGGGACAGAGCATCCCTGGTGCTGGCAGGAGCTGCCCCAAGGGAATGGGACAGAGCATCCCTGGTGCTGGCAGGAGCTGCCCCACCAAGGGAGTCCCAGCTGGGGATGCTCTGGCAGGGACACTGCAGAGGGGACTCCTGTCAGGAGACAGTGGCTCTGTCCTGTCAGAGCTCCCTGCTCAGGGCATGCCTCAGCTCCCAGTGCAGCTTGCTGAGCTGTGTCCTGCTGTGGCCTTTTGCTTTGGTCTCCTACTGCCTCTGCATTTCTGGGGTATGGGGGTGGTGTGGGAATGACCTTCCCTGTACTGTACCTCATCCAGGATGGCAGATCCACCTTGGCCTTACACCACTTGCCAAAACATGGAACAGGACTAGAATGGCTTCTCTGGAAATCCCTGTCAAGGAGCAGAGAAGCTGTGCTGTCCTGACTCTTTTAGGCAGAGCTCCACTCTCACAGATGCCCAGATTTTCAGAGGGAGCTGGGTGTGTTGGTTCACACTCCCTGTCCTTCCCTGCCTGACTCCAGAAGGGAATTAGAGATTGTCTTCAAGTGTGGTCTCACTGCCTCCCTCCCTGATGCGTCTCCATTAATCTGTCCTGCTTTTGTGGGAGGGATTCCACAGATTGCCTTGAGGGTGGGAATCCCTGCAGGAAGAAATAGATACTGACACTTAATGCTTCCATTTCTTTGGGAATAAACTTTTCCCCTGGATTGGCTGGAGGGTATTGAACTGCACCTCCATGTAAGGAAGTCTCGGTGCTCTCAAAGAGCAATGGGCTGGGCTGATCATCCCAGGATGAGCTGGGGGTGGGTTTGCTGACTTACAGTCCCACAGAGACTAAGTCTTTTCATTCATTTCTACACCCAGCACAAATACAGTCATAAAAACATGTGGCAGCCTGGGCATGCTCTGGTTTCCTGCACAGTATTTCCGAGACTAAATCTGATGACATTTCTTTTATGGAAGAAGAGTGGCTGATTAGCCAAATGTCAGACTTGATCCTAATCCCTCTGCCTGCTTCCATGATAAAAACCCTTTAGTGAGTTTATACTTCAGGAATGCAAGTCTTGCAAGCAATTTATCTTTTTCTTGTAGCTCGTCATGGTTTAGTGCAGCTGCTATTTGTATTCCAATTAATTATGGGCACAAGTGATTACATGGGGTTGAAGTACAATTAGGACTAGTCTATAATTGTGTTTGAAAGGGCTATGGATGCTTTTACAGATGGTTTCCCTGCTGGATGAGGCTGGTCAGTCTCTCCAGCTGTCTCCAGCTTTTCATGTTATTTCTCCCTAATTGTTAGTGCAGTGGCTTCAGTCTTTCATTGGGGAGTGTTCTTGCTTTCTGCCTCTTAGAGTACATTAGCTTCTAAAGGGAAAAGCATCCATTTAAACCTGCCACAGCCAGAGACGCAGTAAATAGTGAGCCATGACTTTGTACAAGGCATCTACTGTCAGGATTGATTAAAAACCACAAATTAAAACACTTAAATTTGTTGGAGAGCAGGTGATTCTGTGCTCTCTCAGCATGCCAGTGTCATTCCTGCTCTTTTGTTGTGAGATAATTGTGTGTTGGATGGAGTGTAATGCTCAGGAGCCAGCCCAGGCCTTGGGGATGTGCCTGTATTGGCCAGGTTTTCCCCTCCCATGGGTTTATGAAGCATGGAGTAAAACCAGAGTAAAACTCCATGATGGAAAAAGGCTGGGTTCCTTAGGAACTCCCCTGAGCTCATCCCCCCTTATCCCCCCAAACCCTGTTTGCAGCTCTATCCTGAAAGCAGTCCAAGGCCAGCATGTGCCCTGCAGCTCCTGTCCATGGGCACCAGGCTGTTCCCCTGATGTGGCAGAGCTGGCGAGGTGGAGGTTTGGTATCCCTCCCACATGCAGGAATTTGGAGGTGCTGGGCCATAAGGACTCCCCTGGGTGATTGGTGGCCACGCTCAGCTGCTGCTCCCAAAGCTTGTCAGCACTTTTTGGCTGGCTGAGACCCCCATGCAGACCCTGCAGGGGCTGGGCAGCCTCAGGGGGCAGGAACAGAGGGGAAAGGGCAGCTGGGGGGCTGCAGGGGGCAGAGGTGGGGGTGCTTCTCTGCCAGCCCTGTGTCTGTGCTTGCTTTGTTGATGGACTGAGCCTCTATTGGGAGCAGTTGCCTTATGGGAGAGATGGGATCAAACTCTTAAACTAGAATCTGGTGCCTGCTGAGAAAGTGCTTGCCTCAGCTGAGCAAGAATCTTAGAGATTTGAGGTGAAAGGCTCCTTAAAACAGTCCCAGTCCCTAAAGGGAGGGCTTTGACCCATTTCCATGCTGTGGGTGTTTGCTGGGGTTGCTGTTTGCTGGGTTTTGAGGTGCCTGGCTGGGATGTGCACGAGCAGTACAGGAACTCTCCTGGAGTACCCTGAGGAAGCTGTGGTTCAGTATTTGTGTCTGTGAGAAGGGGGAAGAGTCAGTACATGGAGCAGCAGTGTCTTAATGACTTTCTTTAAATTTTTTTCCCAAGGTCTGAGCCTGAGTGCTGGTGTGCTGGATAAAGCTGTAAGCATGTTTGCTCCCACTGCATGGCAGCAAGGAAAGCAATAATTTGTTTTGGCTCCCTCTTGGAAACTGCTCTTTAAACTTGTATAGCCTCCTAATGTTTATCCCAAATGCCTGTTAGTACTCTGACTTTTTCAATTTTCCCTGCCTTCTGAAGATCCATCTGAAAACATTTGAGAAAAACAGTGCAAAAGCTCTGACTTCTTCCTTTCAATTTAAGCCTCTTATGCCATTAGATCCAGCAAATGCTGCATTTTTAAATCTCTTTACGGATTTATGTTTTTTTTTTTACTTTTGCCTTATTCCCTTTTCATTAATTCCCATGATAAGAGCAAGGTTTTCCCCAGCTCTCTGAATTTAGCATTACCAGATTGAGCATCAGTTTCACCCTTGCTAAATCCAGTGTGCTTGAAGCCTTCAGGACCAGCAGAGGCCCTTGTGCCTGGTGAGGCTAGGAGTATATCCCTTTCTTTCTCAAATCCTTCCCAACAACACACAAAAAAAAGTGGAAACATTCTCATTGAGAGAGTTTTTTATTGTTTTTTATTTGCAGTGTGGTAATTGGCTGGAGTGTGGAAAATGAAGTTGCAAGTAATTTCAGTTGAAGCTCTTAATACTGTTTTGTGCTTGTAATACTGCATTAGCTCTGATCTGTATTGGCTTGTTCTGAAGCTTAGTAGTAGCAGGAGTCTTCTTTGAATGTATCTGAGAAACCACCAAATCCTCTTTTAGCTGAAAGTCAAGCAAGCCCCTTGGAGAGCAGTTTGATGGACTGACACTAATTCCAGCCCTAACACTCTTCTGCTTTCAGGTAACCTTGCCCAGAGCCGGGGCAGGGACGAGGGTGCTCATCCACATGGGAGGCTTCAGCAGCACCTGAAGCTCTGCCCAGCTGGGGGGCAAACCATGGCTTATGGCACACTTAGGGCCTGGAAAATTACAAACACAGCTGATAGATCTCAACTTCTGGGTGCACCTGGGAGCTGTTTACAGGGAGGATGGGACAGGACCTTTGTGGTCACCTGGGGACCCCTGAAACCACACAGTTAATGGGCTGCTTTTGTTGTGTGGCCTCACTGGTGCCCACAAGGCTTCTCAGATAAATCACAAGAGAAGATCCCTGCCCTAAACCAGCCTGCTGTCTGCATTAGAGATAACAATAGGAAATAAGCATAAAAAGAAAATCAAAGGATTAAAATCAGTGGAAGTTAATAATCTGAATATATTCAAAGATCTGGGCTAAAAAAGGGGAGACAACAAACCAGGAGTGGAAGTCAAAGGCCCTAATAAGTGGGAGTAACAAAAAAATTGAGCCATTGATTCCAGCTGAAAACAAGAACACTCTGCTTTTGTGAGTAGCATTTTCCCTCTTCTACTCAAACTTTAAAATGCTGACTAAAATTTCTCCAATTGGTTTAAATGGATTTAGGTGGCTAAAAAAGGGCAATTTAGAATGTCATATTTAAATGCAACCAATTGTTCTCGTGTCACTTTTAAATTTAAAGGAAGGTTAAGCCATGTTGAGAGTTTTTCATGGCATGGCAGGAGTGGTATTTGACTTTGGGCCAAGGTTTCCACAGGAAAGCAAGAGCAGAGGTAGGAGTGAATTCTTGGTTCCGTGGAAATGCTGGTATGATCTCACTGATTTCACAGGAGAAAGGGGTTGCCCTTGCAAAAGGCTATTTCTGGTAAATACATTATAGCTACAGCGCCAGCGGCCCAGGACACGCCCGGGGTTAAGCCACCTCCTCCTCTTCCATGCAGCACCCCCTTTAGTAGGTATCTGGGTCAGGGTACAGGAGGAAGCCCATGAAGGTGGAGTCGTTGAGGTTGTCAGCATAGAGCCCGTTTTTGTCCCCGTTGCCGTACACCTGGAGCCAGACCTCGTCCCCGGAGCTGAGGTGCAGCAGCACGGAGCTGCTGGCTTGGTCCACGTTGTTGTTCTGGAACTGGTCATAGGTGAAGATCACGGCCTTGTCCTTCCTGTAGAGGCTGACCTTGACGTCTGACAGGTAGACTGTCAGGTGGTAGGAGAAGTAGTAGGTGCCAGGGACGCTGCAGAGGAACTTGCCCGTGCTGGGGTCGTAGTGGCCCTGCTCGTTGTAGAAGATCTTGCTGAAGCGGATGGGCACGTTGGGGGCCGGGCTGCGCTCCGTCAGCCCCACGCTGAAGGCAGAGCGCTGCACAAAGGCATCCCTGCCCTTCTGCCCGGGGCTTCCAGGGGTTCCTGGAGATCCGGGGGGTCCGGGAAAGCCTCGGCTTCCTACTGGGCCTGGTTCACCTTTGGGACCTGCTGGACCTGCAGGACAGAGTGGGGACTGGGAGCTGTGTTTGCACTGTGCTGGGAGCTGCTGCTGGAATGCAGAGGGGGCTGTGGTGTGAGCCCTGCTCGGGGCCAAGGAAGGGCTCTGGGACCTCAGGAGTCCCCAGGGGCTGAGGCAACGAGTGGAAACCCAGCTCACCCCCCACCCTGGCTGTGTGCAGAGCTGCTGAGGGCAGCATGTCAGAAAAAACATCATTCACTGGGGAAACAAACCCCACACCCAACTCTGTGACTTGGGTTATGGAATCTCCACCCCAGGAGATAACCAAAAGCCATCTAGATAAAAGTCAGGTATGGACCCACCAGACATGAAACCTGTTGGAACTGGGGCTGGAGCTGCCTGAGGACTCAAGCACTGTCATATCACCAACCTTCATCTCCTTTATCTCCCTTTAGTCCATCTCTTCCATCTTTTCCATCCCGGCCAGGGACGCCGTTGTGGCCAGGGTAGCCGGGTGCTCCTCCCATCCAATTGGCACATGGCATTTTGGGGTCAGGCTGGGTGTCCTGGGCAGCCACCCCTGTGGAGTAGGGGGCCAGCAGCAGCAAGGAGCACAGCAGGAAGCCTGCCAGGCCCCTCATCGTTGGTTCCTGATGTGGACAAGTGCTCTGTTAACTTTAAAGGTTAATAGAGAAAAAGTGAATGCTCTCCCCCCACCCCAAATAACAGGCACAGATGAGTAAATTGGAGTCAGTACTTCTGGAGGAAAGCAGTTCTGCTGGCCCAAGGGCCTCTCTGCATCCAGCATGCTGCTGGTGTGAGCTCCATGAGCCAAGCTGGACCCTGGGGCGCAGCCAGTGAGAGAGGAGCAAACACCAGCTACTCCCCCAGCCCCCTCGGGCTCTGTGCACAGGCACAGCTGTTTCAGGACCCAGCACAGCAGATGCCAGGCTATCTGTGGCTGATCTCCTTGCAAAGCTCTGCTCAATTAGCCACAAAAAGCCCTGACTCCTGGGTGAGTGAGCAGCTGATGGAAGGTATGGGTCTGGCAGAGGTTGTCTCAAACCCTCTCCAGCCTTGAAGCCAGGCAGGGATGGTTTCTCACTGCCTGCTCACCTGGGTATACCTGACATGAACAGAAACCACAGTCAGGCTTCCCTGAGCCACAACACGAAATTGTGATACTGGAGCTTTTTCCACCCCAGTTGTTCTTTGATTATGGGAAGGTAAATTGTGCAGAGTTTAGGCTCGTAGGATTGTATTTCTCTTTAATCTGGCTGCTTTGCTGGTCAGAGCAATTAGTGCAGCTGCCCAAAGCCAGGTTGGTGGTGACACCCTGCAGTCAGCCTGGCTTTGTCCTGTGCTCCCAGCCACTGGTGGGCTTTGGGTCAGGGTTTTAGAACACAAGATATTTTAAAATTACCACTGTTGTGTGATACTGCTCCCTGGGCAGGGTTTATACTCTGGAACAGTAAAGGTATCTTGTTAGGAGCATTGTAAGTGGCATAATAGGCAATAAAAAGTGAGCAACAGCATGGCAATTAGAGTCCCTCAGCTATGCAATTTTCAAGAAAAATAATATTTTGGAGGAGTTTCTTTGCAGGGTTGATTTTCCTAGGCAAGCTATTCAAATGTCATATTTTAAATAATGTCTTATTAGCTCTGGTGTAATTGCTTCAAAGGAAGCAAAACAAATGTGCTGGTTTTAGCTGGGGCAGAGTTAATTTTCTTTGTCATGGGTAGCATTGGATTTGTGCTGAACACAGGGTTGATAACACAGGGGTGTTTTTGTTGTTGCTGAGCAGTGCTTGCACAGCATCAAGGCTTTTTCTGCTCCTCATCCCACCATGAGGAGGCTGGGGGTGCTCAAGGAGCTGGGAGGGGACACAGCCAGGACAGCTGAGCCCAGCTGAAGGGAATATTCCTCCAGGGATATTCCAAACCATGGCATCATGCTCAGCTATAAACCAGGGGTAAGGCTGGCCCAGGCTGCTGCTCAGGGACTGGCTGGACATCAGTCGGTGCTGAGCAACTGTTTTCATTTGCATCACTTGTCTTTCTTGGGGTTTATTTCTCTCTCTTTGTTAGTTTCCTTTCCATTGCACTTTCTTACTCTTATTATTACTATTTTATTTCAATCATGATGCTGTTCTTATCTCTACCCGTGAATGTTCTCACTTTTACCAGTGCAATTCTCTCCCCCCTTCTGCTGTAGCAGGAGTGAGTGAGTGGCTCTGTGGGGCTCAGTTGCAAGCTGGGGTTAACCCACAACAGTAACAAAGAGGTTGCCATGATTTCAGTTTTTGCTGCAAAAAAAAAAATTGATATTGAGGATATTGAAGGGGCTTTAAAAAAAAGAATTAAAAGCTCTGTTTAATGGCTTTGGTACGCAGTGTCTAACATGTAAAATCAGGAAACTCCCAAATCTGCCCACCCAGCCAGGCTCCAGCAATCCAGCAGCCACCCAGCACTCTGAGATGGGGCAGCACCCTGGCTTGGGGCAGTTTTGGGGCTGAGGGTGCTGTGTGGTCCAGGGGACACAGCCTGAGCCTCAGGCAGTGCTCCTGTGTCCCTGCACTTTGGGAAGAGAAATGTCCCTTTGCAGCAAGGGATGTATAGTGATTGTCCATGAACCAGCATGGACCAGTGAAACTGATGTCTGTCAATCCTCAAAGTGGCTTTGTTTTCTGGGAAGGGTGTGCACAGTGTCCACACCTTGCCATGCCCCAGTAGGACCCTTGTCCCCCCTGCCTGGGTCCCCTCCAGCTCAGGCACATGCATGTACCCCTCCAAAAACAGCACAGGCTGTCTGGGAACACTAACTCTGGTGGTGATCCATAAAAAACTGGCTGAAAATTGTGTTCTTGAGCCGTGTTTTGGTGATTTTGTTGAGGTTAGTTCTGCTTTCTGGTGTGCTGCCTAGAACTCAAATATCATCTCAATTTTAGTGGTGTGCCCCACATCCAGGTCTTCTACTGGTGTAAAAGAGCCCCCTCCTGTAAGGTCACAAGCAGTGCAGGTGTGAGGAGCCCAGCAGGGCTGCAGGGAAGCTTTTCTGGGGGCTGCCTGGCCAGTTTGCTCCAGAGGGCTCAGAGCTGTGCCCTCCCCAGCATCAGTGCACACACATCACACATTCAGTGCTCCCCTTTCTCAGGACAGGAGTGCTGAGATATGCAGGGACAGAACATCTTCTGTCCCCACAGTTTAACTCAAGCACAGGTGCTTGAGAAGCCAAGCAGTTCTCTGGCATAAGTATGTCTTACATAGGGGAAGTTTTAGGCTGTGTCTACCAGATCTGAGCTTAAATTCTGGTTTAGAAGTGATATCCCTTTACTTGGTCATTCCCATTTCCTTTTGGTTTTCCATCTGATGCTTAGCATCAGTTTAACCTGAAATAATCTGCTATATTTGAATGTCAGTTGTACCTTTTGGACAAGAAATACATTAACAAGAAATAGATGAACTCTGTACTGCTGGTGGCTCTCAGTGATTGCCTGGACAGCTGCTGTGTTAAAAGCACATATGCATAATATGAAGCTTATTCATTTATCAGCAGAAACCACTGCAGCATCTGTGAGAACAATGCCATTCCTAAGGGCTACATAATGATTCAGAATTTAAATTTCAGATGGCACTATATAAAAATTATATACTCTAAGCCCCCATCGTTCTGCACAAAACAGACTGAAAAATCCATCGGTTTTCCCACTGGAGAATTTCCCTCAAAGGGTATTAACCAGGGCTTATTTCAAAGGTTTTTCTTTTTGTAATTCTCAAAGCTGATGTTCCAGCAGTGACTTGTTCCAGAGGGCTCACACCTTAAATCTGAGTGGTGCAGGTTTCTGGTGAGGAACTGATGAGACTCAGGGAGATATGGCAAACCCAATCTTCCCTGGAGTCTTTGAGGGAAGAGGTGAATCAAAAGGTGCCAGTGCAGTATTTTCTGTTATAGCCATGCAGTCTCTCACTGTTGTTCCTGACTACTTTTTGATTTAGGAGTTCTGTTCTCTAAATAGTGTTTCCAAAAAGAGGAATATGAATCTAATGGAGACCATCTATTCTTGGTTTAAAATATTCTCTGGCTATTAAGGGAATAACTCTGAGAAAGACAACTTCTTGCAAACAAAGTCTGTCCAATTCAGCCCAAAAGAAGAGAAACTCCTGAACTTAGTAAGGAGGGGGGAAAAAAAAGTCATGCTTACCAGCTGCTTTGAGTCCTGGTTGGCTTGCTGCAGTCTGTTTAGAGAATGAAGCCTGGCTATTGCATCGCTATCCCTAAGGGCACGGCAGCTGTCAGCTCAGACACTGCACTTTCCATTTGCTATTGCGCATGCTGACCTAAAAGTTGGGTTTTCCCATTAATTTTTTCCTGGACATAACTGGAGTTTTGGAACAGATATATAATCCACTGGGATAGTGAAGATGGCCTTACAGGGAAAAGATGGGTTTGGGAGTTGGACAGGAACTGGAGGAGCAGTGGTTTGCTGGAGAGCCTGTGTGAGAGCCTGCTCAACCTGGGCTGCTGCTCTCTGCAAATTGGAAATGCTCTGAGTGGCTGCTGGAGAAAGTGTGTCCAGCTTGCAGCAATGCAAGCACATGGGTGAATGAGCGTGTTAGTAAAGGAATTATTGTGGAATAAGTTTGGGCTTCTCCTTTTAACTGCAAGAACCGTTCCTGCCTGGAGGCTGCTGCCACACCAAAGAAGGGCAAAGCTGCCCTAGGGGGAGGGCAGCACTGGGGAAAAGTTCCTTTTTAAGGCACCCAAGCATGTGCCAGCACTATTGTAAATGACTGGAGTGATTCCAGCCCTAGGATGGCTTTCCACCTATCAAGCTTTTTGGCTTTAGGTCAAAACCAAGTCTCTTTCTCCTTCCCAAAGCAGAGGTTGAACCTTAGCTAGCAGAAAGCTTGGCTTTCCTTTTCAGCTGCTCTGGGGCAATACAAAATTAGCAAGGTGGAACCTTGGCAAACCTGAGTTCCCAAAATCATACCAGGAAAAAATAGTGTGATGTGTGATGTTGCAACTGGGCATGGGGAGCTGGTGTGCTTGTGAGAGGGGAAACTCATCCAAGTGAATGCCAGCATGGCAGTGTTCCTAACTACTGAGTTGTTTTCAAGACCTGGCTATTGGGAGGGACTAAAAAGATATATAAATGAGCACATAAATAACTTTTTATATGTAAACTGGGAGTCAGCAAGAGTGAACTTTTAAGCCTGAGGAGAAGGTGCAGAAGGGAGGAGCCACAGGACAACTGCATACTGCCTGCCTTGTTTTGGGCAAGCCCTTAGTCCAGCATTTGAATAATATTTTTATTTTTTTGTTGGATGATGCGTTTTCCATACAATGTTGAGATTTTAAAGAACCTCTCATCCAACCCAGTAAAATATCACAGTGATGTAATAGGATCTGTTTTATTCTAAATATGATTTTCTAGGGCATGTGCATTTGTGTGTGTGCAATGTCAATGTTTCTGTTGAAGTCTCCTGAGCAATGAATGGATGAGCAGGACCTTGGAACTGAAATCAGACCTGCTTTTGCTGTGGAGTGAGAGGTTTTCAGCTGCCCCTGCCCCAGCTGTGAGCAAGACAAGGCTGGTTCCCCTGCCAACTTTTGGCTTGAACCCCAAAATGTGTAACTGGAATATTTGTTAGGCTGCCAGGAGTTGAGGGTTTGGACCTGAAGTGATTAACAGGTAGTGCTGCAATTACCTCATAGTCTTTCAATAAAGTTCTCAGGGAAATACCACACTGATAAATTTTCAGTGGTCCATTAAACATCTTCCCAAACATTATCCCTGCCTCCCAGAAGAGAGGTGGAGGCTTATCTCTGCGGTGATACAACCCCTGGCACACTTGCTTGCAGTTCTGTTGTGCTGCACACTTGGTTTGCAGGCTGGTGCTGGCTCCTGTTCCTGCTGCAGAGGGAGATCTGGTACAATCCAGGGAGCTGCTTCTGCCTCTGTGACAGGAAAACAAATCAAATACCTTCAGCTCTGCCTGGTGACAAGCAAAACCTGCCCCCAAATGTGGGCTGTCCTGGCAGCTGCAGTGCTCAGGGACAGCAGCTCTGGATGGACTGGGGGGTGTTTTGGCACAGGGAAAGCTGCTGCTCACAAGTCCTGCAATGCCTTCTCTGCTTTGCTCCGTGGTCACCAGCCCTCCTGTGTGGGACACGCTGCCACAACCTCCCTTGGCTACAGGCCTTGTGCTGAGCCTGGGTGTTTCCTCTCTTGGACCTGATGCAATAAGAAGGACACAAAACTGGCTTGATGGATTGTGGCTCACAGCTTTCAGTAAGAATGAGATATAAGCACAAGGTTATATTTAGCCATCTATAAACAGGAATAAAATAGAGCAGAGGTTCATTATCAGCTGTGCTCTGTCAGATCCCTGCTGGTGTCGTTTGAGGGGTAGAAAGCTGCTCTGGTCACAGGGAGGTTGGGGTGGCTGCCTCAGCAGGAGGTTGGTGACTCTCCAGGCCCTGTTGGTCTGTGCCATGGGGCTGGGGCAGCAGCCCTCAGCTGCCCACCACTGTCCTCCCCCAGCAGGACCAAGCCCAGTTCCATGGGAACCCTCATCCCCCTGGCTGTCCCTCCCTGAGGCTGCTGCTCCCGTGCAGGGCTGGGGCTGCTCCGCTGGGATCCGTCCCAAGCACTGTGCTCCAGTTCACTGTCCCCCCGGGATGCCACATCATTCCTTGCCTTCCCTCTGGCCCTGGATACCGCATGTCCCAGAAACAACACACATTCCCCGCTTTGCTAAAAATGGCCCAAACTGTTGATGCTGTCTGGCAGGCAGCCTGGCAGGCTGTCCCTGCTATTTTGGTGCTGTCTGCAGAGACCATGGCCTCCATGCCAGGGCCCACAGCCTCCATGCCAAGGGCACTGCTGGCTCCTGCCCAGCACACCGCAGCCAGCCTGGACCAAGTCAGCTCCAGCCAAGTCCACTCCTGTGGCCAGCCAGACCCTGTGCCCCTCCTGCCACTCCTCATGGCCCCCTGCATTGGCTGCACCACGGCAGAGAGTGCTGAGGAGCCAGCCCCAAAGAAAGGGCAGTCAAATGGCCTGTGCTGCCACCTCCCCAAACTGCAATTCCCTGTGATCCTTGTGTGCCCAAACCCTTCCCTGTACAGCCTTGTACTTCCCTCTAGTGGCTAATTATTAATGAGAGCTCTCTCTGTGCCTGGCTGGAGGGTGTCAGGCTGGTGCTGTGTGCCCTCAGGGCCTGCTCAGCCCCTTCCCCATGGAGCTGGCACCGTGTGCCATTCATGTCCCCAGCAGGGAGGCACCAGGGCCACCAGCATGACATGTGGCACAGCCATTCCTGTTACAAACTCCTAGGTTTGTTCCCATGAATTACAAACCTGTGGGCCTGGATGTTCCTCCTGGATTTCCCTCCCTGAGCGTGGGAGTGGCACAGGTCCAGGGACAGGCAGGACTGGCAGCAGTGCCCAAGGCCACTGTTTGGGTGAGCAGCATGGGCCAGTGGCTTTCTGTGGCCGTGGGAAAGCCCAGCTGGGCTGTGCAGGGTGGCTGCTCACCCAGGGCCGTGGCAGTGTGCTGAGGGGTGGGGAGGGCACACACTGGGGACGCTGAGCCAGCCCTTGGGTCCAGGAGAAGGGCACACACCCCACTTGGTGGCCTGGGGGGACCCTGGCTGTCCCTGGCTGCAGGACATGGGACCCACTGCCACCCTCTGCCTTTGCTCCATCCAGCCTCCTGCCCAGCACTGGGATTCCCGATTTCTCAGCCCATTTCACATGGATAAATGGGCTCTTTTTTTCCCTCTGATGGGCAGCTTGGACAGAACAGCTCCTTGCCAGGCTTGAGCAACAGTGTGTTTCTCTTCTTGGCGATTGCAAATAAACTTCCCTGGCCTCAGGGGATCCCTGCTTGGCTCCTAGTGAGGCGAGGGATCTTGGCACAGCAGGATTTCTCACAAGGGATCTTGGCACAGCAGGATTTCTCATGCCGAAAGGGACATTGAGACACGTTTGTCCAGGAAACAGAGCCCCGTAAATCCTGCTCAGAGCTCCTTTTATTAATGTCCCAGCTGTTCCCAGGGTGAACAGCTTTGGTTCAGGGTGCTGCTCTGGCCTCCCAGGCTGGCCAGGGGAAGGAGGGGGCTCTGCATGGCAGCATCCATCTCCCCTCTGCTCCCAGGCCAGCTGAGCCAGGTGCTGGCTGCTCTCAGCACAGCCTGGTCTCCTCTGGGGCTCCCTCTGGGCTGGCAAGAAGCTGGGCAGGGGCCAGAATAACAGTGGTGTGCAGATCACTGCCTTGTCAGTGACATCCCCTGCCAGAAGGGCTCTCACTCCCTGCAGGATCGCATCTTTCCGACACCTGAGGCACCTGAGAGCGGCACCTCTGCGTGCCTGAGCTCTTAATGAAGTCCTTAATGAGCTAATTAATGGCATTGCCACTTGCCCGCTAAACGCACGGCTCAGCGCAGGCAGGGATGGAGAGCTGGCTCAGCCCGTGCGCTCAGCGGCACCGCATTTTCCAGAGTGCAGGGATTATTTATCAGGAGGGCGTTTCTGAGTCAGCCCGGCGAGAAAAAGTGCGTTTCCTTGGCTCGGACGAGTTTTCCCAGGCAGTCCCTCCGCCTCTTGGACAATAGGTGGAGCTCAGCGCCCTGGCTCCGCTCGCCTGGCCGAGCTCGGCACCGGGGACACCCCAAAGAGCCCCGAGCTCGGCACCGGGGACACCCCAAAGAGCCCCAGCAGCCTCCGGGGACACCCCAAAGAGCCCCAGCAGCCTCCGGGGACAGCCAGCCCCTCTCTGTGCCCGTGAGTGGGCAGCAGGGGGTGAGGGAGCCGCGACCCAGCCGGCTAGAAACGGAATGGAAGGGGAAAATCGGGGTTTGACTGAGGGTTTGTAACATTTGTGCCATGTGGTGGAGCTAATCCCAGCACAAATTCCATGGTCTTCCCGGTCTACATCACTCCTCTGTCCTTTTAAAATGGGTGTCTGCCCCCAGTCCCCTATTTTTCTTTGGTTCCTGAGGGACAGAAATGGCATAATCTCCCCTCGTCACCATTTCCCATCACGGGACACGTCTCCTCTTTCAGACTCCTCACCTGCTGCTCTCGGTTTGGGGTAACCTTGCTGGGATTTAGGGTAACAGCGTCGCCGGGGTTTAGGGTATCGACGTCGCCGGGGTTTGGGGTATCTGCGTCGCCGGGGTTTGGGGTA
>JAOTQP010000469.1:1478028-1490230 GCA_026413545.1 Cichladusa arquata | reverse complement strand
CATGCTTCCAATAAACACTGATTTTATTCCTTTTGCTCTGTCTAGTCTCTGTTCCAGGCCAGCCTTTCCAGGCATCAGCTGTGTCCCTGTTGCTGCATTGTATCCTGGAGACGTGTGGGCAACAAAGTCCTACTTCAGCTTGCCTTGCAACGGGTGAGTGTCTCTGTTCCTGGGAAGAAAGTCTGATAGCAGGGAATTTCCTCTCTAGGGTATCCTGATAATGTCCTGATAATTTGGTCTGTATTTCCCCAGGCCTGTTGCCAGCCTAGTAATCAGTAACTGGATTTTCCATTCTTACCCCTATTCGGGGTAGCAGAGGTTGAGGTCTGGCAGCAGTGATCACATCAGTCTCTGATCCCTGACTAAGGGACTGCCCAAGTGCCTTTGCTGCTCTGTGTTCCTGGTTCCTGAGCCTCTCTTCTTCAGAAGGGATAGTGTTGGGTTTCTTGCTCTTCTGTGGTGCTGCTGAAGTTACAGTATTTGCACAGAGCCAGCTCTTCTGAGATGATCATCCTTCTGTTTAAAGACAGGCTGCCAACTTACAGAATTGCCAGTGGTCTGCAGTAGCCCTTGACTTGTCCTAGAATTTGCTTTAATAAAAGAGAGTGGATCTTTAATGAAAGTGGAAGGACTTCTATATTTTCTCTAGAAATACAGAAGGGATTGCAAAGCCAGGCTCTCAGAAGGCAGGACAGCTTTTAAGTTATACAGCCCAAATCTGACCTCTGTGCACTGCAGGTTCTGATTGCGTGGTTCCACAGCTGCTGCTTGGCCTGATGCTGCCTTGCTCATTGTGCATAATCAATCTGCATTTGTGGTTGTTTAGTGGGGTTTTCATTTTCCTTCTTGCAGCTCTGAGGTTGTGCTTTAGTTGTGCACTTAAGCCCTGCCCCAAGGTCAGAAACACAAGTTGTCCAATAGGCTCCTCTGTGGTGCTGCTCGTAAATGTCTGAGCAGCTGCAGTTCATGGTGTGTTTGTGGGAAAGCAGCTCTGTAAATGGGGAGCTGAGGCACGCATAGGGTGCTCAGCCAATTCTGGGTGCTCTTCTGGGAAGCTGCCAGGATTTCTCTCCTTTTAATTTCTGATGTCTGTGAAATGGAGTTCTGTGGCCGAGAGCTCGGCCCATGTGCAGACCTGATCGTGGGTCTGTCCTTCTGCAAGGGTCTGGCAACAAAGGATGTGAGAAGTTTATTTCAAGCTTTGTTCAATTGCATAGCAGCTGTAAAAGAAGCAAGGCAGGAATCACTTTTTTGTCAACTTTAGTTTGCCTCTCCTGAGACTTTATTTGGCTTTTGTGCCTTATTTCCTACACCTTAAAAAAAAAAAAAAAATGGCTGGAAAAAACCTACCCATGTAGAGTGTTATTTCATCTCATTCAGTGAGTGCTTCTACTGTGAAAGAAGTATGCTGTGACAAAATGAGGGGCAGGATTAGGTCTTTTTTGTGTGTGTTTTATGGATAGGGGAGAGGGCTGGGCTGTCCACCACACAGGCTCATCCTGCTTGAATCATCACCAGGCAGTGCTAATAAGGTGTTGTCCTCCCTATGGAACCTCAGTGGGGAGGGCAGGCTATGCAGACAGGATATGTTGCCTGGTTGACACCAGGGGAACCATGGGCTCTGCTGGTGGCCTGAGAGCAGGTATTTGCTCCAGCCATTGCTTCTCTGCAGGCTTTTTCCCAGCCTGCCTTTCAGTCCCTGCCTTAGTGGTCTTCATGGACATGTCCTGCTCTGAAGCTCTGCAGTGTCTCATTCCACTTCTTGTCTGAGATGTTGTCTGGGTTTCACATCCCGTTCCCCTGTGTCTGATAGACCTGCTCCATCCTGGCTTCTTTATTCCTCACATCTTCTTGTGTGACTGATGTGACCAGAGGGTGCAGCTGTCCCTGCAGTGGTGGCATTGTTCATGTCCCTGCTCCCCAGCCAGTGTCTGTGCCCTCCCAGCCATGCTGGCCCTGGTCTGAGCCTCTGTGCTGTGGGGCTTGGGAGCATTCCTGGCTGGTGCTCTGCTCTGCAGAGGCTTTAATGATTTTCCATTTAACTGTGATTAACCTGACAATCAGGGCTTTGCTTATTGCATTCTGGAAGAGTTGTGGTGGCAAGATTTCTAACTTTGGGATGAATCAGCATTAAAAATTAGGCAATAAACAAATACCATTTCTTTTACAAGAGACAGACAGCAGGATGTTTTCCTCTGCCAAAACATCTATCAGGCTATTGCTTCTGCTGTAGCTGGTAAGGTGGGAAGGAGCAATAATTCCTCATAGAAAAAAGATAAGTCATGAGTCTGCATCGACTGCCAGTGGGAGGGATGCTGAATGACAGAGAGGGCTGTTGCCTCCTCCTCCTGGTCCCACAGTCTGGTGATTATTGCTGGCTGTTAGTGCACAGGCCTGTCACACTGGAGCCTGGATGTTACTACAGTGTGTTAAATCCCTTCAGACAAACTCACCTGGGCTGGTACTTAATTTACAGCACTCTCCAGGATCTTTCCATATGGATCCTCTGTCTTAGGAGGGAAGAAGAATTAATGATAAATTAATGAAAACTTTTCTATTGTTCTGAATTAGGGGGTAATTTCTGGCCCCTGCTTAACCTTGCCGTCTTTCAAGCTTGTCTCTTCTGGTAATTATCTGCTTGTATTCCTGATGGTGAAACTTGCCTTGTAGAAATGTTGTGTTTGATGAATTCCTCAAATTCTGGTTTGACCAGAGGGCAAGGAGGCCTGATCACTCTCGTGCTCATGGCTTTCAGAGCGAGTGCTGAGGATTCAAGCTCTGCCAAGGGACACTGCCCACCCTGCAGGTGGTGGCTCTCAGCACCCAGCCTAGGCTCTGTGCACATCTGGAAGGTGCTGGGCTGTCAGAGGTGCTCCTGAGCAGACACTCTTGCTGTCCTGCTTTGCTGAGGGGCACGTGTCCTCTTGCTCCTTTAGCCTCCCAGGGGTGCTGGTGAATATTTTTGAGCATTTTGCCCTGCTAGCAGGAAGGAGTGTATAGATGGCTGGGAAGCTCCCTTGGCCCTAGCCTGGCTGCTGTGCTTCTTCTTACAGCTCTGTGGCTGCCCAGGCTCTGCCACAGCAGAAGTTGAATTGCCTCTGGTGGCATCTCTGAACTCACTTTCCAGTCATGTATAAAGGCAGACTTCAGCAGGGAGCAGATAGCCAGGGGTGGCTTGTTGTGTGTTTTTAAAACTGCTGCCCCTGAAGAAGTGCTGCCTTGCTGGAAGACCAGTGTGCTGGCCTTGTTCAATTGTCTGTGCCTCTCTGCATCCCTTTTATCTCCTGTTTGCATCATTTTTCTCACTTAAATGCACCCTTTCTGCAGGCCACAAAGGCTGGTGTGAACACAGCCTGCAGCAAGGGGATCCTGCTGAGTTTGCAGGCTGGGGACTTCCTAGCCTGGCGTATAAAAGTGCTGGGACTCTGGCTTACCATTACTCATCCAGCCTTCCTGGTCTGCCTTAAAGCAGTCCTGGGGGTGTGCCTGTGCAAATTTCCTCACTTGCTGTGGTGATTGACCCCTTGCACTGTGAGGTGCTTCTCAAAGATGCAGCTCTGCTGAGGTACTGCTGCAGGCTGGCAGACACTGAGAATGTTATTTTTCAGTCTAGCAGGTAGCTGTTTCTGGTTTTTCCCTTTTGACCTAACCCTCAAGTATCATTCCAGTTTCACTGTCTCTCACCTAGCAGGAAACTTCACAGCCTGTGCTGGTGGGACCTTAGTGCTTGAGGTAGGGTATTGTGTGTCAGTATGTCTCTCTGCATGGGCAGCACCCCTTTTTTTAATATCTTCCTCCTTTCTTGTTTTTTACCTTTCTTTTTTCCTATATTCCTCCTTTTCTTCATCACACAAAATGTATAAAGCCTAAGCTTATCTTTTTCCCACTGCTTTGCCTTCCCTGCTGTGGTGTGCTGGTGTGGGTTAGGGTCCTTTGGATGGCTCAAGCTGGCAGTAATTTGGGATATGGACATATTGGGACCTGTTACTAAACTGTGAGTGCTTGAGTTCCCTACTGAGAGCAGAAAGCTGAGCTGCTGGGCTCGAGGTGCAGCATATGCCAGGCCATGCACATACCCTGGAAACTTGCCCAGGGCAGGATAATTAAGGGAGGCAGTGTTTCCTCAAGCAGACTGTGTGCTCTTGCTTGTTAAACAGTCTTGTGATTAATATCTTATTTAGGAGGATTTTAAGACATGTGCTTACACCAAGTTTCTTTTAGAAGTAGGGGAGAGGTTAGAAATATAAACTCTGTAAAGGCCCTTCTGTGTTTCAGCAAAGCTCACCAGGTGATTGCAGTGCATCACTGCTCTTGTCAGAGTAGGCACTAGGTTTTGCTGTGGCTGGTTCAGTGGGAGAGGGATCCTTGAAGGGTTTTGCACATGTTTTTGTACAGGCTGCATTCCTAAGAGCTCCTTGGGGACCCATAGCTCCAGCACTAAGGGCAAGTTCTTCTGCCCTGATGTCAGCATTACTAGCTTGCCCTGGCTCCTGGTGTTAGACTGGTGAGTTCTGCAGCCAGCAGGTGCTCACCAGCAGACTTTGCCTTCAAAACAAGGCTCTGTGTGGTGTTTTACTCAAGTAATATTTCAAGGTGTCAGCAGCTAGATTGCTGTCCTTATTCAGGACACGTGACATGGACACAGCACCCATCTGCATGCTCTGGGTGTTTCTGTGCCACTGCTGATTTGCTCTGTGGTCTTGGCTGGTGGTTATAGTCTCCTGCCCAGTGGTTTCTGATCAATCTGATGTAGCTAACACCTTCACTCTAATTTTTTTCCTAGGCTAGAGAACTCAATTTAGAGGGACATGGGAGCATGAGGAATTGCATGGAGGGCACGGATGTGCTGCCTGTGGTGGAATCTCCTACAGCTCTTACCTGGCAATCTGCTGTTGCCTGGAAGGGATTGACAGGAACGTCTGTGGACAGCAAAGGAACCTGGAGATGAAGGTGATGACCATGGCTCTTCCTCTTTTTGGTTTGTTTCTTTTCCCTGCCTCTTTTTTCACTTCCACATGTCTGCAGCAAGGGCAGAGCTGCTGTCAGCATGACAAGGCCACGTAGATTGAGGCACTGCTGTTTGTACCGAGGCTGTCTTGTGTTACATGCAGAGTTGGGAGGGTAGTAAAGAAAATGGGGAGGGTTCCTGATACTCCTTTTGCAATTATCCTATATTTCTCTTTTAAAGCAAAATAAAACATTTATTCTGCTTCTTGTGGGAGCCCTTGTAGAAGCTGATATGTAATGGTTGTGCACTAGAGATAAGTCTGATATCTAGTGTTTATTCTGACTTGCATAAAATGAATATGAGATGTGTACTGGGGCTCATTTTGGTAAAACTTTCCATAGAAACCCTTTGGGGACATTGCCTTTGGCTCTAGGTTGGAGTAATTAGCTGCCTACTTACACAGCTGACCTCTGCTGATCATGCCTGAAGTGCTTCTGTTGTCAGTGCCACTGCTTTTCCTATCACTCTTCCCCACTGGCGTCCTGCTCCTTATCACAGCACAGCTGCTGCCCTCAAGGATGACAAACATCATGTGAGCAGTTGCAGTGACTGTTGCTGATGCTGGGACCTCCCTTTTTCTCTCGTGGATGGAAAAGCTGACTTGCTAGGAAGCACTTCTAGAGACAACTGCAAATGTATGTCTTGGGTTTATGCCTCTTTTCGTGTGTGAAGGTCTGGGAGGACCTCATTGTATAGCTGCTTCTCTAAATATCTGACTTGCTGGCATCAAGAGAGCCAGCTGTTGCTCCTTACTTCCTCTTCTGTTGGAAACATGCTAATGTCCTCTCCTCCACTTAAAACCTGATCTTTAATGTGGAAAATGCACCACCCTTTCTTACTTTCTGGCTGAGCAACACTTCTCTCCCCCAGTGTTACGTTACCTTTAGCATTGCAAACTGCAGCACTTGGGCAAGGGTGGTGGAGTTCCAGCAGCCTGCTTGCCTAGGACCTCCTGGACTTCTAGCCCCAAAGAGGGCAGAGAGCAGCCAAAATCTGCACAGAGGTCAAGACAGAGCTGTATGGAGCCTGGCGGGCATGGGCAGGAGTGGGAATGCTCTGCTGGAGGTAGGTGAGTGGAAAATATAAAAAAAGCATAGCTCATTGCCTTGGGCATCTCTGGCAACTGCTCTTTTCACAGGGAAAGAAGAAAACTAAGCTGGAGACAGCTTAATTTCTGCTTAGGTGGAATTTGGGTGGAGAATAAAGGATTAAAGAAGCAGGTCAGGCAGTCCTCTGCTGCAAAACTTCTTGTTTTGGTTGTTGTACAGAAACAGAGACTTTTTTAGTTCTGTTTTTCTTCCTTGTTCCTCTGTGGAAGTGCTGTGCTCACTGGACAGACATGACTTGGGGTGTGGTGCCAGGTGAGATTTTGAGGTGGCTGGGTCTCATGTGGACATGGGAGCCATCCTCTCTGAGGCTGTGGCAGCACAGGGCACATCCATGTGCATGTGCAAGGCACAGACAGGCAGCAGGTTTTATTATTGTGTAACATAGTGTGGGTGTGGAGTGGCAATTATTTTAGGTTCTGTGGATGTGGCTCAGCAATTTCAAATGTGGTTAGAAGTGTGTTTTAAAAAATTGAGGTGAACTCCTTAAAGTCTGCACCTGGGGTAACAGTCATTAATTTCCAAGTGTGATATAACTCCCCTCTCCCTGGACTACTGGCCTTGATTGTCTGCCTTTGGGACAACTGAAACCCAAAGCCAAGCTGACCTTTCAAGCTCAGATACACTTCTTGTGTGGAGATATTCCTTTTCCTAATGAGCATTGGTAGCACTGAAGAGTCGCCTTCTGTTTGTGCCAGAACAAAATCTTGAGCCCCTTTTGAGATGCTCAGAATTCTTCCTTGTCAAACAGTCAAACCCAGCCCTCTGTTAGTAAGTTTGGTTTCAGACTAGGTTAGGCCTGGCTTGCAAGATGGCAAGGCTGCTGGAGGAGACAGATATTTGAAAACCAACTAAGTGATACATTTGGTCTGCAATATCTGTATCTCTGTGTACCCTCTTCACAGCAGTTACGTTGTTTTACATGTTAATATCTGAAATGGAAAAGGGATTTTCCTCTGAAATAAGGAAGTAAAACCAAAAATAGGCACACACATTCCCCTTCATGCCCCAGTGCTCCCTGGGGGTGTGTAGGAGCCTCTGATCCCCTCCTGCTTTAGAGGAGAGGATAGGGATGTGCTTTGGTGTGTTGGGTCCAGGTTTAGAAGTGGTTTTCCAAGGTGAGTGTCCAAGCAAGTGGACACCAGCAGCAAAGCCTTCAACCACACACTGAAATAGTTTCCCTTCAGGATAATGGGATGATGCACATGGAATGGTATTGTGTAAGGTTAACAGTGCAATTAATTCTACCTGTGCTGAAGTGCAGTGTGAACCCATCTGCTTGTTCTGGCTGCAGTTTTGTGTGTGCTTCAGAAAGAGTCCCACCAGTGCTGTCAGTTTTGGGCAGCTCTGTCAGGAGCTGGGTGTTGGTGAGTGTGGCTCTGTCACCTCTCTCCACACTGGTGGCTGCTCTGTTTCTGTGTACTCGTGCCTTCTCCTCTCTCTGAGGTTTATGCTGTGGCAGGTGACATTGGGGGAGCTGGCACCTCCAGATGAGTGTGTGGGGAATTTCTGCTCTGCTCCCCTGCTCTCATGCAAATGATTTTTCACCTCTTCAGGCCATAATCTGTTGAGATCTCTGAAAGACTTCTGGTATTCAGTCAGCTTTTAGAGACCTCCCAAAAATGGCATGGGAGGTTTGCTGCAAGTTTCTGAAGCACTGGTGCTTCCCCTGTTTGAGATGCCTCCAGATAATGAATGCTGTACAGAGATCCAGACAAGATAAAGAACCTATAAACTGGGGCTGGCTTGCAATGTTTAGCCTTGTACTTTGGGGAAAATTGCTTAATTTGCTTAAATTGCTGTTCTAGCAGACTTCAGAAAACATTAATCAGACTGATGCATTTTAACTAGTGATTTCTATATTTGTTACTTTGGAGTGAGGAATAAAAATTCGGAGCTAAAACCATGTGAAAGTAATTTCCCTTGACAACATACAACTCTGGCCTATATGCATGTTGGACAGCTAATGAAAAAGCTTTTATTTCTGAAATGTCACTGTGTTATGAATGCATTATTTCTTAACTCAAAAATAGATGAAGCTGTGTATATAAATATGTAAGTACATGTATTCATTATGAATCTGAGAGTACATGTTTCACTGGAACAGAACCACTTCAGCTGAATTGGCCTGATTCTTCAAAAATAGTTAGAAAAAAGCCCCAAAATACCCAAAAAAACCCAACCAAAAAAAACACCACGAAAAGACAATGCAAATTAAAAAACAACAAAAAAAATGCAAATTAAAAATCCTAGAATAGTTTAAGACAACTTTGCTAGGCTGCTCTTCTGTTTTTCTTTGCTTTAATATTAAAAGTGCTGTGGCTCCTCTACCTGAGAGGAGTTATTCTAACCAGCATACCCAGGGCTTGAGGATTCTCTGCCAGTCTAGCCTCAGGGGATACTGGTATGACAGCATGAGGAAGGGGAAAAAAAAAAGTGTGCCTCTTGTCAGGAGATATCCAGGACTTTTTACCTTCAGGTGCCTGTGCAAGTTTAAAATACAGTGTGGTAGCAGCCAGGTTCCCATCCTGTCAACCTGGAGGGGAGTTTGTGGAGAGGAGAGTGAGGTACCTTGCTGTTAAGGATCCTTCTGGCAGGAAAAGGAAGGAAAGGGGAGATGAAGGGTCATGTAAGATCAGCTCCTGTGAGACTGTGGTGCCATTCCCATCTGAAGTACTTAAAAATTTGTCCCTTGTTCACTTGGAGTGAAGGTAGGGAAATTTGTTTAAATAGAATGAGTGAGCAACTGTTAACCTACAACTTGGTCGGAGGCAGATCAAAAGTCAGCTTTGTTTAATGTTCAGTGAACTTTAAGCCCAGTGCTTTCCCACTTTGAGCTGGGATTGGATGTTGAACAGCAAGAGGAAATGGCCTTGTGCTAGAGGGGACATCAGAACCTCTCCCAGTCTGGAACACTGTGGGATGTTGTGGCAGTGAGTGAGATCACTGCTGTTGGAAACACCCTGCTCTAAAGCAGTTAGGCATGGTGTCCTCCCAGGGTGTCCTGGGAGTCACCTCAGCAGCTGGAGCAGCCACCACCAGCATGTGGAACATCTCTGCTGGATTTCTGCAGGCTCCTTGTCTGCACAGGGGCACATCCATTCCAGGCATGACAGATGCCTGACTTCTGTGTCTGGGGAGAGTTCCACTTATGAAGGAGGAAGTCTGGTGTCTCTGTGGCCAGGTGGCACTGGGTGGCCAGAAGGAGCTGTGTGTGCTTGTGAGCAGGAGTCCAGCCCTTGGCAATAGCATCCTCTTCCTGTTCCTCCATGTATCATCCCTCCTCTCATATCACATCCATCCTTCCAGCAACAGGCTGGCTGGTTGTAGGAGAAGATGAGGACCTCTCATTGCTCTGGGAGGCTCAGAGAGCTGTTTTAAGTCTTACAGCCCCTTTCTAACACTGCAGAAATGTGTTGTACTAAAGGCAGTATGAGAGCCAATGGAGGAGATACCAAAAACATCTGGTGTCTCCTTTACTGCTTTAGCGAGTAACTTGTGTTTTTGTTGGAATTACCTGTCTGGATCCCTTTAAGTCCCATGTACATGAAATGTCTTAAATACCAGAGGACAGGAAGCTGCCTGCTTCAAGGAGTGGGAGTGTGGTTCAGATCCATGCTGGATCCATCCACCTGTCATCTGCAAGCTCTGCTGCCAGACTTGGCTCTGAAGTGCTGACTGTGGGAAGTGAGTGATATGTTTGGGAGCAGGAGCTGGGTAGTGCTTTCCAGGCTTTACACCTGGGTTTCTGATGGTGGAGAAAGCAGGCTAAAAACACTGGGAGGAGGTGATAGAAGATATTAATGTGGCATTTATTGCCTCCTTGGCCTCTCAGAACCACAGTAAGCTTTATATGTGTTTTAAGCACGATGTTTTCCTCCCTTCAGCAACTGTGTAGACTTGTGTTTCACATCAATTCATGGCATGCCCATAGCAACACTGATCCATCACTGGGATGCTGTCAGGGTGTGTAAGTGGGGAGGAGAAAGGGAGTTCTTTGGCTGTGGTGTACGTGGCACCGTGGAGCTGCCAGATGGGTGGTGTGCTCTGTTTGGGTGCTGACAGCTGGAGGTGGTGCTAGGCTTTGCCAGTCCTCCTTCCCACCAAAGAGGGGGTATTGCACATCAGAGAGACACCTGCTTGTTCCTGCTAAATGTTCTCCATGGTGGATCCTTAAGCAGAGGACATCATCTTGGGTTTGGGTAGGAGGTAGTGCTGAACCTGCTTTTCTTTGCTAAGCATCTGGGAGGATGCTGAGGGAAGAAAACAGCGAGGAGGTTTCAAATATAGGCTTTCTCAGGAAAGTTGCATGAGTGTTCTCTGTTCTTCTAAATATGTACATGAAACTTAGAGGGTGGAGAAGTGTCTTAAGCCCTTTAAATGGCTTTCAGTGTGTCTAGGCACCTGGTTTTGTGCTATACATTGATATTGCCTATGATTTATAAAACTGAATCGTATTTAGGCAAGGTTGCTTCCCTGGCAATATTTCTGTGGGCTTATTGACAATAGGTATATTTGAAATGCTGATACAGGGGCATAGTGTTCCCAGAGAAAGGTGTTTGAAAAACAGGGCAGCACTTGCTGCTACAATTGAAGTTCAGCCATGCCAAGAGCTCCCTGTGTGAGGATGTGACTTGATGTGCTTTGGCAAAAGATATTTGACATCTGCTACTGAAGATACTCAGACTTTTGAGAACCTGGCTGCTGCTTCGACAATGAACAATATCCAGGAGCTTGGGGTGCATTGATTCCTGTGTATCTGCTGCAGCCTGACGTGAGCCTGAGGTTGTTGACCTGGGCTTTGTCAACAACTTGAGCTGAGTTATACCTGCCTTTCCTCTGCTTGTTTCACTCTCAGTTTAACCAGTGCAAATGGTAATGCGTGGTAGAAGTGGTGTCAATTATTGCTGTGGTTATGGAGACCAAAGTCAAGTGGTTTTGATTTGTGGAAGAACATGTGATTATTGTAACATGTTTTTTGTTCCTGCCTCCTTTCTTATCAGAGACAAAATAATTAACTCTAGTTTTGAAGTTCTTATTTGTCCTCCATGCCTCAAGTTTCTTGCATAGAAAGGAACTACTTTGATTTTTGCTGGATAAACAATTGAGGTGCTTGTTACGTAATTGTTTTTACAATTTCTCTAGTAGTTATTTCCTTTGCTGGGTTCTAGTGGTTGCCCTTTCTAATGCTCTCTTAATTGCCATCAAGACCTGCCTTTTTTTCACCACCTGATAGTTTTTTGATGAACAGTCTTCACAGCTCTATGTGTCTTGGCATTATGAAATACGTATTTCTTAATGAAAACCAGTTTATTTTAAATGTAATGCAGGAAGTGTTTTGCTTAACATAGAGTAGTTTGAGTAGGGCTTTCTGAAGTCAATGCCAGAACTGACACTTTGCTTTTTTCTTCCAGTGAAGTTGGTGTAGTAGAACACTGCTGTTTGTTGAGTACCAGCCCTGCCATCCCCAACAGGGATGAGCTCTGGGTATGTAGAGAAAAATAAATTTTGGTAGCACTATTGGACCAAAAACCAGCATTGGTAGATCCAGACTTGTGCAAGTTTATTTCACTTAGTGAAAGGCTAGGTCTTAGGTTAAATTGAATTAGAGCCTTCTTTGAGCAAGTTGTAAAGAGTTACTGCATTGTCCTTGAGACAGAAGGACATTGTCCCCACCTGCAGGGGCTGGTGTCAGATGTATTATCCTGAAGGGCAGTGTCTCTGCAGCTGGCACACGGAATTTTATTGTCCTGGGGCCACAGAACACCCATCGCGTGTCTTGGCACGCGGCGATGTTTGCAGAGGCATTAAAGTGCTGACCTGCCACATGCTGTTAATTTCAAATAAAGCAGCATCCCCCGTTTGTTTTGAAGGATAAACATCACAGAGGAACATATGCTTGGGGGGAATGATTTGAAGGTGTAACTTTCCATGTAAATAGTCACAAATGAGCGATTGCATCCTGGTCTTTAGAGCTGGGCATGATGCCCAAAGTTTTAGCTTTCATATTTTCCAGATTCTGTACTGCATTAGTGTGTAACTCTGAACTTCATATAAAGTGTTGGCAAGTTCTCCTCACAGCTCAGTC
>JAOTQP010000469.1:1410943-1477928 GCA_026413545.1 Cichladusa arquata | reverse complement strand
GTTTAAAGATGGCCCATTAGCAGATAATATGTGCCAGGAGATCAGGGTCACTGCCCCACCCGGCTGCAGCAGATGGGGACAGAATACACATTGCTGGCCACATCCTGTACTGCAACCCAAGACATCTTGTTACCCAAACACCCTGGGAGGGGCTGCAAACAGCCTGGGAAGAAAAAAAAAAAGCCACAGGGAGATGGTTGATGCATCCAAGAGATCCCAAGGATGCAGAGAGATTCCTGTGACCATTCAAAAGACAGAATGGACTTGGAATTATGGAATCCCAGAATGGTTTGGGTTGGAAGGGACCTCAAAGATCATCCATCCCATGGCAGGGACACCTCCCACTGTCCCAGGCTGCTCCAGCCCCAATGTCCAACCTGGCCTTGGGCACTTCCAGGGATCCAGGGGCAGCCACAGCTGCTCTGGGAATTCCATCCCAGCCCCTGCCCACCCTCCCAGGGAACAATTTTTTCCCTAATATCCCATCCAACCCTGTCCTCCTTCAGCTTAAGGCCATCCTCCCTTGTCCTGTCCCTCCATCCCTTGTCCCCAGGCTCTGCAAGGGGCTCTGAGCTCTCCCCAGAGCTTCTCTCCTCCAGGTGAGCACCCTCATTCCAACAGGTCCACACCTTTCTTGCATTGGAGCCCAGACCAGGATGCAGAATTGCTGGTGGGGTCTCACAAGAGCAGAGTAGAGGGGGAGAATCAGCTCCCTCAACCTAAAATTTGGGACAGGTTGGGAAAACATCCAGGTGAGAGCAAGGTCACCAGTGAGAACTAACCCCTGAAGTGACCTCACAGAAGCCACCATGAGACCCAGCAGCACTGGCTGAGTACCTGGGTGATGTCTGCACAGGGATCCTGCAGGGGGAATGGAAATTCCCCCATTTATGAGCTGCTTCAGGCTGGAGATATTCAAATGTGGGAAGGGAAACAGGGAGAGCTGTGCAGCCTCACTGTCCACTCCTCACTAGCGGGGATCTCCTTCCCTGTCAGTCATGGGATGAGGACTCAATCACAGCACTGGGCTTAGCTGGGGATTTTACAGATTGCTTAAAAACACAGAGTGAAAAGTGTTCATGTGCACGAAAAAGAGAAGGAGAGAAATTCTGGAAGGCACTGCCTGTGGAAAAGATACATCCCAAACCTTTGGAACCCTTGAGGAGAACGTGGAATTTTCCCTACATGAAAAACAATGGTTGTGTGTGTTTTAAAAAAAAGGGGAAAAACAAATAAAATTGGGAAGGCAGCAGTCATAGAGGCCTGATGAGGAAGAAAAGGAGCATCGTGCACAGGACATTGGGGAAGCTGTTCCAAAGCAGTCCATCCTCAGGCAGAGATGTCCCTGCTGGCTCAGCAGAGGACTGGCTGTGGGATGGGCAGTGTGGGACACGGGGATTTGGGACTCACTCCTGCCTTCAGCAAGATGTGTGTTCTTGGCATCTCCCAGGGCTGGCACTCAGGATGGGGAAAACAAACAAACAGGTCTGTTCAAAGGCACGTAGGAGGAATGATATTTCTCTTGGAAGAGCTCCTCTTTTTCCACAGGGCAAAAAAAAAGCACCCTGCAGGAGAAGGAGAGCTCCCTGAGAATGGCAGGAAGCTAAATGGGAGAGCTGCATCTGCTGGATTGTTCTTTGCCTTCTGTCAGGGGAAAAAAAAAAAAAGTTAGACAAAGGAATGAAGTTTGATTCAAGATACAGCAGGCCAAAGACAGGCAGCCAAGCAGGAATGGGTTTCTTTAGCCTAAGAATCAATGATAGAATGATTTGGGTGTGAAGGGACCTTAGAGCTCATCCAGTTCCAAGCCCTGTGTGGGCAGGGACACCTTCCACTGTCCCAGGTCCAAACATCCAGATGAAGGAGAAGGGGAATTATACTTACTGCACCTGACTTTTAACCTGCAATTATTTCATGGAAAACACTTTTTTCACTCTGGTGGTGAAGGTGGAGATGGGCTCTGCAATCCCTCCTGTGGCAGAGCAATCCCACCCCAGGAGAGTGTGTTCCTCTGGCCCCTGGGATGGGGTTAGGAGAGCAGGGTGAGCCAGCCCCAGGACATACTTGGGATGGGGTCTCCCTCCTTTTCCAAGCCACAGCATTTTGGCTCAGCTTGCCCACCTCCCTCTGAGCTCTGGGTTTCCCTCCACAGCCCAAGGAATGCATAGACAAACCTGTTTTCCCTTATGGCTCTGCTCATAGTGAAAGACAATAAAGAACAACCAGGTTTTGGGTGTGCAGGCTTTACAGGAATTATATCAGGACTTCTGCATTTGCTCTCTCATTTTAGGTCATGATGTAGAAAACCATGGTATACACTCTATATATGGAATTTTGAACAATTTTTCTAGCTATCTACACAGCAGCTGGGAAAAATATCTTCCAACTCCCCCACATTTTGCATGTGCAGAGGTTTCATTACATTTGTTATACTTGCTACTCATATTTTGTTGAATTCATCATTCACCTCGTTGTAAATGCCAAGAGAGGTAGAGGCAGAAGAAGGAAAAATGTCATGCTGTGATGCTTCTTCCCCAGAGCACAAAATTACTTAGTAACTCTTTAAATCATACCCAGAAACTTATCACTTGAAAATCTCAATTTGCAGGGAGCAAATTAAGCTGTTATTGACCAGCATATCTTATTTATTTTAAATGACTTCACTTACTGTGTGGCTGCAGAGTGCACATCACATGGCACACACTGGACATGAGATCCTGGCTATCTTTCCCAAAGGTTGTGACCCCCAGGGTGACTTTTTCATCCTTCTGGCTTACAGGGACACCTTTGATTCCCTCTTTAGCCTTTTGAGCATTCACGTGTCTGGCATATGAACATTGCTGCTGTCACATGGTGCTGCGAGCACAGGGAGCTCAACTTGTGCTCCACTTCACACAGAGAAAAAAAGAGAAACATGAGACACAAGATAAACTCACATGGCCAAGGTCTGGCAATTCTTTACCCCTTCAGAATTTGGGGCATCCTTGGAAGGGGCATCAAAAAAGCAGTGGAAGAGATGGGAACTAGAAACAGAAGAAGGGCTGAATCCTGCAGCCATCACTTTGGTCCTTGGCAAATTAACAGCCAGCAGGGCCAGAAATTCAGGGCTGAGAAACCTCCAGGTTTGCAGATAATGCTGAGTAGTTTAAATTGCCAAATGCCAGAGTGCTGGTGAGGAACTCCAGGAGGATCTCACAACACACAAAAAGGTGGCAGGTGAGCATCAGTGTAGGTTGATTTAAAGAAATCCATCCAAGGAAAAGTAACCCAACCTGAGTGTATGTGATGCTAAACTTGGAAAACCAGGAAATGGATTGCTGACAACTCTCTGAAATCATCAGCTCAGTGTGCAGGGACTGCCAAAAAGCCAAAAAAAAGCCTAAGAGTGCAGATAAAACAACTTTGTTTTGCTGCTGAGCACAACATTGGGGTGCCCCCATCGCAGAGCCTGGGTGAGGTGCTGGTCCCCAGTGCTTGAGAACAAGCCTGTAGAGGGGGGCCAAGGGGGCTCCTTCCTTTTAGGCTGGAAAAGGCAAGAAATCCCAAAGTGAGAAGGAAAAGAAACAGGCAGGGTGTCCCTTCCAAGAGGCTGAGCACCATGAGGGGATGGGGGTTCACTTGGGGACCCACCAGCAGAGAGTGGCCAGGTTTACTCAATCCTCCTGCCACTGGTGGGGATAAAGGATAAAGTACTGGGATAAGTGATCCAGCATCTGCCCCATCCTCACTCCTCACCTCCCAGCTCAGGAGAGGATGAGAATGAGCTGCTGAGAGATGTTTCCCAGAAAAGTCCCCTGGACACTGAGCATTTGTAACTCACAGATTTCCCAGCCCAGAGGTGATGTTTTACTTGGGATGGAATTCTACCTTTTTACATTTTTTTTTGTTTGTTTTTGTTTTTAATTAAAAAAAAAAAAGAAAAATACTTTGAAGTCAAACTCTGCTGTTAGAGGTGATATGCCAGCCATGGGTAGGTGGCAAGAGCAAGACTTTATTTTGACTGCTGTCTCATGAGGACAGCTGGGGAGCACAGAGAGGCACGTCCTGAAGAAGGTGAAGAACTCAGCCAGGCTGCTTTCAACAGCCTCTTTGATGCTGGGTGGCTGAGAACACAGAGTGGGGCTTGCTGTGTGCACTGTGACAAAACATCCTTTAATGATTGTCTTCTGGGTCACCCTGGGCTACAGCTTGAACCTGTGTGGACCCAATCCAGGTTTTCATGGAATAGATCACACACAATCACTGGGGTTGGGAAAGATCTCCAAAATCATCGAGTCCAAGGTGTGACCCATCCATCCAGGGATTGGAACTCCACCACCTCCCTGGGCAGCCCCTTCCAGCGTTTTTGCTTGAATATTTTTTACTTCTGGAAAACACTCTAGTGTGGGTTGCATGGATCAGGATACTTCCACTACCATGAAATTCCATTTTTTTCTGCTGGGGGAGGAAAATAAACAACTTTGCTCTAGCCTGTAATTTGGAGCCATCACTGAGCACCCACGCAAGAGACAACCACATTTTCTGTCTAAATGGAGAAACAGTTCTCTGTTCAGGGGGAAAAAAAAAAGCTGCAAATGAGACCTGTACAGGTTGAGAGGACAATTAGTGCTCTGCAGCCACGGTGTGAGAGAGGAAAAAAAAAAATCCCACATGAAATAAAGTATAGCTCATACTTTATTTTGATGGAAAATAAATAATTCCCTCAGGATCAGGACCACAATGCAGCACTACCCCTGCCCATGGCAAGGGGATGATCTTCAAATCCCTTCCAATCCAGACCATTCTATGATTCTTTTCCTTCACAGGGACAAGGAAAACTAAGGCACACACTCTGCCTCTCAACTCCTCCATTTAGAAAGGTACATTCCCAAAAAACCCCAAGCCCAAAAAGCAGCAGCAACAGTTTGGTAGAAAGATCAAGAGGCTTAGGGCCAGCATCATTTAATATCTGCATTTTTTACTTTTTAAATGTGTGGAAATGTTTCTGTATTTCCTGCTTCTCTGGAAGGTGGAGGGATGACAAGGAGGATGATGGAGACAGGAGGGTAGGAACAGTTCAAGCTAAAGTTGTCTTCCCACCTCTATTTTTCTGTATTTTTCCCCCACCACTTTACACGCTCTTTCACACCACAGAACTGTCAGATTTCCTTCAGAGGCACAACACAAAGGTGTTAACTTGAATTTCTATCCAGAGAGAGTGGTTGCATCCACCTAGTCTGCTCCAGACCATCATCCTGTATTTTCACCAATGAGCCCTAAGCCTGCCTGGTTATTTTCTTTTTGGGTTACTTTTTTCATGCTGCAGCTGTTGAGGGTGGTGGTAACAGGATGGACAAGGATTGAACCAACAAATAGGAAAGGAACTCCTCTAAAACTTTCCAGATTGAAAAGCACACACAAAATTTTCAAGAGGTTTTAATGAAGTCATATTTTTAAACCTCTCACACTGTACAACACATTTAACTGTACATCAAGCTCAGATAAAAAATAAAGCTTTCTTACAAAGTACATTTTTCCAGTGATTTTTTTCCTTTTTTTTTTTTTTTGCAGTAAAAATAGCTGCTACATAAAACTCTCCTGATCTTTGAAAAGGAGTCACAGTTTTTCCAAAAATAGAATTCGTATTTTAAACATACAGAATAAACTGCAGGAAGAGACATGAGAACTGAAAAAATAAGGCTTGTATATAAATTTTTCTTAAAAGTACATGCATAGAAGTTGAAAAACATATGCCATTTATAAAGAAAAAAAAGGTAATTTTACCAATATTAATATTTTCATTTTTCAGTTACAGAAGAAACCACAAACAGGCCCTTTTATGTCCCAGAATACAACATTAGTTTCCTGTAAAAATGCCAAAATGCACAAAGAACTGCCAGCTTCAGTCTTGGCAAAATCCTGAGCCTGGCCTCCCTCCCTGCCCCCCCCCAAATGCATGCACACTGAGCATAGAACTTCTGCTGTCTCTCAGGCCAATTAAATATTTGCAGAAGGTTGTATATCCCAGACAAACATGAAAAAAAATACCCCACATTTGATAAGTTTACATTCATCCTATTTCAAAACACACATACAATTAGTTTAATTTACACTATACAGTATCTGTTAAATAGGAACATCAGAGTTTCCAAAGGAATCACAGAATATATACAAACTGAATATTGAAATGGTATGATTTTCCTTCCCTCCTTTAAAAGGGTGGGGTGTTTTTTTTTGTTAACAGTTGCTGCTACATCTGGTTTTGGACACGAGAGTGTTTGTGTACCTATGCAGCACATTTCTGGAGTAGTAACAATAATAACAACAATAACAAAACGTGCTTTAAAACAGAAGTAATACCAGTTCTCCTTACTGCTCATTTCAAATAAATTAGTTTTTAAATAAACAGCATGAGGACGGTGGTGTTTGAAAACATCCCAGCCAAGAGTTCTGCTGGTTTCTCACAGCCAACCTTTGGTTTCAAAGCCAACCCCAGGGTTTCAAAGCCAACCCCATCCTTCCAGGGCAGTGTGGAAGCGCTGGGCAGGGCAGCTGAGACGCTGCCTGTGTCTCCAGGGCTGTGCCCACTGCTGCAGAGCCCCTCTGGCTCCCATGCTGCTCTCCACGGTCACACAAAGGATGCAGCTCCCCCCGGGGCAGCCTCCCCCCCTCCCCGCGCGCGGCGGGGCCGTGGCTCCGGGGCACTGTCCCCACTGGTGACTCCAGAGCGTGTCCCCAGGCTGGGCTCAGTCCTCAGTGTCGGGCTGCACCCCCAGCATGGCGTGCAGCTCCTCGGGGGTGTAGCCCAGCAGGTTGTGCAGGTCGCAGACGAAGCGATAGACGTAGCGCTTGCCCGACGTCTTGTGGATGATGTTCTTGTCGTAGTAATAGCGCAGCCCCCGGCTCAGCTTCTCGTAGTTCATCTTGGGCTTGTTCTTCCTCCTGCCCCACCGCCGTGCCACCTGCCAGCGAGCAAAACACGGGCTTATGCAACTCCTCTTCTTCCCCAGCAAGTAAAACCCTGCTGGGGTCAGAGCGTTTTGTGTGCTTTGGATGGCTCAACCTCACGAGAGAGGAGCTGGTGACTGTGCAACAACAAGGTGATGCCCTAAGTTTTACCTTTCTCATTTTTCAGATTCTGCACTACATTAGTATATAATTCTGAACTTTATATAGAGTGTTACAAGTCCTCCTCCCAGCTCAGTCACACAAAACAATCCTTGTCCAGCCCCAGAACCAAGGACACGCTGCAGCTTCAGCCCCAAGAAGTGCAAACAGCAGCGAATGGAGGAGAGAATCTGGGAGGATGGGACTGCAGAACCTGGAGCTGGAATTGGACAATGAACCCCAATATGGAAATGGACCAAAACTTATAAAAGTGTGAAAACTCCTGACCCAGGGTCCATCTTGGGTGGAGCCAGGGCTGGGCTCTTGCACTGCCCAAGGTGAATCCTTTGAAAGTCTTTTTAATAAATACCTACTTTATTCCTTTAACACTGTCCAGCCTCTGTTCTAGGTAGCCTCTCAAGGCATCAGGCAGGGTAGTAGGATTTTTGATGCTGACTTCAATTGGGAATGGCTGTGATAAAGCTGACTAATGATGAAATCCTCACTTGTAAACCCCTGACACTGGGGTCTGGGTACGGAAGAAAAAGCAGCATTTTCAGGAGTTGGTACTGCTCATGCATGTACTTTTCTCCAACTGAAGGTGAAACTGACAGTTTTGGAAATGGAAAAGGTTTGTTACTAAGAGGGGTCTCCAGGTATCTTGCTGAGTGAGACCTCCATGGGCATGTGCCCATCAGGAAATGGTTTCTGTGCTGAGCTGCACAGGGAGCTGCCAGGGTGGCACCTGGCAGACTGCATCCGAGTGGGAGCATGCTGCAGGAGAGCAGAGCTGGCCTGGGGCATGCAGACACCCCATGCACATGGGGTCTCTTTCCTCCATTGCTGTAAACAAGGAATATCCAGCAGGTGTCTGCTTGTCTGTGGGGTAGGAAGGGGGTTTTGTAAGGGAGAAGTGCTGGTCACACCAGCTGAGGGCTTGGTCCTGTTATGGAGTTCATAAACATGCTGTCCCTCTGAGCAAGTAACCCACCAAAGAAGAGGCTAAGCATGGTCCACTACATTCCCTCTTTATATGGCTGAGTATATTTCATAACTGGAATCCATATTATGAGCCACTAAAAGCACCCTCTATAGCAAGACTAAAATGTAAACCTTTAATTAGATGAAGTGCTGATAAATCTGATATCCTGGATTTAAGTGGCATCCTGGGACTCAGAAAGCAGTTCTAACTTAAAAATATTATTACTATTATTATTTAGAATACTTTCATGGTGAAACTTGAATACATGTATGCTGTGGTTAGGGTGCTCGATCCATACAGAATACTGACATAATTATTATATATAAAAAAGCTGCTGCCCTTCAGTGAGGGCTGAAGGGAAGGCAGAGTGCTGCTAGGCACAGCCACTCTCCAAAACCAACATGGCACATAGAAAAGAGCAGGAATAAAGGGCTGACACAGTCAGAAACAGAGGCTTCTCACTTATATTAAACTCCAATGTTTGTTGACATGTAAAAGTGAAATGAAACACATGCTTAAACTTTCCCCTGTGCCTCCCCCCAGAATCTGCCTCTCCTGTTCTCCTGGGAAGATTTTTTTTTCAACTGTGACAGCAGCGTATTTTCACTGGCACATGCAGAGATTTTTAATGCAGGCAGGATTAACAGAATGATTTATTTCTTTACAAGTGACCTGTATAGCTCCTCAACCTATCACCTGAAATTTAACCAAGTTTCTCACATAAAATGCTTTTCTTCCCCCTCAAATCTCTATGTAAAATTTCCTCACTCTCCCCTTTCTGTTTTGTTCTGTTTGGTGGCATTGGAAACCTCTAAATGTATGGCTCAACAGATGTTTTATTTTCACAGCACAATGCTATTTTGGAAAGAAACCAAGAATTGCTAGAAGCAAGCCTTCTCTGCTTATATGTTTACAAATCATGATACACACAGTTGAATTAACAGGCTGGGATAATTAAGATTAATCAGAGAGATCTGAAACTTGGCTCCAGAGGGATAGACCTTTAGCTTGGAAAATGTTTTGTCACCTTTCATCTGCTGTATCCAGCGTGTGGGAAGTGTAGCTTCTTCATTTGCAAAATGGCATGAGCATGGTTTCTTAATTACAATTAGAGGTCTTGATAAATATATTTTCTTCAGAACAGGAATAGCAAATTTTAAGTTTTGAGGTTAATTTTGGAATCCAAATTTTTCTCATCTTAGGTTTCCTTGAGTTGAACAGAAGAATTCCTGCCTACATTTCCGTGTCTTTTCTCTTTTCCATACACATGGAAACTCATTCAGCCTCTGGTTTTTAGAGATGCTTTACAGAGGGTGTTGGATGGAGAAAAGGGTTAGCATTGAGAATGTACCAAAAAAAGAATAGAAAGATGTAGTTAAGTATAAAATGTCCATACAGGGCAGAATAAAAACATTCAAAAATACACCAGCAATATCTGGAACAAAGCTTTCCTACTTTGTGGGCAGGTATGGCATAATTGTGGCTGCAGATGGAAATGCATAAATGAAAATCTGGGAAGAAATGTAAATGCTCAGAGTTTAAATATGGAATAGTTATCCCATTATTAAAAAAAAAAAAAATTGAGGAACATCTTGCTAAAGTAAAAAGCTTTTGAGCATCCATCAGAGAGAAGGAAACTGCAGCTGAATGATGCTGATGTATGAATGGCAGGACCAAGGACAAGCATGGTAGACCAGGTGCCTGTGATCCCTACATATCCTATAATCCCCGGGGGTTACACCTCTCAAGTCATCAATTAAATTAAATTAAAGGTGTTACTTGACATGGTTATATTTCAGAGGTACTCTGGTGGGATTCATTGCTTCAGACCAGTAAACATAATAAAATAACACCTGTGGAATATCTAAGAATTAATGAATTCTCGTCATGTGTTTGCAAAAGGGTCATATTTCAAATCTATCTGTATATTGCCTCTTCTCTCATTTTCAGAAGGTCATGAACAGGGAGAGAGGGAGACCTTGAATTTTCAAGGTTTGGGTGAGATTGCTCACCAGGAGCCTCAGGAAAAGCCACCCAAAGGTGTCTGTGGGATGAGACAGTTCCTATCGTGGATTAGCGAGTAGGAAAGCAAGGGCTCAGGTTTCACAACATCACAGAAGTCTCTCAGGGATTTTCTGGGATCCCTACCCTTGAATACTGATAAGGGGTCCACAGAGGAGAGGAGGAAGGGCTGAGTTCTGAGCTGGGCTGTCTTTGTCACCAGAGGGGCTGCTGGAACCAGGGGAACCCCTGAGCAGCCACAGAGGGGTCTGGTGGTCCTGGGTGCCCTGGCAGCACAGGGGCAAAGGAAACTCCTGCTAGCAAGGCTAAGATATTGCTCTCTCAGGTGTATTTTTTCCTGCCCTGCACCAGGAGCAGCTAGCATTGCAGACTGTTTAGAGCTCAGGGGTGCGAAGTGGTCAGGAAGGGCAATAAAGGGAGGAAGTTTCACAAGGAGAACAAATCAGCCCCGTTGTTGTGCTGCTGCTGGTCCATGTGGCGTGCCCGTGTTCAGCCGGGCCGGCCCGTGTGCTGCCTCGAGGGACGGTCACGCCCTGCCCGTGGCTCGGGGAGCGGACCCAGAGCCTCTGGAGAGGAGAAAAGGTGCAAGGAGGAGCTGGAACGAGCAGGACAGAGCCTGGAAAAGCAGAGAGAGGAGGAGTTGTCTGTGCACTGTGTGCAGCTGCAGAGTTCATTGCCTCGGGCTGTTAGGGAAATGTGAGTGGTTTCAAGAGCCGATTAAACAAATGTGCAGAGGATGGGCATTGGTACAGCTGATGACACAACTTTTGGGAAGCTGTGTGCATTTCCTGGAAGAAACCTATTCATACCTTTGTCCATACTCGTGTGCTTTGTCTGTGTACCGGCTGCCCGGCGCTATAGGAAACAGGTAAGGGCTGTTTGAGATGAGGATACTTGTTTGCATTTTTAGGGTAAATCTGCTGTGGGAGGTGGAAATCAGGATTGCTGGGTGTTCTCTGTTCATTGCTGGCTGCAGCTCCCTGGGCAGACAGCAGCCTCTGGGATATCAGAGGAACAGAATTTTCACACTGGTGTTGTTTTGCTGGTTAAGACCTGAGACCAGTGAGATAATTGGACAATAAATGTTAAGTACGAGAGTGTGTGGACATTGTAATTGCCTGACTGCCTTGAAGACATCACATCTCTCGCTTGTTCTCTGCACAGAATTAATTACCCTCGGAGGACTTGCTGTGTGGGCTTAACCTGCCAGCCAGTGCTGTACCCTACAGCTGTGTCAGGTTCTGGGTTTCAAGGAAACAGCTATTTGTTTTAAGCATCAGCTGTGTCAGGTTCTGGGTTTCAAGGAGACAGCTATTTGTTTAAGTATTTTTCTAGGTTTGGGGGATTTTTTTTTCCCTTTTCTTTCCTCATAGCTGACACCTTGTGTTTTGTGTATGTGGCAAGCTTCCAACACCTTTGCAGAAGTACCTTTGTACTGACCACTGGCAGACAGAAGTGCACACAAGTGGTCAGTTGTGGGCTATCCTACTTTGCTAAGAAGAGCAGATACTTTCCTTCTCCACATCAGAGGTTTGATGGCAGAATGCTTGAGAGGGACCCCATCTCAGGGCTCTGCTTGTGCCAGTAAAATAAAATCCTGTCATGTGAAGTAATGATAATTAAGCTGAATTGCAAAGTATCCATGGGGAACAGAAGGTATCTTGAAATGTTGTGGCTCTGCTAAAACATGTTTGCAGAGCCTACTTTGCCAGCTTAAAAATCAAAGCAAACTAACTGTTCACATTGCAGCAGTGTGTGCAGTCAAAGGTGGGGGTAATTTGTGAAGAAGGTGAGTTTTCCAAGTGCCTTTGAGTGGCCTGGAAAGAAGAGGAGTTGTTGTGACTTGCTGTGCACCACCAGAAGGAATGTCCCAGCAGGAACTTGCAGAGAGCTGTAAAGTTGTTTCACTTAATGAACCTGCCACCCATCTGGATGATTCAAGTGTGAGATGCAAAAGCTGATGGCTACTGAGCTGTGCTATCACCTCCACCTGGAATCCCCTCAGGAGATGTTTCTGAAGTCAAAAGCAGAGCAGTGTCCTGCAGGGTGGTAGACTCTGAGCTCCTCTGACGGTGCTGGGGCTCTGTCCTCCCTGCACAGAAGCTCTTGGCTGGGTTTTCTGGAAGCCAGACTCTTGTAAATAGAGCGTGAATGAAGTCAGGCTGGGCTGTGTGAAGCGTGCTCAGAGAGAAGTGTCTCAGAGCTGGATAATAAGCTGACACTGGGCTCTGTTTTGGTGTTCCTGTGCATTTGGAAAGCGTTGCTGCATGTGTGGTTTGCCAGCAGAGCCCTGACGATGTGGGGGCTGACTCGGCCCTGCTTTCCCCACCAGCAAATGGCTTTGCAGGCAGCTGCCTTCACCTGGTGCTTTCTGCTCTCCGTGGCACTGGGCAGACCCCAGGTGAGTTGTCCCAGTGGGGTCCCAGCTGCAGAGGGGATGGCAGGAGGCAGCAGGGAGAGTCTGAGAGACCAGGAGGAACCATGAACAGTGTGGAGAGCCTTGGACTTACTGCTCACAGAACTGAGCACAGGGGTGTCCTGCATCCCCTCCTGGTACCCGACCTCTCCAGACTGCTGTGCCTCTCCTGGCCAAAAAGACTTCAGTCTGTCCACCTAGTACACTTGTACTTAAGGAAATGGAAATTCATAGAGTCTGTCAAAGCAGGGCAAATAGTCTCAATAAAAGCTGGAATTACTTGTATTTCTTGCATCTTGTTGTTGTTTAAGAACTGGAGGTTCAGAAATATTTGTTTTTTCTTTGTGGAATGCTCTATAAAAAATAATTTTCTTCTTTAATAAAGTTAAAATGTAAGTTGTCAGCATTAAGATGCTTTAATAATTTAGGATTTAGTCCTGCAAAGGATAGCATTTGTAATTTAGTTCATGTGGCATAGTATTGACTCAGACTTCCTGTAAAAGCAAGCTGCTTTCTTGATTTCTCAGCTAATACTGTCAAATCTCCCTTTCTCTTGCTGCATTTCCTTTGCAGAGTGAAACTGTAAAGTCTAAAACACATTTATCTATTTTGTGAAGACTTATGAATTAAAATACATTTTATAAAGCAGCTTTCCATGCATCTTGTTCCAAAAGAGCAGTGAGTCTTCTCTGCAAGAGTGCCTGAATTACTCAAGGATAGGCAACAAGATATTTCCCTAGGAAAAGTTAGCTTTTTCTTTCTTTTCCCCATTCTTTGTGTTAAGCACCAGCATCAGGTTATTTCCTTTACTGTGTTATGGGTGTATCTGTGCTCAGGGTGGATCTGGTTGCACTGGTGGGACCAGAGAGCAGGCAGCCTGTGAGCTAGTGTCTGCTCTAGCTGAGAGCAGATTTCAGACAAAGAAGGAAGATTCCCATTTTGAGTGGGCATTTAGGCATTCAGAATGCTTAGCTGGTGTTAATGTGTTTGCTGCTGTCCTTCCAGGCCTGGTAACAGCTTCTTTGGGACCACCAGGCTTATCTGAGGCAGTACTTGCTCATCCTTGAACTTTGAGGTTTTTCCTTAATAGGTTTTCTTTTTTCCTTTTTTTTTGTTTTTTGCAGGTATTTCTTGAACTCTTCAGCACATCGCAGAGCTGTTGTGTTTTGGGATATCCTTCTTAAGGCCTCAGAGGAAAATCTGCCAACAGCCAAAAATGACTTGAGTTGGAGAGCTGCTGCTTTATCCACAGGTAGTGATTGTAGCTCAGTAACCTCTCTGCACTGCAGTGTTTGCTGTCAGCAGGTTTCTCAGTGAGGAAGTTTCTACTTGTGCCTCCCTGGGAATGGCAGTGATCTGCATGTGTTTGTCTCCTGAGAACACCTGGAGTCTCCATACTGTTCCCATGCTTTTGGACACATCTGGGGCAGCCATGTAGGGAAATGAGCAGTCGCTGTCCTGTCTTCTGTGGTCCTGTGTGCTGCTTGTGACGTGTTTATGCATCAGTGTACATTTTATACACCAGCCCCCTGTAAATGAACCTAATTTGAGCTGTGTTTTGGGCAGTCCTCCTGCTGGATTCCCTTCTGTGACATGTGGGAGCTGGAGGTATCTGCTGGTGTGAGGCAGTTCAAACGAGGACAGGCAGTGCTGTACAACAGTGTCTGCTTTCTCCAGAGGTAACTTACCTGCAGTAATGTTCATTCAAGAGCATTTGTGAGCCTGAACATGCCCCAAACCTTACTGGGGCCTAATCAGCTTCCAGCAGGTGTTCAGTGAGGTTTGATGTTGAGAGTGCACTCAGCCCACTGCAGACTTGCAGCAGTTCCCTGGAAAGTCACCAAAGTACCAGACTGGTGAAGCTCCTGGTGCTCATGAACTCAGAACTTTTTTTTCTTTCTTTTTCTTCCAGTTCTATGCTTTATAATGGTCTTCATTAGTGTTAAAACCTGTGGTCAAGTAAAAACTCATTTCTGGATGTGCATTTGTTGGCATTTGGGTGTTGACTGTCAAGGGTGGGAGATGAAGCAAAGCAAAGTGGAGACTTACCCTGCTTGCTGGTGTGATACTGGCAGTGTTAAATTTGGCTGTCACTTGTGGAAGGGAGTAGAAAAAAGGTTTGAGTGGCAGTGGCCTCAGGTCACCATTACATAGCATGTGATGGCTGATAGCCAGCTCAGGTCTTTCTGTTTGAGGTGGTACACTTTAAAATGAGATCTTTAAATAGCCTGAAATTTTAGAATTACCCTGATGATGTCTCTCTCCCTTCTCACTGCACACAGATCTGCATGACTTTACCTGTGCCTGCAGCCCTGACTGAGCTGTTTCCTTTCCCCAGGGCCAGCTTCCCATGTCCCATCTGGATGCACCGTGCACTATGGTTCACATCAATGTGTTGAAAAAGTTAATGTGTGTTCTTGTGGTGATACTGGTAGCTCTGACAGTTTGCCTGTGGAGAGAAACCAGAAGAAGCTACTATGATCCTTTGAAGACCAGGAATGATGATTTGCAGGGGCACAGGAGTTTGGAGAAATGGAACCCGGTTAAATCACAAGGCCTTTTCCGTGAAGCAGCCAGTGAACTGGGGCAGGTATCCAAAATGTGGCTTGCTACCCAAAACAAAGGCAGCACCTCTGAAACAGCTGAGAAGTCCAAGAAAGCAGCCTTTGGGAAGGTATGGGATAAGGACAGCTCATCCAGAAATCTCATACCCAGGCTACAGAAGGTCAGGAAAAACTACCTGGCCATGAACAAGTACAATGTGACTTACAATGGGAAGAGGAGTGCTAAGCTCAGCCCAGAGAAGTTGCTGTGCCAGCTGCGGGACAGGGTCAATGTGACCATGATCCAGAGGTCAGATGGTCCTTTTGGTACCCCTGAATGGCAGCAGTACCTGCCAGGGAAAAGCCTCAGTGAAGCAGTGGGACACCTGGGTCGCTGTGCTGTCGTGTCCTCAGCAGGCTCTCTGAAATCATCTCGCTTGGGACACGAGATAGGTTGGTATCTTCCTGTTAGCATGGAGTCAAATACCAGTGTTTTATAACTTGGGCTGAGTAGAAGCAACCTGCTGTCATGCTCTTGCTGATAAGTCTCTTGTGGTCAAGCTGAAATGTTAAACTTCTGAAGTCAGTAAATATTTCAGCCTGGCTGGAGATGGGATTAATAGATAGATATGTTCTAGAAAGTCCTTTTGGTTTTCATGATCCCATTTGCATCACTGGAGGGTCACATGAATACTGGATACCAGAGAGTGATGTTGGTTCCTCAAGTGTTCGTTTCTTGAGAGGGCTTGGGGTGGGTTGTATAATGCTTATTGCAGTCAGAAAAAATGTCCTACAGGAAGACATTTTCAGAGAAGAAATTAAAGAAGATGCTAAAGGGGGAAAAAAACCCTTGGATATAGCCCTGAGCAGTCTGTGTTGAGCAGAGGGCTGGGCACAGACAATCTTCAGAGGTCCCTTCCAGTCTCAGTGATTCTGTAATTCTTGCTCAAGGCTTTCCAAAAGTGGCACTGCTTCATTCTGAGCTGTAAGTCAGCTGGCTGAAATTGAATGGCCCAGAAGACCATCAAAAGACTTAACAAGGATTTATCTCTTTGGACAAAGTTTGATGATGCTTTGCAGTCCCATCTGACCATATTCGCATATATATTGCATAACCTGAGGTTAATGCATTAATTATTAACTGATGAAGCTTTGGTCTTTTATTGTAGGTTATAAAGAAGCATGTTTAGATGCCAAAGTGTTCTATGTCTTTACAAAAACAGCATGCTGGGAAAACCAGTTCTCCAGTTTTCAACTCGGGGTTTTGTACCAGGCAGAAAATTCTCCAGAGTCTGCAGCTCCCTCAGCTTGCTTCATTATTCACTAAGGTTTATGCTTCACTGAAGGAGAATTTTTAAAGTCTCAGAGTTTTCTCTCAAGTGGAAATTGTTTCCAGGCTTTGGTGTATTCATAAATAGTCTGTTGGATCAGATCCCTTTGGCCTGCACTAAGCTGCAAGCAGCCTTCATCTTCTGAAGCTAGGTAGATGGATAGCTTTTAATGCAGCAGTCATGGACAACTTTGGCTAAGCCTTCAGAATCATAGTCCCTTGTGGGAGACAGTGTTTAGTTCTGGTACTCATCAGAAGTTCTCCCCCAAACTCCTCTGTGTCCACACAGCAGGTGAGCAGGAGCTAGAGTGAGGCTGAGCAGTTGGAAGTGTGTTAAAATGCTATGAAATATGCAATGAAGAGCAGAATTGCCTCCTGTTACAAATTACTGGTGGAAGTTGGTTGATGTAATTGTTTCTGCCTCTTAGGACTGTTTCAAGTCAGATGGGTCAAGACTTAGGAAGCCAGTTCTTACTTTTCCTTCAAGTACTGTATCAGCTTGTTTGGGTGCCTCTTGGAGTTCAGAGCTAAAGGTTTGCACAGAAGTGACCTTCTGTTGAGCAGCCTCCCTAGCTCAGCTGCCTTGTGCCCAGGGTGTCTGTGTTAGGCTCCAGCATTACTGCCAGTGCTTGTTCCTCTGGAAGGAGACCCTCACAGGAGTGGGAGGTGATGTTCTGGAGTGTTGGAATGCAGTCCCTGCACCTCTGGATTGGCTATGGGAGCAGCCAAGTGGGATGGGCTGTGCTTTGGCTCTGGCACAGACATCAGACAGGCCAGGCCCTTTTGTTGTTCCCACAGCCACTCTGAGCCCTCCTCACACTGAAGCACTGCTTTGTTCCAGATCACAAGGGATGGATGCTGGGGAGGTCACTGTGTAGGGTGCCCAAATGCCATTAACCCTTGCTGGTGTCCCTTCCCTGTGTTTCTCCTGCCTGGGTCACAAACTTTCACCTTTCAGCAATTAACTCTGCTGGTGGTTCTGCAGAGTTGGAGCACTTGCAGCCTTGAGGTGGGCAGGGTGAGTATTAAGGATTTAGAAGCATTCAGTGTATCTCAGAGCTTCTTCCCACTTTTTCCATCTAGGAAATGTTGTGGTGGTATTGGAGGAAGTTGTTGAAAAAGTACTAAATCTTACAAGCTTAAAATGAAGTGTTTGTGTAAATGAGAGCAATGGATTGCTGAGCTATTATTCAATGAAATATTTGTTCTATGTAATCATGTTAAGATATCAAATGAACAATTAGGTAAAGTAAGGGAGGCTGGCAGAGCAGCACAGGGTTGTGAACAATCACCTTTTACTGGGCTCTTGGTATTACTGAAGGTTATAAATTGCCACTGAAAAATCTGATGTGAGAGATACTGAGTGTAGCACAGCTGCCTGGAGACAGAGAGCCAGCTACTCTGCCTGAGCAGTCACTAAACACCCTTTTGATGTGGAGACTTAGGGCATATTAATGGTTGCTGTCTGGCTGAAGTTATATATGGGGAAATCATAGCCCTGGCTGGCATTAGTGCAAGGTAGGATGTGGAGCTAAAGGTCTGTAGTGCTAACAGCAGAGCCACTTCTCAGCATGGAGACACTTCTTTCCAGAAACATCACCTTTCTTAGTTTTGGCTGGGGCTTTGGAAGGGCTCTTAAGAAGCCCCACTTGTCTAGGAGAATAAAATAGCTGAGAAATCAGTGTTTGATCTGCCAGCATTGACTGTTAGAACACTCCCATTTTCAAGAAAATTGTCTCATAAAGACCCAGTTCTGGAAGGTGGGTCCTTCTGCCCTGGAACCTGGCAATTCCCATAGACCCTGACTACAGGTGCTGTGTGTTGCAGTCGTGTGGCCTCAGTGGGAATGCAGGAATGATGACCCTGCTTCACTAACTCAGCCCCTCTGATCACAGGGAAGGTTTCTCACCTAATTGTAGCCCCAAGGCAGGGAGAAGCCAGGGTGACAAGCACAACTGCCTTCATGTCCCAGCAGCAGCCTGACTCCAGGATGTTACAGTGCCTGGCTGGCTGTGCCAAGGCAAAGGAGGGTGCTGGAGGAGTGCTGTGCTATCTTAAGAGATGATGCCAGCAGAGGAAAATGCAGTGAATCCCAAGGCATGTAAGAAGCTGTGTCTGTTGAAGGCACAGCAGTGAGTTTATTTCTGTGGGAGGCAGGCTGGCAGGCTGAGGTCAGCTTGGCTTTCCACTGTGGTTGGTGTACATGTTTCTGGGGCTGGTCAACGTCCAGGCTGGAAGCTTTCTACTACTTCCTAGTTTCTTAGTTTGCAGCCAGCCATGTGGAAAATTAATTGAGTATTGGTCTATCTCCTGGTAAAGTGCTTGGAAGGAGGAAGAGGGAGAGCAAATGCTGGGGCTGTGCTCTCAACCTGGCTGTGGGTTGTAGCTTTAAAGAGTAGATTTTAAGAAGTGTATTGATCATGAAGTTTGAGCCACACCTTCATCCAAAGAATCTGAATTGCTGCTTCTAGATGTTAGGTTGAAAGGCAGGGATTAGTCAGATTCTATCAGAAGTGCAGGTGAATAATGTCACTTGTTTCTGGTACCACTCACAGCCAGTTACTGGCTCAGAGGTTTTCCCTCTGTTTGCCTTTCAGACAGCCACGATGCCGTCTTGCGATTCAACGGAGCTCCTGTCAGGGGCTTTCAGGATGATGTGGGGCAGAAGACAACAATTCGTCTTGTGAACTCCCAGGTAGGTCTGAGGAGTGTGCTCCAAGCAGGCCAAGCATGGCAGAGCTGTGTGGCTGCACTGTCTGGGAGCTGGGAGGAACAGGGCTGTCCATCTGATTTCTCCTGTCCCTAGCACATAGCTGCAGGATGGGGATGTCTCTCCTTGGAATGGGGACAGTTGGTGAATCAAGGTGACTGGAGTGACACTGGCATGCATTTGCAAACTTGCGGTAGCCTGCTTGTGATTTACAGCAGGCACAAGTAATTTGTGTTTTGTCTTTGCTCAAAGGCTCTGTGTGGGCACAGGAAGGCTGGCTCCATGCTGCTGTGCCTTTGGAGGGAGAGGCAAGAGCAGCACCACAGCTCGGGCAGTGCGGGTCTGCAAGGAGGGGTGTGCCAAGAGAGGAGTTGTACCTGCCCCAGAGATGGGTGTGAAGAATGGAGGATGTTTATTTGGCTTTTAATAAAAGAGCAGTGTTTCTTTACTGCCCAGCAATGCTGCAGACTCTGTAGGTAACACATTAACTAGGGCTGCCACATGGCTGCAGACACTTGACAAAAGCTTTAAAGCTGTAGCCTGTGCACAGCCAGGAGAGGGATGGGCTCTGGTGGCTCCAGGACCTCTTTGCAGAGCGTGGCAAAAAGTGCCTTTAATGCAAGGCCTTGCTTACAGAGTTAAATCTTCCCTGCTTCTGAGAGCTCTTTGTAGGTATCCAGGTGTCCCTTTGCTGAATCCCTTTGGCCAGCAGTAGGCTGTGAAGCAAACTCTCCAGGGTTAGAACCACGTGTCACAGTGCATTGGCAGAGTCAGTCTGCCACTTGTCCAGCAATAGAGTTAGACCCTTGCTTTTGTAGGCACATTTCAGAATGTTGGCACCTTTCCTCCACAGACCTGTTACCCTTTATGGTTGTCCTCTTTGTGGGGAGAAATCTTCAGGTGTAGAAAGAGGAAATCACAGTAGGATGTGCTGGTGAGAGAATAGAGAAGGACCAACAGGCCAGGAGTCATGTGGTTAAAAGATCTGCTGCAGCATTGAAGCACCAAGTACAAGAATCTCCTTACCCCACAAGAGGAGGAGGAAGAGGTTGTGGGCACATGAAGGCTGAGGACCTGAGAGAGGGAGAGATGAGTGATTCAAGTGTAGCTTTTGTAATCCTGAAGGTAGTTTCCTTTCCTTACCCCAAAGCTAAGATTTATAGGCCTGGAGTTTTCTCACCTGCCCCTCCATGAGGAGTGCGTGGATGCTGCTGTGTAATGAGGTTTAGAGTTTCTCAAAACAGCAACATGAGCTTGACCATCCTCCTCAAATGCAAAAAGACATAGAGTTAATGTGTAACCAGTTTGTCTAGTTCATTTTGTATGTCTTTTAGAGGATATTCTTGCTTGTGTGAATGCTGCTGCTAACTCTTTCTGCTCCTGGGTCACTCTTCACTTGCTCTTTGCTGTTGCTTGCTGCATCTCAATTCCCCTGCATTAAACCCCCAGTCAGAAGGGTCACAGTTTGTCCTTTCTGAACCAGTCTGGTTTGAGCAGACAGATCTGGCTGCTGACTTCTGTGCCCTGTTTGACATCTTTCTTTTTTTTTTTTAATCTTTCCCGTCTCTGTGTATTTTTCTGATGTCAGATAGCTGTTAACACTTAAGCAAACTTTCTCTGGAGGATGTGCTCATGGCCAAGCTTACAGTGATAAGAAGAGAAAATATGTGCATGACCTATGTGCTATCAGTGTTACCTGCACAGGAAGGAGGGCAACTGTGTGGTTGTACAGCTGTGATAGAGCTCTCCTCCTTCTTTGGACCAAGTGTAGTTATAGCCATGTCATTAGAGTGCATCTGTTCTCCATGCAGATCAGCCTGCAGTCATGGGTGGTGTTCCCTCTGAATGGAGACACCAGCTTGGAAAACTTCAGTTACAGGGAGAGCAATATTGCTGAACAATAGTTTTTAGAGGCTAAAGGTAACTCAAAAGGCAGTGTTGATCTGGCTGCTGACCAGGGAAAATGATGCTTTCCGTGTGTGTAGTGCAGCAGTCTCTTGTCTGGGGTTTCTAAACTGAGCAGCTCTGACTGCAGTCCCTGTTAACTTCAGACACCATTGGATTGGAAGACCATTGGTTTTCTTACACATTTTTATTTGCACTTTGAATGGCCCAGTGCTATTCTAGTCTTGGTGACATCACTTAAACCTTCTTGTTAGTGGGGTGGCCTGATCACATTCTCTTTTCAGCTCGCTGCAGGAGCTGTGCCTTATCCTTCCTTGCCCAGAGCTCTTACAGGCAACAGGTACTGGACAAGCTGTAATTTGTTCCTGTTCTGGGCTGGCTTTTCTTATGTTATAACTGGGAAAAGGAATGGGTTTGGGGCTTGGCTGCTTTTATTTCGGCTCTTACTGCTGATCAATCCTCAGTCCACTGCCAGAGTGAAGGAAATGGGATCTCCTGAATCTCATCTGTCAAAGCTGGTCTGTATTGAGTAATATCCCTTTGGCACACATGGCCAGTGGCCCAAAGTTTCTTAATAATTGTTTTAAGATACTTTTCTGTAATTTGCTGGCCAGTCTCTAGGACATACATGGGGTGGATAGTTTTAACAGTAGATTGGAGTATCTTGTGCATCTGTGTGCATAGAGAAAGATTCATGGGTTGGTGCTGACAGAAAGGCAAGAAATTTAGGACCTCCAGATCTGAGGATATGCTTGTAGGTCCACAAGCTTGGTCATTGTTCTAAATAAAGAATTTATTTAATGTTGCCTCATTTATTTGCTCAGGCCTTGACTGGTTCATCAGTACTGCTGCTTTTTTAATGGCATGTTTTCCTGCAGTCTGACACAAGGCATTGATTTGCCCTGGGAAAGCACACATCTTGCAAAAACAGGAGCTGAAATACGTGTGTGGGGAGTGCCAGTGTCATGCTGGAGGACACAGCTCCTTTTTGCAGAGCTGACCAAGGACCAGAGTACCTTGTTCCTCCTAGCCCTTGTTTCCATTCTCCTGGGCTGCCTTCTTGCTGTCACAGACAGCACTCTCTGCTTTGGCTGCCTTTGCTGTTATTGGCACTAACAGTCTGCAGGGAGGAAGAGAAAGGAGATAGCACATCAGTGGAATGGAGGAAGGCTGTGGTGGGAAAGAGAGCATGTTTAGATTACAGGACATTGACTGCTGGTAGCAGGAGAGAAGGAAATCATTGTGATATGACCAATAAATGTGCTAAGAGGGTAGGGGCTGTATTAACAAGATATTGTTACACATTGAACTGGCTAAAGAAGAAATCAGACAACCAATAGATCAATTAACTAATTAGGATCAAAAATCTAGGCAAGACAAATCAGTCATGTAGTAATTTAAATGAATTTTGCTACTTAGAATCAGTCGCTATTAAACAACAAATGGACACTAAAGGTAGATGAGGAGCCAGATTGCTTTAGCAGACAGGTTAAGTGACTGATGTCTAGCAGGCCAGGAGTGCCAAGAGCCAGCTCCAGAGTGTGGGAGGGCACAGGAAACAGTGGCTGTGGAGGTGCTCCCCACCTGCTTTCCAGTCCCTTTGCTTTTTGTGCCTGTCACAGCTTCTGCCAGCTCGCATGGCTGTAGAAACAATGAGACCTGAAAATGAAGTGCACGTGCCCCTTGCCATATCCCTGCCCTTTGCAGGCTCCATCCCACTCCTGCCCAGCTGAGGGGATGGCTGGTGCCAGCTGCTGTGCCCCTCTCTGTCTCTGCTGTCCCCAGGCTGCAGGCAGATACTCACACCTGCAGCACTGCGCTCTCCAGCTATCAGTGGCCTAGATACTTCAGCTGCTGTAAGGAAATGAAACCAGGCAGTGCACCTGGTCAAGGCCAAGGACTCATCCCATAGAGTTAAGAACAGATGTGAGGAAACTCTTTTTGCTTTTGGAATAATTCCCATCTGGGCTGGTCCTTGTGCTCCGGTTCTGGGGACAGCCATGCAGGCAGCTGGCTGCAGAGGCAGCCAGGATGCTCAGGGACTAATTGAGTAGCTCATAATTAGATCTGTGGAGAAAATCAGGACAAATGGAAGCTGCTTTTTATGATTATGTTCTATGATTACAATGTTTATGAGCTGTGCCTCTACAGGTTATGGCTTTGGGTGGGGAGGAGAGAAGATTGTTTGATTGTTTTCTTTCTGCTGCAGACCTGGGTTACCCTTGGGTGTCCCAAGCAGTGCTGGTTATGTCCAGAGTATAGAGAGAATTCTGTTTGAAGTTTTCCTTCTCATGGCTTCACTCAGGAGATTCAAACCTTCCCTGCCTGAGCTGTCCCCTCCCTGCTCTGCAGAGGTGATGGGGGCTTGGCATGAGGCAGGATTGGCTGGGGATTCTGGAGTCTCTTATCTCTTACACTGATGGTCTCATAGCAGGCTGAGCACTGGCTGCCAGGGTTCCTGTTGCTGAGGAGAAACCACCCACCTGCCCTTTTTTTTTGGGTTAAATGAAGGTTCTTGATTAAACCAGCAGTGTGTTTGCACCAGGCTCTGCTTGGACTGTCCTGGTGACTTTCCTGGTTCTGGTGTTGTAGTGATGGGATCTCCCACAGGCTGGGTCACTCTGTGGGTCCTGTCCTTAGTGTGTCCCTGGAGATGGGTGGAAAGCCTTGTAAAGCAGCATGGCAGCTTTTCTTGTGACTCTCCACAAAGTCCTTTGCTGCAAGGCAGGACTGGCTTGGGCTTTGGAAGGGCACTGCTGGGGCTGTGTCCTTGCTGCACACAGTGGGCCATGCTCAGTAACCAGCAGTGGAGTGGCTCTGGCTCTTTCCAGGTGTGTTTTATTGCTTGGCTGCCTGCTAATTCTGGTAGCATACTGCATGTCATTGTATCTGTTGTTGTTTTCCAAGCTTGTAACTGTTGAAGAGCAGCAGTTCCTGAGGGAACCACTATATAACACTGGAATCTTAATTGTCTGGGATCCAGCACCATATCATGCAGAAATTCATGAGGTAAGGCTGAGTTTCTTGTAAATAAAATCAGATTAACATGCTTTGAAGTGCTTCTGTTAAACCACTTCCTCCTGATGTGGGCAATCACTCGTTCTAAGGCCATTCTTTTTTGCCTTTTTGTTATTATGGATATCTTAGTGTGTACTTCTGGGAGTATCCCATGGGTGAGTGCTCCTAAGAAAACACTTGCCTGCTTCTGGTCCCTGTGAAGGTCTCAGGCCAAGGATAATAGGCCACCACCTTTACTTTCCCATGGGCTGATGGTACAAAGAGGAGGTCACTGCTGGCTGCAGCAGTTGTCTCACCCCAGGGTGATTTCCTCTCTCTGACACTTAATCTAAGATTTGCTGATGGTTGATGCTTGGATATTTCAAGCACCAGTCAGCCATGGGATATACCTGATTCATTATGAATGGATTGGGAAACCCTCTGAAGATCTGTGTCAGCTTTCATATGTGGGTGTGCAATCCCTCTAGCAATTCACTTTTGATTTTGAGTACAAAAGAGTGTTGTTTGATATGTGATGAGCTCTGGAGGCTCACAGTGAAAGCAGGTAGGAGTGAATAGTCCATTCTTTACTTTTATTTTAAGCTCTGGCTGTTACTGAGAGGTCTTTGCCCTCCTTTGTTTGGCCTGCATTTCCTATTTTCTCACTGATGTTTATTTCTGTGGCTGGTCCCGTGGCTCCAGGAGGCATAAGGGGCTATGGACAGCATGTTTAGGAGTCAGTAAAACCAGGATGGGATATTTACAGCACAGGGGGGAAAAAAATCTCAAAATGATTTTATGAAAATTTAAACCATTTCTACATTTTTACTCAAAGGGGAAATTTAAGCATGCAAATCAGCTGCCTGCAGAACAGGGTGCTTGGTATTGCAATGTGGAGAAGAATCTGGGTCTGGAGTTTTTAAGGCAGAGTTCTCAACATTGTCTGCTGTTGGGGAGTGCAGAATGAAATTACAAAAGGTACTGATCCCATTCAAGGGTCCTTCATTGAGATTTGGGGTTTCCCTGCTCTGTTTACTGAGTCATCTCACCACAGTGACCCAAGGGGACAGTGTGAGTGAGGATGCTTAGGTGAGTGAGGGTGTGTAGCAGCATGTTCACTTATCCTTGTTTTCTGTTGCTTACAGTAAAGTGGGCCAGAAATAAAGAATCTGACCTCCTGTTTCTGTTTTGCAGTGGTACAGAAAACCAGATTACAACTTTTTTGAAAGCTATAAGGCTTATCGTAGAGCACACCCAGAGCAGCCCTTCTATATCCTGAATCCCAAAATGCAGTGGCAGCTCTGGGATATTCTGCAGGAGAATTCCCTGGAGCATATTCAGCCTAATCCACCATCATCAGGAATGCTTGGTAAGATGATTGCCCTCTAAACTTCTGGTTCAGTTTGCAGGCAGGAACTCTCCAAGACTCCTTTTTTCAAAGACAGCTACAAATTTATGGTGCTTATCAGAGTTGTTTTTGCAGTGTTTGTCTTGTGCCAAAATTTAAGCTTCCTGTCTTCAGAGCAGCAGCTCAGTTGTATTACAGTAAGTGATTTGCAGCACTCCTCTGAAACAGCAGTCACAAACATGGCCCAGTTCCAGGTGGAAGCAGGAGAGAGACTGCAACACTGGGGCAGTCTCTAGGATTTGTAGCTTCTAGTGCCAGAGCAGCTCCCACAGGGTGTGAGAGGAAGGATGTGTCTCCTTCCAGGCTCAGATCTGGTCAGGCAAATAAATCTGTAAATTACTTACTGTAAATGAGTTCTAAGGGCGTGCCTGTTTCTTTTCCATATATTATTTATATATAAATATATGTGTGTGTATATATAAAGACTTACTGAGGGCCTGTGGAAGGTCAGACTGAATAGTTGCCCTGACAAGGTCAGTGATATGCCTGCCTCAGCAAAGGAGGAAAAAAACCCTCCTTTTTTCATTCTGCTGTTGCAAAAGTTTTCCTGCTTAGTGGAGAGCAGCCTAATGACCAGCTGAATAAAAAGGGGTGAACCTTTGGGGAGCTGCCATGTGTTTGAAATCACAGCATAGCTGTAGAGTCTTGTTTGCCATGGACTGTCCAACTGCTGTGCTTCCTCCCTTTGTCTGCTGCCACCTCTGTTCCATCACTGCTGGGTCAGAGGCACTTTCTGTCTCTGAGTAAACAGAATTGCTTCATGTTTTTGCCAGGCCCAGCACCTATTAAAACATTTCTTGGGTATGTGTAGAGCAGCTGTGTAGCAGCACAGTCAATGACTTCAGCAGCAGAGCTGTTAACTGGCATTGTGGGCTTGAAAGCACACACATCAGGCAGCAGTTCCTCCAGGGATTAACTTCAGGCCAAGTCACCTTGCTTTTTGCTTTGTAAAACAAGCCACCTTGCCAAATTCAAGGGCATAGATGAGTTCCAGTTTCCAGCTCTCTGTTCCCTGGAAGGTCTGAGTGTGATCAAAAATCTTCCTTTGAAAAGGTGGATGAAAACATGTTTAAAATATACTTTAGGTTCTTTTAATATCTTACAGTTCCTCAGGTTGTGCATGGTCCCTGATGTCTCAAACCCTCATGAATTTTCTGTGATGTTACACATTGATTCAGTTTCTCTGGTATATTCTTGCTATTTCTTGCACTTAGAAGAAAAGTGGCCTACAGGTAACTCTGGCTTCCATCTGATCCAGCTGTGCCCAGCACTGACTGGTGTGATGTCCTTGGGTGAGAGACACAGGAGGGCAGCACTGCTCTGCTCCGGGGAGCCTGAAGAGCAGAGGCTGCTCAGTCTCCTTGAGCATCTCCCAGCACAGTCCCTTTCATGATCCCTGCATTCACAGGAGGCAGCTGGGACAAATGCAAAGGTCTCATCTCTGCTTATGCAGGCAGGTTCAGATGGGCTGTTCAGATCAGCTAATGCAGTGCACGCTTGGCAGACACCCAAGTTTCCATGAAGGTCACAGATAATGGTAGCACTCATAAAGATTGTGCATTTGGCATGGCTGTCAGTGTAGCTGAAACCACACTTTGCAAGGGAGGGCTCCAGAGAAGAGCCATGTCTGGCCTGGCTTGTTTTGTCCCCTCTGCTCTGAGTGTTAATAAAGGAAACCCTCCCCCTTGGAGCTGCCTGTCCCTCTGGAATGTTTGGTGCTGTCTCTGGTGTGACGTGGGCTGTGTGCTCTGTCCCCCAGGCATCGTGCTGATGATGACGCTGTGTGACCAAGTGGACGTGTACGAGTTCCTCCCTTCCAAGCGGCAGACAGACATCTGCCACTACTACCAGAAGTTCCACGACCACGCCTGCACCATGGGAGCTTACCACCCCCTGCTGTTTGAGAAGAACCTGGTCAAGCACATGAACCAGGGCACGGATGAGGACATCTACACCCACGGGAAAGTCACCCTGCCTGGCTTCCGACTAGTGCAGTGCTAGCAGATTGGTTTTACTGGGTTTAGTTCTCCTTGATTTTCAAAGCACTTTTTTAATCAGGGTTGTCAGATTTGTTAGGTCTAAGCACTGGTGTGATTTGACAGCTCTTCCATGTAGCAAGGCTTGCTCTTAGGACTTTGTTGCCCAACTCTGAGCTGTAAGGCTCGCTGTGGTACAGCCACTGATCTGCATGAGTCACTGCAATAAATGGACTCCCAGTGGAGCCAGGCTCCTGCAGCACGTGGATGCCTCTGGCTTCATCTCAGCCCATGGTGGTGTAGGGGAGGCACAGGAGAGGCTCTCTAAGCAGAGATTGCACAAGTCAGGATCATTCAGTGAAAATAGTTCTGTTTGCTTCCAAGGGGTTGTGACAACCAAAAACCTGGGCCATTGGAAAAAACCATGAAAAATAATTTAAAATTTGTTCCCATAATCAGGAGCTCTTCAGAGTAGGGCTGATTTATGGAAATGCTGTCAAGCTGTGTAATGATAAGCTAAACTTCTAATCCAAAATATTTGATTTTATAAGCAATCTGTGAACTTCCAAATTGTAAGACTTCCAAAACCACTCAGGTGACATTTTTGGCAAAGGAAGAGGAAAGCAATTAATAATTCAGTGAATCTTGCAAGACTTTTTAATCTTTTTGCTTTTTTAAAAAAATAATTTAAAATAAATTTTAGTGATCATTTACTTTTCCAGTACAGTGCTGGGTTTGGTACAGAAGAGGCCTTATTATCAGAAAGGTTTTGGGAAGATGCTCCAAGACACGAATGGGAGAACTCACTGGAAGTCAGTGCCTTTTTCCAACTCTCTGCTGCTCTACCTTTGCAATTGTTGATGAATTACTTTCTGTACCCTTTAACACAAGCACCACAGAGCTGCTGCTAGATGGGTTCCAGCCCTCTGCAAGCTGACAGAGGGGATCTCTCGACTGCTGTGTGCTTTTCTGCATAGGTGGGGAGCAGGTTTGCCACTTTCATGCTTCGTGAGTGGTGGGGAGGGAGAGCGTGCTCTGCTTCTCCTGCTGAAACAGGCAGAGCTGAGAAGGGCAGAGCTTCTTCCTGCCCCAGGGATTCCTGTGACAGCATGGTGGGAGTGGTGGCTCTGCCATCTCAGTGTGTTGGTGAGAACAACTTCCCTGTCTTCTGTACTTGGGTGTTTCATCAGGTCTGTAAAGAAAGCATTCTCCTGTTTTGAATAAATCCTGTGAAGCCATTGGTCTGGCTGTGGTGAATGGTAAATGTCTTGTCTCCATACAAACCTGGGGGTTTGTATCAGCCTTGCACCACTGCAGGCACAGCTGCTCCCTGCCCATTCCAGAGAGCCCTCAGCTCTTGCCCTGCTGCTCCTCCAGCCTGGGGGCTGCTTTTCTGCACTCCCAGCTCTTGGGATGGATTGGATCTGTCAGTGTTTACAAATTATGTACAGGTAAAAGGTCCAGGTCCTTGCACTGCTGCCCAGGAGCACCACGTTCCCCTAGGACAGGGATGCAATGGAGGCAGCTTGGAAAGCATTCCTTCTCACTGCTGGGGAGGAGGGAGCTTGCAGAGGAAAAGCCATGAGGGGTTGCTTGGGAGAGCCACAGTAATCCTCTGCCCATCTCCACTCTTGGGTTTTGACAGCCCTACCTCTATGTTCCTTGGATCAAGGAGATACCTGCCACAGCAATTTGCTTCTTACTATGTGTTTAGTTGATATTCAAATAGCTTCTGACTTTTTTCCTAGGCTGTTCCATCTGTTAATTCTCACAACACCATTTTCCACCAACTCCCCCACTGTGGAGACCAGCCCAGCCACCCTCCCTGGCTCGGGCTGTGTAATGAATGGATGGGATGTGGCTCCTGGGAAGCAGCACAGTCTGCCTGCTGCTCACCTGGGGTCCCAAACCCACCTGCTCCCCTGCAGGGCTCCTACAAGGAGACAAAATGTCAAGCAGCTTCCCCAGATCTCTCAGAACCCTCGGTTTCTTAGGGGCAATAGTCTTGCACTGAGCATGCAATTTCAAATGTTATGCTAACAGTTTTAGCTACATCCAAGGTGTGATTCATTTACAGTCTAAACAGTTTTACAAGAATTATGAAAGAGCTTAAAATAAGCCACTGGTAACCCCTTTTTTCCCTTTTTTTTTCTCTGCCTAGATCAAAATCTAATATAAAGTGCAAGTGATGACAGCTCTGGCATTTAGAAGAGCCAGGGGTAAGTTAGTGGGCAGTAATAGCTAGATTGTAATAAAAATCTTGTCCTCCTGCAGTCCTTACCACCTCCAGAGTGAACAGCTTTCTGTCCATGTAGAAAGGGGAAAAGGGCAACACTGCCTTTTCCAGTTAGCCACTGAAGGACTAAGTACTGGGAAGGATGCTCTGTAATTACATGGGAAAGCTGGGAAACATTTCCAGCTAGGGCCTGTTTTTACCCCTCTGTGGCTTTGCATTTTTAGAGAGCCATGGACATGGGTGGGAAGAGATTATCTGGTCAGACCAGAGCCCAGGGAAGGTAAATGCCACCAAGGAGGGAAGTGTCAGCAGTTCATGGTTGGACAAGGAAGAATTTGGGTGATGTAGGAGGGATGACAGTATGTTACTGGCAGGGGAACACTGGACACCGTTGTTATTAAAGATATTTCATTGTCTGGACTGACAAAGCTGCCTGTGGGTTTTTGTGGTTTGCTTTTACAAAAGAGAAGGGGGAAGAAGTCCCAGAAATTCAAACTGTAAGCACCTGAGTCAACACACCCGTCCTAGGTGCCCTAAGAAGAATGGAGTGGGTGAGTGGGAACTAGATCTGACAGCACACTGGTAAATCTGCAGCGATGGTTAAAAAGATACATGCTGGCACTCCCTGAAAAGAAACAGGAGCTGCCCCAGCCTTTGTTTCTGTGCATGCAGGCAGCTGAAGGTGTGGGTACAGGCACCATGGCTCATCCTCCTCGCCTCTGTGAAGTCTGACACTCCTGCCCAGAGCTGTGGGTGTTTGATTTCACTTGTGAATTGTATCAACCTGGCAGGGAAGCTGCAGCGCTTGCATCAGGTGATGATACAAGGCACAGTATGGAAGCATCAGGCTTCATTTTGGAGCAGATAATTGGTGTGCATGGCTATCCTATCCCTGTGCATTTATAAGAGAGGTGAGAGTTGTAGTTTGTGGGGTTGCCTGGTGTCACTGTGTTCAGCCAGGCATCACCTGCAGCTCCTGAGCTCCTGGGAAATGCTGGGAGCAAGCTGAGACCTGGCTGGCTTTGTGCCTCATTCCAGAAGGAGCTACAGGTCAGGACTCCTGTTTGAAGACAGAACTTGCAAGGAAGAAGATGTGCTTATTTCTAGCTTGGTTTTGGAAGTGCAGATGAAGGTCTCAGCTCTAAGCAAACAGCTGCTTCTCTTTTTGACCTGAACTCAGTGAGGTGCTTAACAGCCTTTTCTTGTGAAAGGTGTGGAAAATGGCTTCAATGCACAGGGACGTTGCAGGGGGATCTGGTGTCTCTGGGGATTGATAATGCTCATGTCGTGCACAACTTCTGTGCTGTTCTGGCAGTGGTGTGCAAGGCTTCTTTCAGGGATTGCTCTGGAGAGTTGCAAACACAGCACCCTCCCAGTGTCTCCACTGAAAGGAGCCCTTCTAGGGGCCAGCCTTGGCACCTCTCATCTTTCACCCAGGTATTTCCTGTGGAATACTTCCCTCTGTGGGTGGGTGGCTCCTGCTGCCTGTTACCCTCCAGGATGTCACCTCTGCAGAAGTTTGGGTCTCCAAGGTTTGACAGAGTTTGCATCTGTGTGTTCATTTGGTTACAGTTAGCTTGTAGCTTCATGTGTGATAAAGGGAGAAGTTAATTTTAACTGTATCTTCTGACAGCCAGGTGGGCTTGAAGCTTAGTGCTCGACCTCTACCTTGTGTTCAGTGTACAAGGAAGAAGACTTAGGGAGAACATTTAAGCAATGAGTATTAGAAAAAAATTAATAGCTCCTTGGTTCAATATATGTTTTAGGAAGATACGTGGATGTTTGCAAAAGCAGAATGGAAGATGAGCAGGGAATATTGGACATGAGAGATGGGTTGAAAAAGTGTTTGTTCAGTGCCATTTGTTCCAAGTAAGTCTCTTAAAGCCAGAGAGAGGCAGGAGTAGAGAGAGTGGACTGGAAGTGGTTTGGTTTGGAGTGAGTGACTTCTGGCAGAAGTTGGATCTCTTGGAGCAGACACAGACACTTCCCAAACCCCAGTGAGCTTGGCTTGCTGTTTCCATCCAGGTCTGAGTGTGCTGCTGGTTTTGGATGTCAGTGTGCATGGAAAGCCGTGCTTATGGGAACAAAACCAACTTGGAATTCTTTATTTCCATTCCTGCAAATACCTTGCAGAGTTTTTCCTGCCTGGCCCTGGCATGTTTTACAAAAACAACAGTGAGGTGCTTCCATGGGCCAGCACTGGTTCTAACCTGTGACAAACAAAAGGGTGCTTGTAACAAGGGGATTAAATCAGCCAAGCCTTTGCTAATCCTGCTGCAGGACAGCTCTGCTGTGTGTTTTCACCTGTTCCAGCCCCTTGTAGTTCACACAGAGCCCTCCATGGGTGCTTACCTCGTACCTCTCTGGTGATGCTGAAATGCCCTGGGCCCTGTTATAAACATAACTTGTCAAAATGAGCACTAGCTGAGTCTTTCTCTAATAGTTAAATTAAATGCAGGGCCCTGGATGGTGGAACTGGTACCAGCACTCATAGCACTTATTTCCCAAAAGAAAATAAAAATCACTAATATATGTGAAAGTAGGCTGCATTTCATTAAAAGCCTGTTTCAGGTACATCCAGCAGCATAAAAATAGGAAAACTGCATTGCATGCACAGTGTGTTGTTTATATATATTACAAAATCACTGTTATTTGTGGTGCCTCAAGTGTTACATAAACACTAATTTTAACATGTATACAGAGGGGAAGCTTCCTTAGTTTTCTTCTGCTCAGCTGAGTGTTCCACACCCATTCAGAAATGCCAAATTGTTGCACTACCACGTAAAATACTTCCTAAAAACAGAAGCTGATCTTTAACTGGGATAAGTCACTGAAGTACCCTACCATAAGGAAGGTATAAATCATTTTCATGAATTGAGAACCTCTCTCCCCTCTTTGTTGCCTGTTTTTGTCCTTGATGTCTTCATAACAGACATTATCCTACTTGATTCTTTCTTGGTTTACCAAAGATACATTAAAGACATACATTTCTTAAGTTAATGTGTGGGAGGGGCATTTGCACTGGAATTTAGGAAGAAGACTGAGCAAATGGTTAAGGCTGGAACTCCAGTGCCTGGGACAAAGGGCAGAACAGTTTCTTGCTAGGGGAACAGAGTTTTAGGGAATTTGGAAGGTGCTGTCTTGTCCCAAGTGCCAGTTTAAAGCTGTTTGTACGGTATATGTGAACTGGGACTGAAGCCAAAGAATTTAAGGGAAACAACAAAGAAAAATTGTTTTGTTAGATCTGAGATGCTCAAAGCAGTTTTGACAAGAAGCAACTTAATCTTGTTGAACTGTCATGGCAGATAATTTGAGTCTGACCAGGCTAATTGTGACCCATAGGTTAGAAAAACTCTTTTCTTATTTTTAATAAGAATTCTAATTTGCATAAATAAGATATGCAGTCTCTTATTTGTTTTTCTTTCCTGCTTCCAGTTCTAGACCTTGTTTTTGTAGGGAGATTGGTGAGTGACTGGGACAATGAGATGGAGATTTGGCTTTGGCATGAGGTAATTGTGTGGGTGAATTGTGTATCCTGGCAGCAGCCTGAGCTCCCTGTGTCCAGCTGGGCTCCAGAGGTGCCAGATGTGTGGAGTGCTGTAAATGCCCCATCATTTCAAAACCACCCCAGCCTTGCTCAATCAGCTTTGTAGGCTGAGCTCTCTGAGAGAGCTTGAGCTGCCTTTGAGCTCACATCTCAGCTGAGCTGTTGCCTCTGAGTTTCTCTGCTGAGCTCCTGTGGAGGTCTGAGGTGTCCCTGTGCTCCAGGGTGGACACAGTGCCTCCTGCTCTGGGTCATTCTAGGACCAGAGGGAGGTGACACAGCTGTAGCTGGCAGTGGCTGCTTTGCATTCCACCATCTGACTGCCTGTACTGGTGAGGGATGCAAAAAAAAGAGCCATAAAACGGGTGTATTTTCATAAACTGAGCCCATGCAGTCATTATTGGATTGACTTTTCACTGCTGGGACACTGGGGGTGAGCTGGGGGGGCTGTGGGCAAACCTGTACTGCAGCAGTGCCAACCTTTGTGTTTCTCTCTCAAAAACTTTCCTTGGGTGACAGAGCAATAAAACCATCTCCTCCCTGGCTGTGTCCTACAAGGAAGGAAGGAGATCTCTCCAGATCTCAGTTCTTGACATGTGTAAGGCAAACAAGGGCAGAATAAGTGAGTGTGAGTGGGTCTGGGGTATGCAGGGACACCTGGGGCTGGGAGCTGGGCTTTGGTGAGGCTGTGCTGCTCCAGGGTTCATGGTGAAATTTCATCCAGCTCTTGTCCCTGGCTCCTGACTCCTTCCTGCCTGTAGACACCCAAACCTGTGCCTTGAAGGAATTCTGAATTACTCCAGTTTAACTTTACATTTTAGTTAATAAAGAAATAGAATGATGGTGCTATAATGCAGCATTGTCATACTTGGCAGAGAATGGAAAAATAGCAAATGAGTAGCCCTGGTGGTATGTGTGAACAAGGAAGTGGTGTGTCAAGAAATCAGCTATTTTTATCACTGTTTGCCATAAAATGAACAGTGCAGGAAATAGTTTCAAGCTCAGTTAATTTTCAGTTCCTTTGAATCACTATTAATATTAAAGCAAAGCTTGTGTTGCCCCCCTGCTTTCTCTCCAGCCCTGTCACCCCAGGTGTCAATGGGCAGGCTGGCACCCAGGGATTCCTGCTCCATGGAGGAGCTGTGTCCCCCTGCACATTCCCCTGCCCCAGAAAGTCTCCAGGGGGCTGGAAGGGGCAGTGATGGGTGTGGGTTTCTCCTTTATGAAACCTGTGTGCTTCTCCTTTCTGAAAGCTGTGTGTATACCTGTGCTCTAATCCCATCCCTGTTCTCTGTCCATCCATTCTTGGGAGCAGATGGTTCCTCTAGAGCTGTGCTTGATATTTCCATAGCCTCAGCATTACATGGATGCTTTTATTCACTAATCTGCCAGTGTAAGCAGTAAAGCATCTTTGGGAAAGCTGATACACAGATTAAAAGCAGCTGAGCTATCCCATCACCTGAAGTCATGCTTTGTTTATTGCAAAGTGAAATTTGTCAGCACACTTCAATTCCCCACTGTGCCCAGCTGTCACTGTATGGATGGGGGGTGGGGGTGTTCTTACAGGGGAGCTGCTTAGGAAAAACAATAAATACAGAAAATTTGAGCATTGTGGTTTGCTGAAGCAGCTGAAGCTGAGGGTGAAATGCAGCAGGAAGCTCATTGAAGGATGAGGGATGCAACCATAAAGGAATTTTACAGAACTGAGGAGATACAGTATTGTACAGCAAGAGTAAGGGAGCTGAGCACCACACTGCTTTCAGCACAAGGACACTCGAAGGGCAGATTTTTTGCATCTCTGGTACAAACCATATGGAGGTGAATACAGCTGTTTTTGTGCCAAGCATTTTGTTACAAAATCCCAGTTCTGCAAAGCTTAGCTTAATCCCTCCAAACTCCCCAAAGCCCTTGGGAACACCTGGGTATCTTGCTTGAGGTTTTCAGTTGTGATGAAGTTGCACTTCAAAGCTCTTCTGTGGATCAGCAAATGCCAGAAACACTTTATATTTTCCTTTCCAGCAGGACTGAGCCCCCAGTGAGTGCTCAATGCAAGCCTGAGAATTGCAGTGCTTATGAAAACACCTAGAGTCAGTGACATCTCTCTGACCTGGTCAAGTTAAAAATTTTCTCTGTTTATTTGCTAATGTATCTCTTGCTTTGATTCATAAAGATAGTGATCTGGCAGAACTGAGTGCAGTATTTCCAAGAACACAGCTCTTAAAAACAGCTCTTTTGAAGTCAGAAGGTGATTATTCCACCAAGAGCAGCACTTGGCACTTGTTCATGATCAAACAATTACAAAAACTTAGTAATCATCAGGGAAAGTAAGCAGGAAATGGCATGTTGGGTGAGAATGGGAAGAGCTGTGCAATGAGTTTCAGGAAATTCTATTCAATAAACAAAACAAAAGCCCCAAACCAATCTTAGCAGCAACATACCTAATAGGCAAAATACTTGACAGGCACCTTCACACTTGGAGTGTTCTGAGTCAATGGGATTTTGCTGCATTATTAACATTTTAAGCTCCTTTACTGAAGCAAATTCACAGGCACCTGCAAGAAATCTGCAATGCTACAGCAACTTTACACTTGCAAACGTGAGCAAGTCCTTGCCTGCTGCAGAACCTGGAGCATCTCCCCTTGGGTGAGTGATGGGAGCAGCCAGAACTCCCTGGGGAGCTTTGTGCTGGAATGCTGAGCTCCTTCTCACTTGGCCAGAGCTGTGCTGCCCCGTGGGATTTGAGTTTGTGCACTCTGGGGACTCTGCTGGCTTTCATTGCCTGATGAGATGTGTGTGTGTGCAGGCATCAGGGGAAGAAGCACAAACTGCAGGGTGAAGCAGGGGTGTTTTGAGCAAGATTGGCACTGAGGGGCATTCCTGGCTTTTCTGCCAGTGTTCAGGATTCCCAACAGTTTTGAGGATGGGGCACAGGTTGGAATTTGGGTAGTGGAGGCATTTACACACACTTCAAAATGTGAGCAGGTGTAACCAGTGGGGATCTTCACACTTCAGCTAAAGGCCATGTGTAAGTGAAAATGAGTTTCTTTCATTCAACTGCTGTTAATGAATTTTGCCTGCTTTAATTGAATTCCCAAGGTCAGTGCTTCCAGTCCATTCAGGTTGTCATAGCTTGGTCAGTGCCTTCACTTTGGTTTTGTAGGGTTTGAGGTTGTTAAAGCCACTAGTGTAGTCTAAACCCAGCTTTCCAATGTCTGCTGCCACAGCTATTCCTCAATTCCTCTCTCAAGACTGGTAATCTGATTATTTTAGATACCTGGCTGGAAGAAAAGAGCTCAGGATAAAAGAAAAAGGGCCTGAATGTATCAAATATGATAAAGTCACCTCCTCCCTCCAAATGCCGTAGATACTTTCCACAGTAAAATACACACTTAAATTAAAACAGCCTTTGGTATGTGATACAAAAACTTGCACCCATCTCATTACAAAGCTAAGGAATTGAGTACTTAAAATGAGTATAGAAACCTGAATTGTTTGAGGAAAAATACCTGGAGCCTGACAGTTTCCTCATGTGAAGCAGCTTAGCATCACCTCGCAACAGCAATTGTCAATTTTTGAGGAGTTTTTTTTCTAATTATAATTTTCTGACATATTTCCTGGAAGCCAGAGTTGTTAATATTTATGCTCCCAGGACTAAATGCCTCAGCTCAGCTCTGAGTCACCCTTCCAATTACAAATTAATTCATCCAGTATTGCTCTTTGCTGGGACGAGCAGCAGTGAGCAATGCACCAGTCTTAGGCTGAAATTTGCTGAAGGGAGGAGGTAACACATCTGAGGTGTCTCTCTGGGGCTCAGCTTTGTGAGGGTGCATTGAAACAGGCTGGGTGTTTGGGAAGCCAAAAGGGGAGTGTGAGGACTGATTTACTCCAAGGAGTTTTACAGTGTGCAAGTGGGAAAAGCCCCCAGGGCTTCTCCCCCTCACTTTCCCTCCCTGGCCCTTTTGAATTCACCTTGCCTTTCTCCCTGCTGCACTGCTCAGGACAGGATGGGGATTGCTGAAGGCATTAGTGCTCCCATTTGCAGACCAACAACAACTTGCCAAAGAAGTGTTTGTTTAACTGGGTTGCTTAAGATCACTCTTCCCTGGTGACAAAGAAAAAACATAGATGCTTGGCTGTTTGTTATTCAAAATAGAAAAGGCTGTTTAAAGGATTCCTAAAAGATGTAGGTGCTGGAAAATGAAAAAAGGGGTTTTTTTCTTGGTGTTTTTTTAATTATTATTTTTTTTAATTTCCACCACAATGAAATCTGCAGTGTGCATAGTCCAAACTTTGGACTGAGTGGTGAGAATCCCTGTTGGAGTAGAGGGGAGTCAGAACCAGTCATCCTGAGGAAGCCTGCAGGAAAATCCCCTGCCTGAAATGTGGGAAATGGCATTTGCTTTAGGATTGTCTGCCAAGACAGAGAACTGCCATGATCAGTCAGTGGATATCTGGAGGGCATCAGCATGAGAACCTGCTGTGCATTTGGCTCATCAGTGGAAAGGCATAAGCTCAAATCCCTTTGGGGTCGCCTGAACTGCAGGGAGGGCATCCCATTGCACGGCTGCACCTCACCCAAAGGCAGAGCTGCCCCTGACCTGGGCAGCTGCTCCTTAAAAGCCACATGTTGGGGAAGCTGCAGTGCCACCTGCCTGGATCTGAGTTATTCTGTAAACAAAACTGTGCCTTGACAGAGGGGGCAGGTCAGAGCTCTGAGTTGGGGTTTTAGGTTTAGTGGGCTCAGGAGAAGCACAGCCTGGCCAGGCACTTTCATTCCTGTAACCCTCACTTGCCTGCTCACTTGCAGCAGGTCTAGATGGATTTCTGCTGTCCCCCCATCTTAATTATTTTATTCTTATCTGAAAACAAATTCAGAGAAGTGCAACTAAACTAAACATGCCCTCCCTTTTCTTGGAAACACAGATCCCTGTTTGCTGCACATGCCTGTGACCTCCCAGGTTCATTGAGCAGCTTCCCAATGCAGCGTGGGGCTGAACCTCTCCTCTGGTGTCAGATGGAAAGTTCAGGAGGGGGAGGCATTTCCTGCTGAGTGGGCCTTGGAAATGTGCAGTGCTGAGCACGGGCAGCTGTGTGAAACAAGTGCCCCTCTCCAGGGGCAGGGAATTGGAAATGCCACTGAGCTGGGTCCTGACAGCTCCAATCAGACCAAATCAGGAGCCAGGGCTCCCGGTTCCATCCGCAGTTTCAGACTCAGCTGAGGATGTTTTAGCACTGGAAAGCCTGTCTGATTAATCTTATTCTCATTGATTTACCACTGTGTCATTGTCTGGTTTTTAATGCAAAGTGCTGGGGGGTTTTAGGCAAATTATATTAAAAACCCCAACATGTAGAATTAAGATTGAATGAAGCTCTTTGTGCTGCTAATCAGTCTTCCTTTATTCCATAAACATATTTTTATCCTTTCATCATCCTTTTGGATTGAAGGGAACATTTTTTTTTTATTTCCCATATTTATAAGTCAGCCATGTTGGGTTTTTTCCTTTGTTTTCCTCTCCCTTATTTGTAAGATATGGTTTCCTCTTTGAAGGTGAAAACCATAACTGATGCTGGGGTTTAAAACCCTGCTGTGACTGGAGAGTGCCCACTGTTCCCTGGATCCCAGGGGTCACTGGTGCTGTGCCAGCTGAGCTGGGCATCGTGTGCTGGTGCCTGTGGTGCCCTGGCAGGGTGTGCTGGGGAGAAAAGCCCTTTTTGGGGAGCAGAACCCTGCTGGGGAAGGGCTCTCCATGGACTGCACGTACAGAGGTCACTCCTGGGCTTCCACCAAAGAGCTTTTTTTATTTCTGCCTTTTTCTTTTATTTATTTTTTATTTATTTCTTATTTTATTTCTGAGACACTTGAGACCTCAGTGTTTTCCATGCTAATTTTAATCTTGTAAGATGTTTCTCATGGGCTGTTTATAGACTGGTTGGCTCCTCAAAGGCCCAGAGGGACTTTTTCTGTAGAGCAAGCCTGAGAACTTCACTCAGGGAGACTTGCCAGGAGCCCATGTCTTTCATTTATTATCCCCAAATGCACAGCTCACTAGAGAGGGTAAATCCTGCAGACTTAATGCAGCTTCTCAGCCTGGACTGACCACACTGATGCTGAGGGAACTGCTCAAAATACTTCAAATAAAGGCTTGTGTCTGCATGGATGTGTGTGGGGCTGGGGTCAAAGAGACCCCAACATCTGTACCTTTTGAAAACTAGGCTGCTGAGCGAAGATCTCCAGCTGCCCTGCTCCTAAAAAGTTAGGAGAAGACCACATACATCCTCACCAATGAAAACTTATTTTGGCAGTTTTCACACCTGACCCACTCAGTGTGCAGTAGTTCCCTACCTGGCTCATGTTATGCTGAAAAACTTGCAGCCTGAGTGGATTCATTGTTTTGGAGCATAAGGGGAGAATTAAATCCCTCTTCTGCTCAGTAGTGCACATGTAGAGGTTTCTTTCTGGAGGCAAACCCCTCTGTAGAGAGGATTAAGCATCAATGGGCAGAAATAAAGACAAAGGAACAAACAGTCCTCTCTGAGGTTATTATAAAAGCACTGTGCAATAATACCTCAAATTATTGCCTGTATTTGTGTTATGTGGATGGACAAGATAGGATCTTTTCCCTGTGTTTCCTCAAATTCCAATTTGATGGGAATGAATTGTTGAACCCAGGCAGTTCTACAAAGTAAAGGCAGATAAAAGGTGATATAATGCCTGTATAAATCTGTTTCCAGTTCTTGTGATGGAACAGAGTTGTGTGCACTTTGATCATCTTCTTTTATTTTCCATCTTTCCTTAAATAGATGCTGAAATTCCTTCTCCATTCTTCATCAGTTTGGGCTGTGTAACTGTGTTAGTTGCTAATTTAGAGCAAGTGGAATAGGATCCTCTCTACTCATTCCTCCCATGTCTCCTTTGAAAGGATGTTTTTCTTCTTGGATCACAGCAGCTTCTGCTGGAAGTATTTGTGGCTGACACTTAGTGCATTTTTACTACATTTAGATCATAAGGATGATCTAAAGGCTGCATGAACCCTCATCAGTGGAGCTTTTTTCAGCATCTTAGCCTTCAAAAAGCACTCCAGGCTTTTTAAATCTCATCTGTGGGAGGTACTGTGCAAAGGTTCATTAGGTGGGAGCAGCAGGCTTTGATTCATTTGATGAAAACATGTTTGTGGAGTGTGAGGCTGGCTGCTGTGGGACTGCAGGCAGTGAGAAATGTGAGCAGCACCAGGTGTGGCATGGCAAATGTTCTGCCACTGGGACATAGCAATAGGCCTCCTGTGAGCTTGTCAGGGTCTTTGGCTTTGTTTCCATCTCTGATTGTAGCTGTGGCTGAGAGTGCTGCAGCCAGATCAGGCTGTCTTGTGGCCACCAGCAAATCAGTGCAGGTGCTGATGCCTTGGGGCTCCCTAGAACAGAGGCTGGACAAGGTTAAGAGCAGCTGTGGGCCAGAAGGACCAGGGATAACCTGCTCTGTGAACTGGCATTCCAAGGATGCCAACAATGCCTCCTACATCATCTGTCTTTTCATCTTTTGCCTTGTAATCCCCTTTGCCATCATTGTCTATTCCTATGGGAAGCTGCTCTGTGCTGTCAGACAGGTGAGTCCATTCCTCAGCTGCCTTTTGGCTGTGACCCCAAACCAGGCAGAGGCCGTGGTCACCATTTGCCACCTCTAGGACTCCTCTGCTCTCTGATGTGCTGCCAGCCCTGGAAACCTCTCCTGTGACTGTCCTGGGGACAGGCTCCAGTCTGCCAGGGCTTTAAAGGTCATGCTCAGGTGTGTGCAGCTGGAGGTGATGCTTGGGGTGGCTCCCTAGAGCAGAGGCTGGACAGGGTTAAGAGAATAAAGTGGGGATTTATTAAAGGCCTTCAGTAGATACACCTGGGGCAGTCAGAAGTCTCAGAGGCTACACCCAGAATGGACAATGGTCACAAGTTTTTCAGACAGATCTAAGTTTGGTCCATTTACATATTGGGGATCAATTCTCCAATTACAGCTTCAGGTAATGAAGTCATTTACCCCCAGTTTGCTCCCCCCAATTCACTTTTGTTTGTACTTTTGGGGCCTGAGGCTGTAGGGTCCTTGGATCTCAAGCCTGGAAAGAATTTTTTGTCTGACCAAAATGTGAAGAGAGCTCACTAACACTCTGTCTGGAGTTCAGAGTTATGCACTGATGCAGTACAGGATCTGAAAAGTGTAAAAGCTAAAATCTGAAGGCATCCCAGCCATGCCAGAGGTGCAGGGTGGCTCCCTGCCCCAAGGACACTGTGCCTGAGCTGCTCCTGTGCCAGCCAAGCTCTGCTGAGCTGTGTGATTCAGAGACCTGGCACAGCTTCAAAAGCTACAGCAGCAATGACTCACGACACCAGTTACTCATAGCTTGCTGTAATGTTTAGGGAAGTGATCACAAGTATTTATACATCCAGTATACAGAAACTGCCACCTCCTCCACGCTGGGCTAAAGCTACAGCTGCTGCTTGCCTCAAGCAGACAAAATAGAAAAAGATTGGAAGGCTGAACAGAAGCTGAGGGAGTGACCAAAGAACAGGCAGCCAGGCTCCTGTGTGTGTGCCTGGACCATCCCTGGGTACTGCAAAGGTAGAGGGATTTAAAACAGAAAAAAAAAAAAAAAAAGCAAGCCCTGAATTCTCTACTCATATTTTCAGCTCTGGGTTAACATCTGCAGTCAGAAGACTTCCGTAAGATTTATGAGGAATCCCTTTGTGCATTGCCAAATACATCTAAAACCAGATCTTTAAAAACAAAGAGACTGAAAATAAACATTCAGTGGGTTTTATAACCTCCCCATGTGCTACTGAATTTGAGATAAGGGCAACCCCACCGAAGCACGTGGGATTCCCAAGGTAGGAGAGCTCACAGTGATGTGAGACAAAGTAAAGAGTAACTGGCTAAAACACGTCTCCCAAGACCTGACCCACAATTCATCTCTAGTAAGTATTCTTTGCTTCTATCCTCCACACTTGTATCATGCCACTGCCTTGCCTTGTTTAACTGAACGTGTTTGAAGCCTCTCCCCAGCTATCCCATGTTCATCTTTTCCCAAGCATGAGGATATAAATCAGCACTGAACAGAAACAGAATACCAGCCAACCAAAAATCCCTGTGCAAACAGAAACGTTGAAGTTGTTGAAGGCTCTGCAGAACCAGCCTTTTATTCTCCTTCTCTTTCCTGTCATTCATGGTCCCACCTGTTGGTTAAACCCCACCACACCTCCCCTCCAAAGCATGATGTTTCCTAATCTGCATGGATTTCAGTCAGAAAACAGACAGATAAAAATGCCAAACAAACTCATCAGTTCTGGTGCCGCCTCTTGCAGAGAGCTTTCAGCTAACCAAAGTTTAAATTAACTTTCTGAGAGGGCACAAAAGCCAGACCTCATGTAATTACATACTCATCTCTCCCTTGGGCTCAATATTTATTTATTTTAGGATGTCTAACAGCTCTCTTGGGCTTGCTCTACAGCTCTGGAAAAATGATTACTTAGTCCCTGAACCTACAAACTGTATTCTGTGTAAATTTTACATCCAGAGCTGTGTCGGGTGATTAAAAAAGGCAAGGTTTATGAAACTTTCTGAAAGCTTGATTTGCTTCATGGCTCACCTGTCTTCATAAAACCCACTGCAGGCTGGAACAATGGGTAAAATTTCACAATCAGCACTTGAGTAAGAAAGAGAAGGTATATGTAGCTACTTAACTTTATTGATTTTTATTTTTATCTTGCTTTCTTTCACAATAATTGGCAAGGGTTATTTGGTTAAAAAAAAATCTTATGAGGTTATTAATAAAAGTCCACAGCCCAATATACTTTAAATCTTTTTTTTAGCTCTCAAAAGGGACACAATCCACAGTATGAGATGGAGACAATCTTTCTGGCCTTAAAAATCTGTTAGCTCTTATATTGATGCTTCAATTTGTACAGGAGCCATTCCCCTGCAACACCCAAAAATTGGCTCTTGTGGGCTTTAGAGCTTCCCCCATCATCAGAAGGACTCTCCAAGCTGTGAATTTAGTACCATGAGAGGTCCATGTGCAAAAGCAGATGTTTTCCCACCAAGGTGCTGCCCTGGAGGTCCGTTTGAAAAACACTATATTGAATATACGAATGCACGGAAACACACAGCTTTTTGTTTGTTTGTTTTAAAAAAATGGTATTTCATAACATGCTGGCTCAACAGCTGGAAGGAGCTCGAGGACTGGGTTCCTCCAAAGGGGATATCCCATTAAGATACATGACAAATTGAGCATTTGTGTTGATATAAGATCTGCTTTTCTCACGCTCCAGGAAAATGTGGTGTATTATCTCTTTGTCTGGAGTCTGAGGGTAACTGAACTGAGGATTATGTGAGGCTGACAAGGACCTTTGTCCCCCTCCTTTCTCTACAGGCTGCACGTGCAGGTTTTACCAGCATTCCCAACACTTCACTGCAGACACTGCAGCAAACCTTGTACAAAGCCACCTTTCCTGGAGGAGCAGAGACACATAATTCATTTTTCATTCAGGCAGTGGGTCTCCAGGAGGGCTGGCAGCCAGCCTCCAGACTACAGCTTTAATGTGTGCCTGCTGCATACAGTGTCAGGGGGAAATACAACATTTACCTGCCAGCCTGCCCCCCCTCCTGTCCTCACACCAACCATGCCAAGGCACCAGAGACACAACGAGATTCTGATGATCCTGCCAGTAAAAAGTCATTTTATCTACTCATGGTCTGCACTAAGGACTAGAAAAATAAATTCCATGCTAAACCATGAAAGAGCTGGTTCTCAATTAACATGAATTGACACCCCCTTAACTGTATTATGTCTGTTTTTTAACATTGTGGCATGTTAGTTTATAGCTCTGGTTTTATCCATTCAGGCTCTTTACTGCACCCCTAACATTTTGGCCCCCCTCCTGGATCATCAGCCTGGGAACAGCTGGATTCAGACAGCAAACTTTTGCTCTCTGGTGTAGGGTGACATGGCCAGCAAGGACCATGCTGCCAGCCTCAGAAAAATAAGTTTAAAAGCAAGCCTAAAGCTGCAGTGGAGGAGGAGAGGAAGAGAGAGAAGAATCACATTTTTGTCTATATCAAAAATATAGTTTCATTTTGTTCTTAGCCTGACTGAATCAATCACTGTTCCCTGACCATCCTGTGTTGCTCTTAAAATACAGTAAAGAGTGAAACCATATTAATGAAAACCAAGGAAAATAGGAAATGTGATTCTAAATACTGAGTTCTCAAAGCAACCTCAAGCAAATCATTCTACTTTATAGCAACTTGATTTCCCCAACCACAAAACAGAAGAGCAAATGCTGTGCTGTTACTTTATTTGAGCGGCTGTTCTGAAGTCTCTTAGGATATGCTTCACAGATGGAGAAGCTGATGAGGAGAGATATATATATATATGTATATTTATGCATATATGAAACATTCATATGCCCCAGCACACTGAGCTTCCAACATGGCAAAGCAGCAATGGCAATGAGAGAGTGGAAAATACCATTTAACTCATGATGCTTTCAAAGTCTGACAGCATGAGTTCCTTCCTTCCACAGGTGCAATTGCCTGGATAAGTGAGGTGGGATCTCATTTTACCAGCTATGAACAGTTCCTCCTTCTTGCTGGTCACTAGCAACACACTTTTCTGTGTTTTAGGACCTGGACAAACAGGAGAAAATAAATACCTTATCAAGTTAAAAGACTGCAGATATTTTTTTTATGACCTGTGGGAACAGAAGTCCCAACAAGTCTGCAAAACATTGCATAAATGTCTCCAGATAAAATGGTTAGCTCTGGATGACACCCATCTCCTCAATGCTTAATTGTGAAATTATTTCCCAGAAGAGTTTGTTCGTGTTTTGCTAAACCATTAAAAACAGGCAGCCCAGATCCATGCAAAACCCCCAGCAAGGAAATACTTAAAATATGGGAATGTTTTAGACCAGCCAGAGGATTGGGACTGCTAACAGAAATCAACAAGTTCAGACTTAAAAATGAAAAAGGTGATACTTCAGGACTATTTTATAATGCAGACATAAAAGAGATGATAACTATTTAAAATACTTCATAAAAGTACTGGAACTAAGCATCTCCTTGAGCAGAGCCCTGACAAATCACCCAGCCACCTACATGCATTTATGGTTGTGGCTGTCCAGGGATCACTTAGAAGTAAATTAGCAACGGAAGTCATTACACAAGGAATAATTCCAAGAAACTGGAGTCTCAAAAGCAGAAAGTGAATGAAGAAATTGAAATTGCAGGCAATGGGGCAAAATGACAGCATACCAGACAGGCTATTTCCTCAATGAAAGAAATGTGAATTATAAAAAAGTCAGGCAAGCCAGCATGTGTCAGAAGTGCCCTGAGGAGAATATCCTTATTTCCCCCTCTTGGCTGCAGAAGGCCACGTAACATTTCCATTTAAGTGAGAAGGCACATGATGAGGCTCCTTAAAAGCCATGAACACAGATCCTCTGAGCCTGAGGATTGCTTCTGCCAGGTGTAATTGCAGTGCCCTGGCCCCGCCAGCCAGCACCCACCACACAGAAAGCTGAGCTTCCCTGCAACAAATTTATCTCTGAGAGGGAATGAAATTCAAGGAGACTTGAAATTGAAGAAGAGCACAGAAACCACGCTGCTATTTCCTGCACCCCGCTTTGACAAAATGGGACCTGATATTTGAGATGGACAGACCCCTTCATCTCACTACTCTGTGACAGGATGAGAGAATTTGTGCAGGAAATCATGTGCTCTGTTCCTCCATCCTGGTGAAGTGCAGAAAAGGTGCCTGAAGCTCCCTACATGTTCTTCATTGAACAGCCCTAAAGAGAAAGTCCAAAAAGGCTCTTACACCCTTGGATACCTGAAGCCACAGAGCTCTTCAGGCATGCAGAGCATCCTGGGGCAAATGATCACAATATTCTCACCCTTGTCCTTCTCTCTTCCTCTAACATCTGCACTTGGACTGCCAAGGCACACAGATGTTTGCTGTGGTGGGTTATCCCCTCTCTTCAGCTCTCCTCCTCCCCTCATGGCTGTCTGGCTCTGGAGATGCACCATGGAGGTGGCACCAAGCCCAGCTTCTAACCAATTTTCAGCTTGCTGCCCCTAGAGCAGGGTAGGTGTGTGCTGCAGAGCCAGGCAGTGCAGGAAGGAAAGGCAGGACTATCAGCAGCACTAATGTGACTCCCAAGACAAGAGAAATTCCTGCCGATGGCCCCATCCCATATCCCATATCCCATCCTGGAGAGGAGCAGCTATGCAGCTGCCAAGTGCTGCAAACCCCAAAGGCTGATCAAATGGAGGCCATCCTGGTAGACATGTGCAACAAATTGGGACAACTTTTTTTTCCCTTGTCACTGAGCAGGGCAGAGGAAATGCACTCCGGATACACACAGGCACCCAAACCACAGGCAGCCTGCTCTGGGGGAGCTCAGTCCTAATCACAGCCAGGGCTCTGCTGCTGGAAGCCCCTGCTCTGTGCCTTTCAGCCTCTCACAGCACACCCCAGAGGCACAGGCTGCCTCTCCTCCATGCAACAAGGCACTGTCCCTGGCAGGCTGGTTTGTGAAGAGCAGCTACCATTTGGTCAAGATCTGACACTCCTTCCCTTTCTGGCTGAGAGGAGAATGGGCTGAGAGCAGTCCTGAGCAGAGGGACTTGGGGGTGTCAGGGCATGAGAAAGAGACCAGCTAGTGGGCTGCAAGGTGAATGGACTCTGGTACCTGTTGGGCTGGAGCTGCAAAAGCACTTGGTTCCCAGCCCAGGGTTTAGCTTTAAGAGAAGCTTTAATGGAAGCAGCTCAATCAACACAGGTGGCTTTGAAAATCCTACTCTTAAAATCCTTTGTGTGTCAGCAGCTGCTGCTTGGCCAACTGAGAAGCCCTGAGGCTTCAGTCAAGTTGCTTTTCCCCATTTATTGTGAGCACTGGGGCCCCTGCCTGGCCTGACAGAGGATGTAACAGCAGCACGGAGACCAAGGCTGTGCTCTGCTCAGGGAAGTCAGAAACCCCTGGCTGTGTCTCTGTTGCAGAGATTTCTAGCCCCAGAGCCACCAGTGCATATCCTTTCCTCATGGCTAAGCTCAATAAAGCTCAGCACCCTGACCCCTGTGTGTGACAAGTCTGATTTTCACCTTGTCAATCCCGATGAAAGCTCTTTACAGACTGTCCCACACGCCACGGGCAGCCCTCGTGGGGCCTTATCAAGTGGTGCTGAAAGGAGAGGAACCCACACAGATGCTGGTTAGGAAAGCCCTGTAACCTGGGGTCTGGACATGCAGGATGCAGCTCCAATTTGTCTTGACTTCTGGCTCCTTTGCAAGAGGCTGGTGTTTACATACACAAAGTGAAAGCAGAGGCTGCAGTGGTGACAGACAAGCCCTGAGAGCTTCACCAGAGGTTAGGACCTAGGGCAGGTTGCATCCCAGCAGCATTTTGTAAAAGGTGCTGCTGTTAACTCTCAGGCTGGACAAGGCAGAGAGCTCTCCTTTATGGATTACAGATAAGCCTTTCAATGCACCAAGTGCCAGGTATCCTGATGCTCAGCTAAATGCAGGGGAGGAGGGAGGAAAACCACGCAGGCACACCTCATTTCCCAATCTGGTGTGAGCTTATAATCAAGGGACAAACTTCTAAAATTACTCCCAGGAGGCTGCAGACAAGCAGTTAGACCTTCAAAGAGCACACTCTAATTCAGGCACATCATGAAGTGGACAGATTAAAACAAAACAAAGCCAAACCCATGCTGAGACAACAGCAGCTGCCCGTGCCCACCAGCAGCTGAGAGAGAAACCTGGGTCACTGGGGAGAGCTGCAATGCTGCTGGGACAGCCCTGCTCCTCCTGCAGGTGCTCTGCAAAATCTGCCCAAGAGCCAAGCAGGGAGGAGGCAGCACATGCAAACCATCAGAAAGTGTTATCTCCATCAGGGCATGGCACAGGCCTCACAAAGCATCCCCCTTCTGGTAAGGGAGATAAAGGGTTCTGTGGGATTTGGTAACTGGAATGCTCACATTACTGCAAACAAACACTCCCAGCTCTTGCAGATGTCTGAAGAACTGTCAGGCAGCTGTGCAAAAGGAGCATGAGGAAATTGCCCATAAGAAAATGGTTAATTCAGACCAAAAAAGGCAAGAGCAAAAGAGCTTGGCAGATCTTCTGAGGGCAAAGTTACAAACCCCACTTACCGAAAGTCTGGATCTGGAAAACTCAATCTGATAGAGTTAAAAGACACTATTTTGGCCTGTCAGAGCCCTGAACCAGCCAAGTTCAGCCCAGCTGCTGCTGTTCACAGCTACAGTGGCACCTCTGAGCAGCAAACTAGAGAAACACAGCTTTCCCAGCACATCAGGGACCTCTGAGCAATGCCAGATAATTGTACACCATCCGCTAAAAATAAAAAATCATATTTATTTGGGAATGGTTGCATATTGGAAATAACTATTTTTTAACTGTAAATTATGACAGTGTTGAAAAAGGTCAAGGTAAGGAATTCTTAAATAGTTACACCTAATTAGCAGAAGGTGATGGTGGCTTCCTTCTTTTGTGTGTCCCACCAGTGCTTTGCACTACCCTGTCACAGTTGGCTGCAGAAGTGAGAAAAATTGTTAAGGCAGTATCCAGGTTTTCTCCTAGCAGTTTTAATGGCTTTTAATGGCTTTTACCAGTGCTGTGCTTGGCCCTCTCGTGCTCCACTCCAAGATATTTCCACCAGTTCTCATTACCAGGACCTGGCAGACACGGCCACTTCTGATGGGCAGAAGTCTGCTAACAAATGGTTTACTGAGATTCACAGAGCCCAAGAATTCCTCAGTTCTACTCTCACCTGACTCCCCCAGGGCCCAGGCTCCACTGCAGGTGACCTGCCAGGTTTGCTGGGTGGATTGCAGTGAGGAGCCAAAGGCAGGAGCAGGTGGAAGCACCAGGAGAGCCCCAGGGGTGCCACTGGTGTGCACAATGTGGGGCTGCCAGCACACCCCTCCCTCCAGGCTGCCAGGTATTATTTGCAAGAAAACAGCAGCAGCACCATGAGTGCACAAGTGATAAAACATCTCCTAGTTTGTTCTGAGTCTTCTGCCTCATGGGTGGCAGAGATGGGCTGTTCAGAGAACCCTAAAGCTGCTCTCATGGAGAGCAACAAAAAGCTTAAGGAGTTCTTCTTTACAGTTCCTTTTCCAAGGTGCCCTGATGAGCACCCCGGTGATGCTTTTGCTCTGCTTGACTTCTCCTTGTTATTGGCTTTTGCAGCACCTCATGCAGCTGGGGACACATGGAGGTGTCTCATCAGAGCTCTGTGCATCAGGCTGCAGGAGGAATTAGAGGAGTGAAGTCATGAGCCAGCTTTCCTTTCCAACTCCATACTCCACGTGGCAGGCCAATATTCCTTCTTGCTGAAGAAGGAATGAACACAGGCAACTCAATTATCAACAAAGGATCAATTAAATTAGTGTAGAAAACAAAAGATCAGGATAGGCAAGACTGCATGGATAGTGAGTTTCTTGGTATATTAAACTCACCAGGATATCCCATTGCTCTGCCTTTTTCTACATTAATTTTCCAAAACAATTTTTTGAGCCTCCACAATCATGTTTCTTTACCAAGCAGCATCCTTTCCTGCTGCCTCAAAACTAAATCTGCCCTATACACATGCCTGAAAATAAGAGATAGGCCCTGAGTATCTGTCACTTGAGAGGTTAGCTTAGATTGTTTTTAATAGTTTGTGGTACTCATAACTGGTTTTAAACTGACAGGGTAAAGTGATAAAAGAGTAAGATCTGTGTTTCTGAGCTCACATCAAAGAAGAGCTTTAAAGAACCACTAAAAAGGCTGTCAAAAAGAAAGGAAGGCTTTACCTAGCAGCCTAACAAAACAAGCTTCAAAAAAATGAGAAATAGTGTCCCAAAACAAATGAACCAGAGAGGGAAAATGTTAGTAGAAAAGTAAATATTTAACAGGGCCCATACTTGCTAAGAGAAAGACAAAAAAGCTTGAAAAAAAAAAACCTGATCATGAGAGAAATGGTTTTTGCTGCAGAAAGAAAAGATGGCCATAGGATTTGGAAGTACTTACTGTTCTTTTCTGCACTACTGACTACGTTAGAGTCATCAGCCTGAGCTCAGCTCTCCGTTACACTGCACAGAGCCTGCAGATTATTCACTCCCTGACACGAATTTCTCCTACAAGGCTTCTTTAAACTTCCCTTTGTACCCCCAGCTTTTTAACTGCCATCACCAGCCTTCAAGGTTTAGCCCTGGGAGACAAAGCAGCGGCCTCCTGATGCAAAGATTAATGGCACTCCACAAAGAAGTGCAGACACATGAATTATCCACAGGTCTTTCATTCTCCCAGAGCAGTGTGAGACAGGTACACACACACACAGCTCCTGGAGATGTGCTGGGGGTGAAGGGCAGCAGCCAGCAGCTTTTCCTGGGTGCTTCCCTCTGGATCTGTGATGCACAGAGTGGCAGCAGCTCTCACAGCTTCCTCTGCTCCGTGCTGAGCAGTCCCAGAGCAGATGGTGCTGGGGCTTATACCTGGAGCAGCCCTTAGCAATCTCAGAAATGTGTTCTGATGTGCACTTCCCCTAAATTGTCTCTGCCATTCCCTAAGCAAGAACTCAGTGGATAAGCAGCTCCTCAGTCACTTGGCTCAAAGGGAGTCCATCATCCAATTCCAGCAAGCACTGCTCAGCGGGGATGCAAAAAGAGGTTTTGGCAGCACCCACTGCTGTTGCCAGCCAGCATCTTCCAGGTGCTCAAGTCACTCCAAGCAGCTCAATTTCCCCTCTCAAGCTGCACCACTACAGCTATCTGATATTGTCCCCTTTCTCCAGGCAGTCCTTACAAAAAAGAAGATGCAATCACTTCCCCAAATCTTGAATTGTCTTTTGAATGCAACTCCTCCTTAGAATTAGGCTTATTAATAAAAGCCCTTTATAGATTCATCCAAGTGAAGAACAGCTGTGCAAGTTCAAGGGCTTTGCCAGTTCAAAAGGGAGGAAAGTGCTATTTTATATAGTGGGAGATGAGCTTACAGAGCTTGCTGCCATGGGACTTTGTGGGCAGACCTTGTCCAGCAGGTTTAAAAAGAGATTAGAAAATATTCATGGACAAAAGGTCTGTGGAGGACTGGGCAGAGATGTACCCCTGATATCCCCTCTGGAGAAGCAGTGGTGTTTGGGACTATGAAGTGACTCCAGAAAGGTGGCACAGCCACACTCACTTCCTCAATGTGTCCTTGCTAGCACTGCCAGACACAACCTCCAGGGTTCAGTCAGCCCATGGGGTGACCTAGTCAGACACTTCTCACCTCCCTGCAGGGCACACAAGCCCCTCACACACCACTCCCAGGCCTGGCTGTCAGAGCAAGAGCCAGCTGCCCTGTGGAGGCCAGCCAGACAGCACAGATGGTACCTGAAGAGCTCAGAAGCTCTGGAGCCCTGCTTCTGTACCATCATCAGGCAAAATACACAGTCCAAAGCACAGGGTGGGAGACACTGCAGAGGGAACCTAACTCAGAGTTGTCATCCCCTTGCTCAAGTTTCTTTTGCACACACCAAAATCTGAATCCTTGCCTCAGCTGGGTAGGTCAGCCCAGCAGGGAATGCAGGCTACACCAGCACCTCCACATGCAATGGGAGAGGGAACAAATCACCCAATACGTGTCAAATTTTATGCCAACTTGATGTGTTGCATGTGTGATGACTGCAGAATCCAACCTGGGTAATTGCAGCCATCTGCACCCATTACTACCATTTGTATGTGTATTCATAGAAACTGCACATTAGTTAGGCATGCCATTGCACAAACATATTAACCAGCTAATTAATTAAAAGACCAGACCTCCTCTGCTTAGGAGGAGCCCATCACCCACTAATCACAAGAATATATTTTCTCCATCTGCTAGATCACTTGCTCCCTCCCCAGGGTCAGCAGGGAAGATGCAGCTGGCCTGCAGCCTCCAGAAAGCTGTGCTGGGGTGCTGAGCATTCTGTCTGAGTGACTTCCTTTGTGCAGCAAGGCTCCAAGACCATGGCTGCTTCTGGAAACATGACCATGGCACTCCCACAGTGCTTCTGGATTACCCCAGGTGACCTCTGGATTAGACACCAAGCATGCTTCCACCCCTCCCAGTGCTCATTTGCCAAGCACAGGGGGGCTCACTGCATGCCCCTAACAGGGCAGCCCAAGTGCACATCCCATACAACCCCTCCTGCCAAGCTGGGCCCTCTTCTGGCTCCTGTTTCTGCAGCAAACTCCCAAAGCAACAGCAGATTATAAATACACAGGGGATGGCTGTGCCCCAGTGCTTCCCTGACATATGGCTCTATCTTCAGTCAGAAACCCTGCATTTAAATTTAGGCATGGAGCAGGAGGTTAGGTTTCAAAGCTCCAAGATAAATCCTCTGGGAGGAAGCAATGAGGCCAGATTTCTGTCCCTGTGGTACAGCCTTAAAGCAGATGGGAGCAGGGAGTCAGTTCCAGGGAGCCCTGAGAGGCTGTGCCCAACTCCTCAGCTCTTTGAAGGCTGGTGGAGCTCCAGCCCCCTGTACCAGCTGCTGCTACTCCAGCCCTGATGGGGCAGTCACAACTCCTGCTGAACACTCAGACTCTGGGTACAAAAATATGGCTCCAGCTACTGCCTTATAATAACTCCTTCTATTACAGCAAAGGGCAGCAGTGTCTCTTCAGGGTGCATCAATGCCTCCATCAGCTCCCCATCCCTTTCAAAACAAGTGTTTGTGTGAAGGGTAATAAGCTACAGACCCAACAGCTTTGGCCATTTTTCACTTGTGATGAAAAAGGAACAAGTAAGTTTCAAGTCATTGTGAAATATTTGTGAAACAAGCCAACCCCCTCCTTCCTGCACACACGAACTGCAGTGCTGAAGAAGTTACTACAATCCAATAAAGCGTAAAATGCTTCCATCATTTGACAATATAAATGCTTACCCTACTTATAGACGAGTTCAAGACAACCCCACAGCAGATTTAACTTTGGTTTTCCTAAAGCTAGAGAAAATTCTCTATCTTTATGAATTTTTAAAAAAGAAAATAATAATTTCCATTGCTCCCAGATGTGGGAGACTGGTTGCAGCTGAGGGCGCTCAGTCAAGAGGGACCTGTGTAAATATTGCCCTTGGAGCATCCCAGTTGTTGATCTGATCACATTTGTCAGGAAGCCTTCTGGTGTCTCCTGCCCTGCCCTCTCATTCTACAGCTCCAGAGGTGTCCTAAGCTCTGCAAGAACACCAAAACACCAGGGTGTAGCTCCTGCCTGTGCTCCTCTGAACTGCTGCAAAGCACCCAGGGCAGGACCAAGGGCAGAAGCAAGGGACCACAACACACAGGCACTTGGATCATTTCTAGATGGTTCTGCTGGACCACATCACCAACACACAGGCACTTTTCTCACACTCTTCTCCAAGCACAGACTTTTTGCTGCTCTGCAAAGCACCAAATAATGTGCTTAATTAATCATGAATCCATGATTTGGTCCAGTGCCTTCTGAACTAAGGAAAAATGCCCTCAAAGCAACTGCATTTAAACGTGGTCTGAGCAATGCTGTCTTGCCCCTCTCCTCTGCAGGAGGCACAGAGCCAGGGCAAGCCTTTTGGGAGAGCCTGCACCCTTGGGTGCTCCCAGCCAGCAGGAACTGCTCCCTGGGCAGAGTTATCCTCTCCTAGTGCCCTCTGACCACCCCAGCCATGCTGAATCCAAAAGCCATCCAAACAAAACCTGCCATCCCAGATCCCTCAATCATCTGAGAAGCAGCAAACATGCTGAGTTAAGTGCAAGGTAAGCAGTATTTTTATTTGGTTAATTAGAATTGCTCATCAAATGAAAACAAAGGAGTGATTTACTGCAGAACTGGTACAGGTAGTTGTTGCATAAGTACATTCCTGCATATTTGGCTACATTAGGAGTATTTTTTAATTAACAGTTTCTCCTTGGCTAAAGCAAGCCATAGAAAATAAAGAAAGAGAAGTTTCACACAAAGATACTGCCGAGTCCCTCAACTGCCAGCTACTTTTTTTTTCTGCAGGGAGGATTTTAAATTAAAAGCAGATTGCCTTCATTAGCATTACCAGAAGCCATGTAACTGCCAAAGCTGACAGAAACACAACTGTGATTTGCAGATTTGGCAAGTGCCATTTTCTCTTTCTGCAAATGTGGGTAATGTCATTTGTGTTAAAGGGCTTTTGTGGGGGACATTGCAAAAAAACAGCTCCTTCCCCAGGAGAGGAAAAATATCTCCAGACCAGCAGTTTAGTAATCTGGGGCTCTCACGCTTTCTCTCCTTGTTAGCTTTGCAAGAAAGTTCATTGCATTGAATTTGTGCTGAAAACGGTCAGACAGTATGAATGTTACAAACTGTCTTCTCCTGATGACTGAGCAGAATACAGTAGCAAGCCCAAAATAAACATTTCAGCAGTGATCTTTGACATAGAGCCATACTCAAGCTTTCCGTGACATGTTGCCAAACCCTCAGAAGCCATTCAGCATGGGTCTCACCAAAATCCCTATTTTCTTTACTTCATTTTAGCTGAACAGGCTGATGATAGGAAAGTTACATTTCCGCCGAGGGCAGCTGTGTCTGCAGGATTCATGCTGTGCTCCAGAGACCCAACCTTGGTGATAAGGGGAAACTCTGGGTAGCATTTTCACTCTGATTGCTGTGTGAATAGCTGTGATAGCTGCAGAGCAGAGGGGGGATGCATGAAGGGACTCTACATGCCCTGCTACCCCCCCCAATGTACCAGTCTCCCCCAAATCCTGCTGTCCAGGCTCAGCAAGAAAACTGAAGATAGATAACAGAGGTGATAAAACCCACATGGGTGATTTCGGTTTGTGTTAGATGTGACAGCAGTCACTGGTTTTGGGGCTGAACTGAGCTGCTGATGTGAAAACAATGGCAATTACAAGATGGAGAAGCCAGAGAAATGGGTAATGTCCTAAAGAACCCAGATGCTCAGCAGCATGGCCCTAGAGACCACAGCATCCCCGAGTGAATGAAGGATTTATTCCCCCAGCTGTAGCCAAAATGGGAAGGTCTGAACACACTGCTAAACTCTGCAGGAAGCAGTCCAACACAGCATTACCACAGTCACAAATGTAAAGTCTGTCTGCAGCAATTAGGATTGTGCTACATGTGATTTATTAGACACTGTCTTATAATCAAGACTAAAATAGCTGCCTACATTGCAGTTACCAATTTCTTAACTGTCTAAAAATAAAGTGACAAATGCAATGCAGTGCCAGACATGGAACCAACTGAAATAATGTCAACCTCCATGGAGCCTGCAAAGGTAACCACAGTGTGTGTGCCTGCTGGTAACCTTCAATCCAGCCTGGAGCTGAACACCCAGTGACTCTGCAATTTTGGTTTGTATCTTCAAAAGAACCAGAGAAGCCAGTTCTGTCTTTGCAGTCCAACTCTGCTTCACCACATAGCGAACAGACTTCATTATCCATTGAGCTGAACACTAAGTAACGAGTTAACAATAATTAAACTGAAAAGAGACACAGATTAGAGGAATTTATTATTCCCTGATCTGCAAAGCAAATTGTTTGGATACCTGCAATCAATGAGTAATAATGAAACAGAATAAAACCCCAACAAACCAAAGAGGCAACAACAGGCTCGTAAAAATCTGTTCAGTAAGGCCCATGTATCTTCGTTAGCTGAACAGCACAGCATTTTAATCAACAAATCCCCCTGTCTTTATGCACCATGAGATCAGAGGCAGAATGTGGCCCAAAATTATCCAGTTACTGTTTATTATTCAGGTATCACAGGACTGATGAAGATTTATAGTCCCATTGTGCTAAGCACTGCATAGTGAAATTCAGGGAAATAGTGAGAATCAGTACTCCAAGACGTTATAACTCAAAGACAAATTACAAAAACAAGGTATTGTAATTTAAAGACAGTAATGAACAGATGGGGATTGGAGATTCAGACAGATAAAGCAACTTGCCCAAGGTCATGCCAGACACATGTGCCAGAGCAGAAAATTTAACTGATCTCTGGAGTACCAGCACAGGATTTTACTCATGGAGGAAAATGCTGTTGCTCCTCTTTGATTTCACTAGATGTCATATTTCATAAGCTAATAAATAAGTCCAAAAATTGCTAATGTTACATGGCAGTACTGGAAGGATTTTCTTTCATCCCTCTCTCTTCAGAAGACCATCATTAACAAAAGTCCTGTCTACACCTACGCCTGATCTGGCACAATTACAGCATTTGCACAGAATCACAGAAAAACTGAAGCCTTCAGGTCTTGTGCAACCATCTAGTCCAACCCCTCATTCAAAGCAGAACAAACCAGAGCAGCTGCTCCAGGGCCTGGTCCAGTCAAACTCTGAGTATCTTCAAGGATGGAGATGAAAATCACAGAACCTCTCTGCACTCCTGTGCCTGTGTTTAACCACTCAGGTTGAAAATGAATTTCTGTGTATGAAATGAGAATTTCCCCAGCTCCAGCTTGTCTCCACCACCTCCTGTCCTGCACCAAGTCCAGCTCTGTCTCCTCTGTTCCCACACACTGAGTGGTTGCAGGCAGCAATGGGATCTCCTCTAACCCTCTTTCTTCTGGGCTTCACTTGCTGGACAAGCCCAGTGTTGAGAGCTGCCCCTTGGGCACACTCCAGCCCCCAGCAGCAGCTCGTGGCTGTGCCAGAGCAGCTCCACTGGAGCTGTACCTGTCCTGGACAGGTGCCCTGAAATGGGGCATCATGCTCCAGATGCAGCCCCAAAGCCACCAAACACCACACTGTAAGGCACTTCACACCATTTTTTAAAATAAAGGATGCAAATACCCACTTCTATCAAATATTGTATTTTTATGCATTCTCCACTACACAAACCCTGCAGCCTCCAGCTTACAGCACAACACAGGAACATTGTTTTTGCACACCACTTGTGGAAGTTTGCAGTTCCAGGGGTCTCGGCATATGCAGGCACACCTCTGCTCCCATAAAGGACCCTGGAAAGGGACATTGCACAAGTCTTTTTCTGTAGCTGGCAAAAAGGATAGGCAGGTCAGCCTGAGTGATGTAAAGTGCTCAAAATATATCAGTGACAGCAGGGTAACATAAGACACCATGCTGTTGGACACATATACATCAGCAGATACATTTAGGAATTTCAGTCCTAAAACCTGTCACACAGTGTTTTGCTAACAGTGAAAAATATTTAATTTACGACTGTGACAGGAGATCTCTTCAGTGCAACACAAACAGTAGCAGCAGTGTTACTAATTAAACCAAAACTCAAGCTCCCAGACAGCTGATCTAGGATAGTGGGAGAAGTGGTACTGCATTTCAACACAGTGGCTTTCTCTCCTGGTTTACAAGTAAAATGTGCCTCCTGTCAAAAGGTGTTTGCCCTCTGTTTATTTTAAGAATAAAGTCACAGCTTAAGCTTTACTTATTTATATTTGCTGGCACCTGTGAAGATTTACTAATAAAAATTTCATTTTAATTAGTTCTGCAGAAGTGCTATCAACATTTGGTGTAGGTTTCCCCTGAATGTCCTGCCCTAAGGAGCAGCACGATCATTCCACTCAGCCATCCTGATACAAGGCTTGGCACAGAGACATTTGGGGCTTTAGTGATCCCACAGCTGAACAGTGCAGGACACATGGACATGGCAAAACAAGCTGTCCCCATACAGATGGGACAAACCAGCTGGGTGTCAGAGGCAAGCTCTGCATGCCAATGGCACTTTTATACCAACTGTGGAAGCAGGGCAGTGGAGTCCCAGCGTTGGGATGAGCCATTCCTCCATTTATGGATGCATTCAAAGCCACACCAAGCAAAGGTATGTGCTACATCAAAATACAGGGCTCACATCATGTCCCAAAGAGGACTTTTCCTGCATGACAGGTGTGTTTGTGGGCACAGGGCACACAGCCAGGTAACACTCACCCCCCTCACAAGCTCAGCATGTGGCCACCACAACCTGCAAAAGTTTGTGTTTTGGGCACAGAACAGACCTGCCACAAATCACAGAACTGTTTAGGTTGGAAAGATCATCGAGCCCAGTTGTTAACCCAGCACTGCCAAGCCCACCACTTGCAAAAGGCAAACTGGAACGCTTCTCTGGCCTCCCCAGGCTCTTCCCAAGGTCTCCTGCACACCAATCCCCCAACACACAACAGCTGGGACACTGCTGCAGCCCGCTGCCATTGATGGATGGGGCACAGACAGGGGCAGCCTGCAGCTGGGTCCCAGGGATTTCTATCCACAGGCTCCCACTGTTGTGCAGCCCTTCCTCAAATTCACAGCAGATGAGTCCCTTAGCTACGCTTTGGCCTTGAGAACCTCTCAAATAAAAATACCAGCCTCCTCCTCCTCCCTCATCATGGAAGCCTCCCTGAGACCTCCCACAAATGCAAGGGGAGAGAGAGAGAGAGGGGTTCTTTGGTATTCTGTCACAAAGCCAAACAGATGTTTGTAAAAATCTAAACTGGTTCTACAACTGTTTTAAGCCCTGGCAGCTGTGCACAGCGAGCAACTGCACTGGGGGAGAAGAGCACTGCTCTCACATCCAGGGACTGGAGTTTAATAAACCAAACTTCCCATGAGTTACTCAAGCTCTCTCATTCCAATTTAGCGTTTATGGCAGAGGAAACTGCTGAAACAAGGAAAGTGAAGCGGCTTTTCCAGCTCCATGGTGAAAATTTGCATGCAGATGGGGACTAGGACCAGCCCTCCCTCGTGCCAGACCCAGACAGTAATTACAGCACCCAGTGTGCAGCACGCAGCTTATCTGGGGAGGAACAGACACACTCTGGGACAGCAGCCCTCACACAAAAGTCTGTTGTGCTTGGCACTCGCTTCAGGATCAATTATACAATGAAATCACTGCGAACTTCAGTGCAGCAATGTGAACTGCGAGCAGAAGAGACTGAAGAAGCCTCTTTAAATCTGTATTTTTTAAAAATGCAAAACTAATGGTAATTTCTGGAAGTGCTTTTATTTATGAAGGAAAATTACAGCTATGGATTTCTAAAATACTCATATTTTAGAAATATGCCCATCCAACTGAATTATACAGGATAGTTTTACAATCCTATAAAATACTAATTTTTTGCAAGCCAAAACTATTTGTCATAGAGTATTTGCATTTTAGTAACATAAAAGATTGACTGTCTACATAAGTATTACCATGTTCCTCCCCAAAACCACAGCAAAACTTCTGTTGTTGTTTTCTTCTCTTTTTTATACTTCAGAAGAATGCATGGCAATTGAAAAATGGTTTTACTCATGTTGCTAGCACAGGAGTCTGCAACAGCTGGGTAATTCTGTATTTCTGATTCACGCTGCACTATACAGAAAGGCACATAAAATCAAATTAGTTTTATAATTTCTATATAGGCAACACAGTTGTGTTGAGTGTAGTTTTTTACAACTCAGAAGCGAGAGCATTGTGAAAAACTGTCACAGCGCTCTGCTTATCTGAACTTTAAGAAAGAAAAGTTTTCCTCCATATCTGAAGAATTCCAAGTGAAACAGGAACGCGTTGCTGGGCAGAAGTGACTGACCAAGCTCACAGCCCTGTCACGTTCAGACAAGCATTTTAAGTGTCTGCAGTGTAAAGCTTCATTATTTTTTGCAGAACAATCTGGCAACAGAGGTAACCCGATTCCCTGGGAATCAAATGTTACTTACAGACAGGTTTCACCTGTCAGGGATAAAACATTCTGAGCAACAAAGTGTCAGGGTATACAGACATCAGGGGAGAGGGGTCTGTCCTTCACGGCTAACAGAGAGTGGAGGAAATTTCCTGCTCTCACCGAGTTTTGAATTTTATCTATTTTTTGTAACTTTGAGGGGAATTATTCTAATGCAATGGCAGCTACAGCAGTGCTGCACAAACAAACTACAAAACACGGTGGAATAACCTTCAAGCAACTGCTGTGAGGGTTCCTGCAAGCTGTAGGATCTGCCTTCCCTGGTCTCTCCCCATCAGGATGGGGCAGAGTTACCCACACAGCCATCGGTAAGACACAGGCAGCAAAACAAGTGTCACTTTTTCCCCAGGTAAATTTAAAGATGAGGAGGTTGTTATGGACCTGCTCCAGGCCACCATCCCTTCACAAGCTGTCCACTCAACCTCTCCTTCCTTCTCACATCTGGGAGTTAGTACTTGAAGGAAAATTGAAAAAAAAGGCCCAACACTGGCCTAACTTACAGAGGTAGAAAGGAGTGATTTAGGATTTTCAGAAAGACTCAATCTCTGCAACAAGTTCAGAAGGGGAGATGAAAGCTGAGGAGAGCACTTGATGGTGACTTTCCTGCCACCCAACCAGAGCCAGCACATCCAGCCCCTTTCTCTGGATTAACACTCAGTGAGCAGAAGCTCCTGCAGAGGAAGAGAAGGTGACTCTAGGACACTGCAGGGACATGGGAGGCCCTCTGCCTGTGCCCAGGGCAGGATCTGGATGTGCTTCCATCAGGGACACCCGGGACAGGATAGGACACCTCTCTGAAGGCAACTCTCTGCAGGGGCTTTGGACACAGCTTCCCTGAGCAGGAGCAACACGAGCACTCACCACCCTGGGGGAGAGCAGCACTCCTGTCTGCAGGCAGCACCTGCCCTGTCACAGAAGTCAGGCAGAGCCAGCTGAGCCAGCTGTGTGCTGTTTTGACAGTATCCCCTCCCTGGGGCTACCTGCCTGCCTGCTGCATGTACACAGAAGCATCCCATGGGGCAAAGAAAGAAACCCAATATACAGAAACATGTAGCATTCAGCAGGGACCTGAGCAGCAAACAGAAATTGAAGCTGTTTTCCCCAAGGAAGCCTGTGGATTTCCACAGGATTGAGATGTCTATTTCCCTGGTCTTCCCCTGAAATTCTCAGTTGAATGCTGGAAGCAAATACAAAATTTCTCCTTGTGCCAGTGACACCTGTCAGTCACTCCCCCAACTACCCTGCTCCTCACATCCACAGCCCCACAAGAGAAGCAGGAGGAACACACAAGCTGCTGCCACGGGACCAGAACTGGCCCCAGCCACACAGTGCTGAGACTGCTGCAGACAGCAGGGTCAGGATATTGCTCAGACCAACAGCTCTCTGAGGCTGGAGCCATCCTTTCATCCTGCCTTCCCCTGCCACACTGTGCCTAATACAATTTGATGCTGCAATAAAAATAGATGATCCTCAACCCCCCTCCCCAGCCCATGGACACTGGTGGGTCAGGCACAGAGCCCGTGCTCAGCTGCTGCTCATGGGCAGGTGCTCCAGGGCCTCTGTTTCTCTGTTCTCAGTTATCATTGTTGTGACCTACAAGGAAAAACCTCTGGCTTTAAATACACATTTTTGATAACAAAGTTACCAGCTCCTGCCTTTGGCTAACTCAAAGCACACTTAATTATTGAAGTCACCCAGAGGAATATATCTATCTGGGCCCCTCCACGTGAGACAATTGTACTGAAAGCAACAGAACATTAAACCAACTGTTTTACAATCACTGCCAAAAACCACACACCTCCCATCAAGCCCATCCAGAGAACCCAGACATTGACTGATACGTGTTCTTAAATAAACCAGGGCACTTGCAGGGCAGGAACAGGAAAAGGGGAGATGAGGTGAGCTCTGCAGCTTCACATGGTGGTGTTGGTGGGTGTCTCCAGCTATACATCCATGCAAATTTTCGGGAAAAAGAAATAGCAGGCTTTTGCTTCACCAACAAAAGAAGCTGTTGAAATAGGAGGCTTTTTTTTCAGACACAGCTGATAAGGATAATTACGTGGTGGGGAGCTTAGTCATCCATCTCCCAGCGACAGAAGAGCAGATTCTCCTGAAAATCGCGCAGCACACAGGGCTCTCGGTGGCGGCAGGAGGGTCCCCGGGCCGGGAATGCCGCTAGAGGGCAGCGCCCGGTGCCTGGATCCGGCCGGAGCGCTCGCACCGCCGGGAGCGCTCCGTGCGCGGGGAGCGCTCGCACCGCTCACCGCCTCCCCACTTCCCACCACAGCACCTGCCAGGCGGAGCAAAAGGCACAATTCCCCGTGCTCTGCCTCGTCAGAAATAGCGCCCTAAGCCCAGCACGCCGCAAAGGCCGTTCTGATCTGCCCCGAACCGACTCGGTTTATTCACGGGATGCTGTTGCATCTGGGAATCCTCCGTGGAGCTGAGCTTGAGAAATCCCTCCTGCACTGAGGAAATACAACCCAAAAGGAATCACCACCTCAAAAAGTGCTGGATCAACAGAGTTCCCCTTTTAGTCATGGGTGACAAATCTTTCCTTGGGAACGGAGGAGCCCCAGATTTTATGTTTCAAACCACAGATGTAGGCTTGTCCCACTTTGGACGTGCCAGCAGCTGAAATACTCTCCAAGATGGGGTTCCATTACTCCCTTCCAAGAGCCTGATCAAGTCCCAGCTGGTTGCCAGACCTGTTCTCTACTTAGATAACATTTCTCTAAAGGGCTCCAACACATACACTTGACAATGTTTTCAACATAAAACCTAATTAAACAGCCTAAAAGGACTAAAAGGTTTAAAAAATTGTTCTGATTACTTTCAGCTGAGGAGCCAGGGAAGGTTCTGCATGAGATGTGTGACCAGACAGGCAGCCTGGCAAAGTCTAGCTGGCTTTTTTCTGTACCATCCTCTTCTTTGGCTGCCCTGCACCCACTGTCCATGTCAACAAGATCAACCTAACAGCAAGACAAGTCTAGGAAGGATTAGTCTCAGGAATAAACAAACCAAAGCAGAAGTCCAAAACAAGCAGAAAACAAGGGCCAAGCACATTCACATCAAATCACAATCCTCAGGTTCCTCCAGTCCCTGAGGGAACTACCTCTGCTCGGGACACTGCGGAGCAGCCACCCACCCAACATCAGTAACCCCAAGACACTCCCACAAGTCAGAGAAAGCTGGATATCCCCCCCACAGGGCCATGTTTTGTGGTGTAGGCTCACTCTCTTCTATCCCAAGCCGTAATGTGAGCCTAAGACAAGCAGTCCCCAACCCAGGCACTAAGAAGCACCCCTAGAGCAGGGTGTGTCTCCCCTTCAGTCCCCAGAGCAGGGGACCTGCAGTGGGGTGATGGAGTCTGGGCAGCAAGAAGGTGAGACAGTAACAACAGTTGCTGTCTCCAGAAGAATCAAGAAGGAACAGAAGAACTGGAAGTTCTCAAACTGGTTTCCCATATTTTGTAGCAATCAGAGAAAGGGGGTGTGGGTCATCCAAAAGGAGAGTGGGAACACTCTCAAACATGCAGGAAAGCTGTGATCAAGTTAGTAGAACTTCCCATAGGAGCAAGTGGTGTAACTTTCCCAGACTCAAGGAGTAGGGGGTTTTCCCCCCAGCATTAGAAACTTTCTTGTAGGCAGATCTTCACCTGAGACTCTGGGTGCACAGCTATCTGTCAGGATTGCTAGCACGAGCAGACACTGCTTTCATGCTTGGGAATTTTGCCATTGACTTCAAAGTACTGAGATATAACACCTCGTGTATTCCCTAAACACACTTAATAACAGCACCTGACACATTTAAAGTGCTTAGACATGTTAAAGGCATTGTACAACATTAGCAAAAAACCAGGAAACCCTGTCTAGGTGGTTCATGAGAAATCTGGTATGCCAAGAGTCTATCCCTGCATCAGATGCTTATCTATTAGCCAGCTAATAACTGTGACTGCTCCTCCAGCTCATCTGCACAGCCACAAGCAGGGACTACCTTCTGGTGAGCCGTGGAGACACCAGATTATTCATGATCCTCTTCAATCACAACTAAGAATTCAGATTAGAAGGTGTAAAGCATGCAGTAAGTGCTCTAAACCCAACACAAACACAGCCAAGCTCAGTCTGAGTCAGAGCCTGCATGCTGGGAGCCTGCTGAACTCCTGCAGGGCAGCTCTGGGGGTGCAGGCACTGTGTGGTTTGGCTCCTGGGGCTGGGCTGTGACACCAGCACACACCAAGCAGGGCCTGCAGCCAGGTGAAGGCAGACAGGAGCACGGCAGCACCACTCTGGGGACAAGGCCATAGGGCTAAGAAATTGATGTCACCCTTGGCTTCAGGGCAAGCAACAGAGAGAAGGAACAGCAAAGTCTCCTTGGAGAGGGACAAAGGGAAGGGCTTTTGTCTCCAGACAGCTCAGAAATAAAATAAAAACGTGGTTCATGGGGTAGCTCTTAAAACATGGAGAAGACCACCATCAGGAAACCTGAGCACAGATCCAACTGGAGACAACACTGAACCAACTTCATCAGCATCTCTTAACTTAGCTAAAAGTTGCCTAATCACAGAATCACCAAAGTTGGAAGAAACCTTCAATATCATTTAGTCCAGTCATCAACCCAGCACCACCATAACAACCAACTCCAGGCGACTCCACCACCTCATCCTAACGCATGGCTACTCTTGCAGTGAACATTTTTTTCTACCATCTAATCTGAACTTGCCCTGGCACAACCCAAGACCATTTCCTCTCCTTTCACTGGAGATGTGGCAGCAGACACCTGCCCCTGCCAGCTGTGGATGCATTCACAGGTGGCAGTGGTGTAACCTGACAAGGCTCCATGCAGGTGACAACCCCCATGGTCAGCAAGCTGAATTGCTGCCACTGAAACCAGCCTGGAGCAAGGGGCAAATGTGGAATTATGAACTGCATGATCCCGTACTTGGTACATGTGGGGACACTGCAAGGAGGGTCTTGAGACTCCTCTTCTTGGAGACAGAATTGGCACCAACCTGCACGGCTGCTAAAAAGCATCAAGGATACACAGCACTGTGCTTTATCAGGCCACTTCTAAGGCTATATCTACACTCATTGATGTTTTAACTGCACTGGGCAAGTAACACAGCGACACAAAAATGCATTTCTGAACATGCATCAGTCAGGAGGTAATTACCAATGAAAATCATCAAGTCTGGTAGCTGTTTTAAACACCAGGCTAATGGTAGCAGCAGCAAGTTTATGTCTAGGACCTTCTTCCTCCAAGCATTTCTTCATCCTACTTTCCATGTGGTATTCCTCAAGTTTTCATGTCATTTATCTACAGAGTTCCCCTGTCTACAGTAACAGCCAGAGATGGCCGGTTTGATACCACAATTTTAATTTTTTAATTTACTGTGGTGTGAGACCTCCAGTGTGTATGCTCATACCAACACACAGCAGGAAACAAAACTCCTGGAAATCTGTGTCCCGACACTTCTGGAGCCTCAATTTGCAGGTATGAGAATGTTTTACTGTCTGCTAACCTGCAAAATGTGACACTTGTAACCACAGCTGTGACTGCCCCGTGGTACTACCCCTGTGCACAATGCTGCAGCCACCTCCAGCAGTGTTTGTAAACATTCAGCCTTCCAAGAACTTCCCACTCGACACACCACAGCTAATGTATTCACATCTGCAATAATTAGATGCAAATTTATAAAAAGCCACTTTCTTGCTCAACTGAAGTACTGTTCTATTAATAGTGATGTTCAAATGATTCTGAAACTCCCCACTGTTTAACTTTGAGCACTGCCCGTTTTACTCTGGAAATTTACTCTCAGTTGTAACTTGACAAAGAAGGTATTAATTTATTCGCATTTATGAGGCATGTATATGGTTCAGCCTTCTCTATTCATAGGTCAGACAACAAATTGGTTTCTCTGAAAAATTACCTGATGAAATATTCAACATAAGGCATTGTGTAGCTTAGATGTGCACTACAAACTGCAGTTTTACTGGGGTGTCCCTGTAGATTGGCTCTGGCACGTACGCCTGCATGTTTTATGCTTTGTCTGAAGGAGGAAGCTCCCACAAGTGAGGAGAAGGCTCTTGGATACGGGTCACAAGTTGGTGTATCAAAACTTTGATGAGAATTCTAAAAAACCCTACAATGCATCAGCATATTTTCCCTAAGCCTTCAGAGGAAAAAAACCAAAACCAAACCAAACACAAACCAGACCCTGAATATTCTTTGCTATTTCAGTTGTTTTCAAAGAGGAAGAAATCGACCAGGATTTATCCAAAGCCAGAACAGGCAAGAGGACAAACTCTAACGTAGGTTGCACAGGTTTCCTCTGCACTTCACGTTTGACACGGTCATTTTACTAGTGCTTCATTTTTAGTAAGCGGCAAATACCATTTACACGTTTGCTTCCCATCCAGAAGAAGATTTAAATAAATCAAATCCTCTCTCACAACAACCTTGTGGCATTTTCCAGCTCCGACTCCAAAACCCTTTACACTCCGATCATTCTGATTTCTGAATCAGAACCCCGAAACCCGTTTCAGCTGTACTCAGAACAGAAGCAACGAGACAATGAGAAAAAAGAAAGAACCACCACCGAGCACTCGGTGCGACCACCCCCCTCTCACAGCTCCGTTCGCATCGCGGCTGCCGGGGACAGACCCTTTCCAGCGCTGAGCGTGCGAGGGGAGCCGGCTCGGGGGAAACCGCTCCGCTCCGACTTCTCGCCGCCCACGAGCCGAGCCAAACTCCAGCGCGGGGCGGCTCCGAGCCGTGCCGGGCATCCCCCGAGCGGGGCACGGCGCCGCGGCACTCACCGGAGATCTCGGCCTGGGGCACGCCGCTGAGGCTGAAGCCCTTGGCTCCATACAGCTGCCGGACCTCGGCGCAGCTCCTCGCCTTGCTGCCGCTGTCACCGCGAGCCGGGGCGGAGGCGACACACAGCAGCCAAAATCCCCACGGGAAGACACGCATCCTTGTCCGCTGGCCCCGCCACCTGCCGTGCGAAGGGCAAAGCCAAGGTCCCGGTGCGCGGGGGCGGCCGGGGGGCGCGGGCTGCGGCCCCCAACGCGGGCAGCCCCGGCGGGACGGGCGGCGGGAGGGCGGGCGAGCCCCGGGTGC
>JAOTQP010000469.1:1388628-1401775 GCA_026413545.1 Cichladusa arquata | reverse complement strand
GTCAGTGTTTTGGGATTGTTCTTTGTAATACTGTATTTCTATTTTAATTTTCTTAGTAAAGAACTGTTATTCCTAATCCCCATATCTTTGCCTGAGAGCCTCTTAATTACCAAAATTATAATAATTTGGAGGGAGGGGGTTTACATTCTCCATTTCAAGGAAGGCTCCTGCCTTTCTTAGCAGACACCTGTCTTTTCAAACCAAGACAGCTGGGGACAGTGATGGTGCCTGTGAGCTCCTGGGGTGGCTGCACTAAGGGCAGGGCTGGCAGTGTCACCTGAACTGTTCTGGCTGGAGAGGAGCTGCCCCATGGGCAGGGCTGGTGTGCTGTGTGCTCAGAGTGTGTCCCTGACAGTGCTGCCTTCCTTGGACTCTCTTGGCCAGCCAGAATTAAGGGAATAAAAAGCAGTTATATTTATTGAAGGGCCTTCAGGTACATTTTGGGCAGACAAAGCCCCCCCAGGGGCTACACCCCAAAAATGGATGATGGGTTGTGGTGGGTTTTCACACTTTGAAAAGTTTGGTCCATTTACATATTGAGGGTTAATCTTCCAATTAAAGCTTCAGTTAATGGAGTCATTTACCCCAAGTTTGCTCCCCCCAACTCACTTTTGTTTATATTTCTCAGGGCCTGAGACAGTGAGGTGTCCTTGATTCCCAGGCCTGGAGAGGAATTGTTGTGTCTGACCAAAATGGGAAAGCAGCTGCTCACACTGTGTATGGAGTTTAGAGTTACACACTAAAGAATTGCAGGATTACAAATGTACGAAAAATATAAAAGCTAAAGTCCTAAGGCATCAGCAGGACCAGCAGCAGTGTTCTTCATCTACAACAGCTCCTCCAGCTTACTGCAAACCCCAGCTTTCACCAGGAGTATCCTGGGCAGGAGAAGGAATGTGCCCTGGTGTGACAGCAGCTCCCAGAACCCTGCCAGGAGAAATCCCCAGCAAGGATGAAATGCCCTGTACCCACAGGGCACTGGGGAAATGAATAACTGGGGACTGAGGGAACTTCCTTCCCTGAATCCATGGCAATTCAGGTGATTTACAGCAGGCTGCTCCTCTGAACTCTGGGCTCTCACACTGCAAGTAAATCATGCTGCACATAAACACTGCTGGCCTGTGCCTCACCTTTGTTTCCTGGTTTTCAGTGTGTTTTGGAAACCAGACCTTTCAGTGACTGCTGTGTAATGCCTGCCCTGAGAAGTGCTGCAGCAAGCACGAGGAGCTAATTATTACAAGCAGTTTTGTGGGGAATCCGTCGGGATGTATTTGAGAGCTGGAAGTCACCTTGAGACTAATTTAAAAACCTTACCAAAACTGTTCAAAAAATAGAACATATCTGTAATTGCCTGCTGAGGGGACTCAAATACCAAGTACTTTATTAATATCTTGTTAATGTGCAGATGAAATCTTCTATGACACTTGTCTGTGATTTAAAAGGAAAGAAAAAGTGGTACTTGCCACTAGGCAAATAAAGTTGTTAATCAAAATATTTCCATTAGTGAGAAGTGAATATTTCACTCAGAGCCACCCACAGGCATCAGTAGCTCAGATTTATTCACAGACATCTCAGACAGAAAGCTCACATTTATCTTCTTACATTGTATCTCATGGAGCTGGTAAGAATTTTGTATGGATGTGTAGATCTTTGTATTGTGTAAGAACTTTGTAGGGCACATTCCCTGTGTGTGGATTTTTTTTATACCATTCCTTAGTATAAAGCTTCACTCAGGCTGTGTGATGAAGTCCAAACAGCTGGGCTGGGATGGAAACAAGGATGGAGACAAGAGAGGGGCTGCATTGGTGTGCTTGGTATTTGAGGCTCCTGATGAGAGGCACTGGAAGGCATCAGCACCAGCTGCAGGGTTCTGTATCCCCACACAAACCTCAGTTCTTTTGTGCCTTCCTGAGACCCTCCTGTCCACCTCCAAGCCAGGAGACACCTGGGATGGGTGGTGGGTGATGGCTTGCATGTGGAGCACCTCAAGGGGAGACCAAAAGCTCCTTTTGGTTCTGTTGATTTCCATCAATTTCAGAAAAGGAAACCCAACAACCTCTTCCTTCAGGTAAGGTCAGAGAGGACATGTTTTACTGATGTCTTCTAGATGGAAATCAGGCTGGTGTGAGGCTGGGCACGGGAGGAGGGATTTCCCACTGAATAACCTGGAGCAGGGCTGGGGGCACAGGGAGCTGTGGAATTCTTGCTCCCCACATCTCTGCAAATCCTGCTGCAGGCTGGCACAAGGCTGCACAGGGAGGAGCAGCTGCTTTTGGCCACTGCCTTCATCTTAAAGCCAGTGGGGACTTCTGCAGCTGCATGTTCCACCTGGGCAGTGCTCCCTTCTCAGGTGAACTCTACCAGGTATCACTCTCTTGACTTTTGAAGTGTTTTATCCTTTCCTTAAAAAAAGAGAAGAGCTTGCAGTTTTCAGATTGCTGATACCAGGAAATGGCTTCACTGGTAAGCAAGGAAAGGTTTCAATTTCCTTGCCAGCAGCAGGAAATCATTATTTTCATCCTATGAGGCAAGTGTGTTTGAATATCCTCCCCCTTCTGTAACTCTCCTTGAAGCATTTTTGCTTTCAACTACAAGGCTCCCCTGGTCAGTCAAGGAAACCTGAGACACTCGTATTTGGCACACATGCAGAAAACTTCTGCAAAACTAAATCAAACCCAGCAACCTTGAAATGTTGCTGCAGGCCATCAGCAGATGGAGGCTTGGCTGTACCAAGTAACTTGGGCTGTGCCTGGCATCAGATCCCCCTCTGGAGGTGGACAGAGCAAAGAGCTGTGTGAAAATGATACTGAGGAATGGTGCTGTGGCCTTTTAGCTTAATTCTGTCTTGAGAACTTCCAGGAAACCCAAGAGCACAAGTCTGGTCCGTCTTGCCTTTGGTTGCTGGCCCATGCAATTGGAAATTCAGCTCAGGCTGTTCCTGGCTCAGGGCTAACAGCAGCAATGGCACTGCAGGAGTTTAGCACAGGAGTGCCCTGACCTGCTGGACACTGTCCTTTGCTTCTGCTTTGGTCAAAAATCTAAACTTCAATCTGCTGTGCAAGAAATTTGTTTTTAAAATCTCACTGTTTCTGCAGGTTTTGGTACAGAAAACAGCCATGGAAAAATGTGCTTTTATAGCCTTCGTATCTTTCTCACTGGAAATTGAGTTTCTGTTTCTTCTAAAATGATGTTTTCATTTCCTAAAATTTATTTTGCCTCTGTATCATGCCTTCTATGTGTAGAATATGTGGCCCAGTGTACTGAGTTAGCAGGACTGGGGAGCTGGAAGCCCTGGCCCCATCTCTCTTTCTTCTCTTTCTTCCCATGGGTGTTGATTTTTCACTGGCTAAGTTTCTTTGTGTTTTCTCCTGCAGTGAAGCACCTCAAGGTGGTGATTCAACTTGCAGAAGTGATTAATTTGCCTTTTTAAAAATTTCACTGCCCATAATTGGGATTGTACACAACCATCCTCCCAGTGTAGGAGCAGAAATGCTCACAGATAGTGTTTGTGTGGTGAGGCATGGGATGTCACAGACAGAAGGACATGGATGAGTGACTAATGCAACAAACAATCAGGACAGGTTTAAATAGAGGTCATTGTGGACACAGCAAATCCCTGGTTGATATTGCTGACACTGTGCAGAAAGAACAGAGTCATCACTTTGCTAGGAAAGTAAAAAATGTGTTTTCAGCACTGGGTATGGAAATTGCTCAGTCCCATCCAGGTCTGGGAACACAGCTGAGCCACCCTGGAGATTCAGCCATGTGAAGAACTCCTAAATCTCCAGGGTAATCTGAGAATCCCAGCTGAGTGACTCTGCTTCCTCTTGTCTTTTTGTGAAACCACCATGCTCTTTAGAGCCTGGAGAATTGACAGCAACACTCATAGGGCCAAGAGGATGGTGCCTGAGAAATGTCAGGATAAGGGAGATAAAGGGAAAAATGACTCAGCTGAAGGGTGCTGAACATGCCAGCTGAGCCCTGTGAGCAAAGCAGAGCCCAAAGGGGCAGCACAGGCACAGCTGAGCACCCTCAGGCACCACTGCCCTGCTCATCAGAAGGAGCCCAAGAGCTGTGGAATCAGATATACTCAGTTATGCTCTGCCCTGGAGAACTCATGGCTGCGGTTGTTTGAATATGCACTGAGGAACCAGCCTATAATCTAATGGAGATGCAATTAAACTGCACAGCCTGTGCATTGAATCAACCTGATTTATCCTGAAGAGGATGTGAGAATTCCTGGTGATCCCTGTCCATCAGCTTATGCCCTGCTTCTAAGAATTGATAAATGTAGGGAGCTAAATTGGATGCTTCAGGGGAAACCCTCAACCCTTTGGGGTTGGGGTTAGATGATCTTTAAATTCCCTTCAAGCCCAACACAACCCATTCTATGGTTCTATGATTATTGAGAATTTCCTTGAAGTTCTGAAACAGTGGGCAGTCATTCAGTGCTGGTTTAACAGTATTTCATTATCTGTCCTAATACTAATTAAAAGAAGTTTTGAAGAGGAAATAAATGGCTGACACTCATATAGAGAAATGTTGCAAGAACAAGTTAGATTTCATTTTTAAGGAAGATTTTTCTAACCCTCCTAACAGTCAAACCTTTGAATTATGCTTAAAAGCCTCTAAGTACAATCATAAAAGATAGAAACTGGTTACCTGCATCCACAGTGAAGCACTGGCTTTCTTAAAAGTCCCACCCATTCAGTGCCCTGCCATGAGAATGAGAGTGGGGAAAGCAATTTCTGTTCTCTGTGTGTTTTAATGCTTGTCTGTGAGAGGAGAGCTCTGTTCCTGACACACCTGGGGCTTTTGCCCCACAAAACAGTGAGGGAACAGCCTTGAGCAGTCTGCAGGACAGCACAGGGACAGATGGGGAAGAGCAGAGCTGGAGACTCAAAATTACCTGAGGCAAAAAGCAGCTTCACTGCTGGTTTGTCACTTGAAAATTTCTGCCTCCCAGATTCCCCACGTGCTGATTACCTGCACTAGATCTGGAAAATTGACATTTCATGAGGCTTGGCTTTATCACTGATCACAAAAACCTGAATTATTTTGTCTGAGTGAAAGACAAACCTTTGTGCAGCAAAGCCTGCAACTGAGCCCTGTCCCTGCTGGTTGGGACTCAGGTATTTCCTGTATGAGAGAGGACAATTAGAAGCCCTTCTGAGATAGATATATATATATAGATATATAATTTTTTTCTGCAAGCTTTGGGGGAAATGAGGGAATGTGAGGTGGGAGTGATGTTCTGTAAAAGATGTGAAATGGAAAGGATTTTTCAGTCCTCTGAAAGTCACAGAAGATGCAGCACCTTTTTCTGCAGGGGCAGCAGAGCTTCCTGCTCTGAAGCTGGGGACTCTGATAGCCTCAGCTGCACATCCAGCAAAGCTGAGCTGGTGGGGGAGAGAGGAGAGGGAAAATGATTTAAAATAGTGGTATTAGTTTCAAGAATAATTCCTAGAATTATTCTCAAGGCTGGGAATCCTTCCTGAGGATTTCCAGGGCAGAAGCAAGGCTGTCTGGGCTGTGGAGAGCCTTGCACCTTCCTTCCACAACCACAGCATTCTTGATTCTTGGTTTCTTGCCTGGGACTAAGTGTGTTTTTATGGAAAATGGAGCACCTTATGCACAGGAAGGAATAAAACATCTGTAAGAAATTGCTTTTACCTCCAGCTGCTGAATAATTTCAACCAGCATTCCATCCTTCTTTTGCAGAAGGTGTTGGGCTGAGGGAGCAGAGTCTCAGTTTGGTTTCTGGGCTGCCCTGCACTGCTCTGTGCCACTCCTTGCCCAAGCAGAGATCCAAGAGCAGGTGTCTGTGACCTGCACAGCTGAGAGATGCCCCCCTCTCTTCTGAGGGCATGTGGGAAGGCAGAGAAATCCTCAGCCACATCTCTAAATCTGTATCACTCAAGCTTGACAGCAGCCCACATAAATTACTGATTCCTCTACTCTAACATCTTCTTTCCCCCTGCCTTTTTCCTATGCTGTTTTACCTTTTTCTCCCTCGGTTATTGATGCACAGTTTGGGTTGCCCTGAGCATCTCCTTGCTTTTGGAATGCTGTGGAGGCCTCACCTCACTTGGCTGTGCCAGGGAAAGGGAACCAGATGACAAATGTGACCATTCATGATGTACAAAACCTGCTCCAAATCCCACTGTTGCTGATGCCTCAGCTTCAAGCCTAAGTACAGGGTGTGTTTGTGTACCTTAACGAGTTGAGTTTGCACCAAAACATCCCAAGTTTGCCTGCTCATACAAGGAGCACACCCACTGGTCTGGTGGGTCCAAACAAAACTTGTGACCCCCAGGCTCTGCTCCTGGTGCTGCCCAGCACTAAGAGCTGGGAGAAGATTTGCCCCTGCAGATCATCTTTCCTTTTCCTGAAAATGAGGGCTGTGGGAAAATCTCCTGTGGTAAGTGAGTTAACAAGAATGTCACAGTGGGAATTTGGCCAGGAGCACTTGGAGCTGGCTGTGAGCCAAGGAAGGTGGTCTCAGGCTGGCAGGGGATCACACAGCCCATGCAGGGACCATCAGCTACTGATGGCAGCTGCTGTTTCCAGCATTAACACTGACCTCTGCCAGAGCTTGCAGGGAGGTGAGAGGAGAGAGAGAAGAAATCCATTCCCATTTGCTGTGCTGATGTCTTTCAGCTCTGCAGCAGTAATTTTTCTCATTTCTGAGAGGGCTTGGAAGGTGCTAAAGGAGTCAGTGAGGGCCTTGTAAGGGCAAAGGAGGAGCTCTCTGGCTCAGATATCCTTTGAAGTGCTCACAGCATCCTCTTACACTCACCTCTGTCCTATCAAGGGTGAACCACATGATTTAAGATCAAAATTTAAATCTCAATTCAGTCCCTCTCTTGCTATCATAAACATGGAAGGCTGTAAGGAGAGGTCTTAAAGGAGTGAATTTTTTACTTAAAATATTAAAATAATTCATCCTGGTGGTTGTTTCAAAGGTTGGAGCACCAAGTGTGGGCACGATGGGGGGTTGCTGGGTTCTAAGTGTGGCCTCATTCCTCTCAGTCCCTGAGTTCTCTGTAACACAGCCAGGGTGCTGCCAGGCTTGGGGGCTTCCTGAGCAGGGATGTCCTTTGGAGTGAGGAATCTGCACAGCCCACCTGTCAGTGAGAATGGTTATTAAAACATCTCAGCTCACACTGGTTTGGCTCCCCTCCTTCTGCACCTTGCACTGATCCTTTAATCAGTAATGACTGTGGTGAGTGTGTGCTCTCCTCAGTGACAGTGGAGGTGCTCTCAGGGGTACCTGTGGTACAGAATGAGTGCCAGGAAGGAGTGGAGGTGCTCTCAGTGGTACCTGTGGTACAGAATGGAGTGCCAGGAAGGAGTGGAGGTGCTCTCAGGGGTACCTGTGGTACACAATTGTGGGATACTATTGAAAGCCAGGGAAAGGAGCAATTGGATTTTCTCAGGCTGCTCAAGGAAAACATAAGAGAAAGGATTATAACAATGATTATGTACCTGCAGGGTGTGTGACAGATGTGATGTTTTGGTGAAAGCATGTTTGCAAGGGTTATCACCTTCCTTGCACCAATGAAATCACTTCTGTCCTTGCTACCACAATCTACTCTATATAAGTGTGGTTTGTTTCTTTAATAAATGGGCTTTTTATTTCTCTTCTGCATGAAGGAAGTCTTGCTGCTATATTCTTTTCTCGGTTCACCTAGCCCAATGGAGTGCCAGAAGAGCCAGGAAAGAGGGAATGTGTTCTCTGGGAGGAGGGCAGTGGGGCTCAGCCTGCAGGACACAGCTGCTCCCTGCTGCCCTAAGGGACAGAGCTCTGCAAGGCTCTGCTTCCCCCACTGCCTGTGCTCGGACTCTTCTGAGGTTTGGAAACACCTGCGGAAGAATCTTTGTGCTACAGGAGAAAAAAAAAATGGCAGCTGCTTTGTTTTCAACTAGAAAAATCCATAGTGTGTTCATCAGGTCAGTGACTGCTGTTGGACAAATGATGCTGTGGCACACCCAGCACGAGGTGTCCCCCCTCCAGCTCTCTGGAGAAGCTGAGGACAGGCAGTGTCCCTCCAGGCAGATCCTCCAGGGAACCACAGGATCCCAAAGGGGGGAAGTGTTGCCCGTGTTCAGAGCCAGCACCTGGGCTCTGACCCTCCTTGCACATGTGCTTTGTATTCACATGATGCCTTAGGACTCTAGCTTTTTCATATTTTTCATACATTTGTAATCCTTTGCAATTCTTTAGTGTATAACTCTAAACTCCATACACAGTGAGAGCTGCTGCTTTCCCATTTTGGTCAGACAAAGCAATTCCTCTCCAGGCCTGGAATCAAGGACCCCTCACTGTCTCAGGCCCTGAGAGATGGAAACAAAAGTGAGTTGGGGGGAGCAAACTGGGGGTAAATGACTTCATTACCTGAAGCTGTAATTGGAAGATTAACCCCCAGTATGCAAATGGACCAAACTTATAAAAGTGTGAAAATGTGTGACCTGTCATCCATTTTTGGGTGTAGCCCCTGGGGAGGCTTTGTCTGCCCAAAATGTACCTGAAGGCCCTTCAATAAATATAACTGCTTTTTATTCCCTTTGTTTTGTCTGGCCTCTGTTTTTAGGGAGTCCCAAAAAGGAATCACACGTAGGTATCAGATCTTCCACTGCCCACAGCAGAGTCCCTCCTGCAGCTCTGAGGAGGGAAGCAGAGACCAAGGAACCACAGCTGGGATGAGGAACCATGCAGAGCATCTGGAATGGGCAGAGCTCCTGCTGCTGTCTGAGTGGGGAAATACAGGAACATCCCTCTGCATTTTCACTGGGATTGAACTCTATTGAAGCCAAGAAAGCCAATTCCTTGGTTATCCCTTTTCCATCACTGACCTGCATGGTTTCTGCAGCTCTTCTGGGCTCAGCTGTCTCAAGACTGAGTTTCTCTTCCCAACTTGAGGTGTTCCAGTGCTGAAGCTGTCATGATTCCTACCTTTGGGAATGTGTCTGTCTCACATGCCCAGCTCAGCCTCAGTTTATGGTGGCTATTCATACTGTCAGATTAATGCTGAAGGAGCAGTGTGATCACCCTTTCCCCTTCCTGCCAGTGGAAGGGAATTGCTGGCAAACAGAGCTGTTCTCCCCCAGTTTCTCCTGCCCATGCTGTACAAAGCTTTAGAAACTGCTGGACTTGCTAATTGACATAATGAGATTAACATGCAACACCTCAAATGCCTCCTTGCTGCACTTTTTTCTTTTTCATAACACTTGAGGGTCCGAGGGGGCAGAGGGCTGGTTGAAACCATGACAAGGTTTTGGCTTTTCCTGCCTTGCCTGTGATTACTGCTCAAGGTAGATTTACCCTGGTATGACTCAACCCAGGGCAGGAGCCTGTGCAGAAAAGCAGAATATTGAGCCTTGCACTGGTCTGCTTGGATGAGCACTGGTCAATAGTCTGAAGGCAGGCCCTCAGATCATAGAAGAGTAAGTTGTCTGTGAATTAAAGGGAAAAAAACCCCAAGCACACTGTAACAGTGTACAGTGACACGAAAGCTTGGACCCATTATATTTGCATTGTGACAAGCCTTGTGAGAGGACTCAGCCAAGCTTGTCAATGACTCTAACTAATGACTTTCTAACCCCTGTGCTCACAAAATGATTTATCTGTTTCCAGCAAGCATTATAGGGCTGCATGTGCTGACTGCAGTTCCAAACCCTGGTAGCAGAATGGTTGTCTGCTGCAGGATTCCTGCATTTTGCCTGTGTGTTGCTTTCAGTGAGCTGGCTGTTTCCAGCTGGGATCTGGGATGCAGATCATGTTTGCCCAGGGGGTTTGCCCAGGCAGGCCTTTATGGGCATCTTCACAGAGCACACCTGGGGCTGGGCAAAGTGCTGAAAAGCAGGAATGGCCTGGGACATTCTTTATCCTTCAGGAATCCCCGAGCTTGGGGTGAACCCAGTGCTGGCCACCGAGTCCTGCTACCAGAAGAAACTCTTAACAACTGTTTTTTGGCAGCCCATCGATTGTTTGCATGGCCAAAGCTGTCTTTGGGGGTCCAAGTGCACAATTCCTGCTGGCTGGAGTGGTTCTGCAGGAGTTACAGACACAATCAAGCTTTTCCAACCAGCCTTGAAAGGCTTTGGAGGAGGATGAGTGCAGCCTCCCTGCACATCCCAGAGGGTTTGTCCTGCTGCAAGCAGCCCTGACCAGGTCACCCTGGCAGCCTCTGCCCCTCTGTGGCTGCCAGGCCCTGCAAGGGCAGTGGCTCTGCAGAGGAAGAGGCAGATTTGCTGTTCTGCTTCTCACAGCTTGCTCAGCCTGGCTGCCAGCTGCCTCCCAGGCTCTGCTTCACTTCTGTCACTTCCAAACCTTCGTGAATTCTGTCATCCCCCCGAAGCTATCTGAGCTGAGGGATTAGAGCTTCTGTGCTGTGGGATGGAGCATGGATGCTGGGAACTCCTCTGGAGCTGCACACTCAGCTGAAGGGGCAGCAACGCTCTCCAGGCTCTGCTAACAAAACCAAGGCATCTAAAGCACCCCTGCTCTCTGCAGCAGCCCCCAGCTGGCAGATTTCTGCCTTTCAAGAATGGGGCTGGACATGGGGGGCACAGCCACTCCTGCCATCCCCTGGGGCCTGTGGGGGAGCCAAGGAAGCAGAGGTGAGCCCCCTGACCCAGCTGTCTGCAGGGCACACCTGCATCCTGCTCCTCCTTCCCTTCTTTCTGCTTCTGCCTGGGGCCTGCAGAGTCCTTCACAGGAGAGCTATGAAACCTGTATCAAAGCAGAAAGGCTTCTCAGAAATAATTAAGACTTCACAGAGATAATTAAGACTAAAGCACAGTGTGATTGGAAACCTAGATAGCCCTCATTTTCTAGTGGTTGTTTTCATAATTCAGATTTCTTGTGGACAGTGTGCTGTAATACATCCCAGCTCCTGTGCTATTCATTTTAAATGGCTCAGAGCAAACTCTTCCTTCTGGCCATTCCCTGCCAGCCTCAAACAAGACACGGGAGGAAAAACAGATCTGCTCTTAGTGGTGAAAATTTTCTTCAAGTTCAAGGCAAATGTGACCTTGAAACAATCCAGTGTGAACGGGAGCCTGGACTGATTTCCAGGAGTTGAAGCATCCCTGCATATCTCCCGTGATGGCAAGCAAGCCAGAAATCACAGCAGGAAAATACAAATGTCAAGCGAAAGGATACAATTTTTCGTGCCTGGCTGAAACCAAGCACCCTGATCTCCCAGCACAGTTTTACTCCTGTAAGTGGTGCAGATAATCTCAGTTACAGGCAGGAGCTGAAAGCACCATCAAAGGCTTACAGTGTTGCCTATAATTTAGGATTCACTAAAAGCACAAACATCTGTTGTTCAATTCCTTAAATATTAAGCTGGCATGTGAAGCTCATTTTGTCAATTTTTTTTTTTTTCTTTCTCTCTTTCACACACCAGGGATTTTGCTGCTTCTGCACCTTGCTGCCCTGGGGGATCCTGGGAAAACTTCCACCCTCCAGTGCTGCTGCACAGGTCACTCCAGCAGAAATAAAGGCTCTGTTGGCATTGGAGAGGGCAGAGATTGTCCAGGCTGTGGGGATCACTCTGACACATCAGCCAGCACAGCCTTTGACAGCAAAGCAGGCTGGTTGCTGTTTCTTGCCCTTGGAGGAACTTTGGGGAGGAAGAGTCTCTCTTGCAGGCAAGACCTGCTCCAGCCCCAGCTGCTGTGAATACTTTGCACCAAGCAGCACCTCTAAAACAGCATTTTTAGCTTTAAAAGATGGAAAACACTGAAATCCAGCCCTTGCCTGCACTCAGGAGACCAGCCCATGGTGGGGCAGGACAAGCAGCTGTTCCCAGCAAAGGGTGACTGGGGAGGCCTGAGCTGCCTTTTGTGGGGAATTAAAGGTATTTGTAACAAGACAGTGGGCTGGGGGGTGTATGAGGATTAATTTAAACATCCCCACTGATTTAATTTTCTTTTGTCCAAAGTCCCTGAGCAACATTAGGCTTAAATTAAATTTTTACATCTGCAAATGTGGCTCACAGAGTGATCTTTATCTAATTCCCACTCATCTTTTAGGTGCTCACTGCTCGAGGTGAGCCCAAGGTCTGGTCACGCTGATGGAGCTGGAGCCCAGCCTGGGCTCCCAGGGGGCAGGGACCCAGTGTGGAGGTGTTTAGGGGGTGAATGATCCCTTTGTGCTGGGACAGAGTCCTTCCTGTGCACAGGCTGCTCCCCAAGGAGGGGCTGCCATGCTCACCAGTCTCTCCCAGCATCTCCATGCCACGAGCAGCCAGTGCTGCCCCATCACTCCCCAGGACTCGTGCCTGGAGGCAGATGTTCTTCACAAAGAAGGAAAAACCTCTGCACTGGCATTTCCAGCTGCCTGGTGGTGCTGCCCTGATGGTGTTTGGTACCAAATGTTCCACTGGGTTAGCAATATTTACAGCTAACATTCCTTATCCTGGCAAAAAAAATCTCATGGTCATTCATGGACTGGCTTTGCTTTGTGTCCAGGGTTATCTGCTTGGGGTCTGTCTTACAGCTTGCATTTGTTAAGTTACATCTTCCTGCTTTGCCTGATCCCACCAGTAGCTTGGTTATTTGTGACTATTTTCTTAGCAGCTTTTTTTTGCAGGGTTCACTTTTCTGCTTTCAGAAGAGAAGCACTGATCTTCAGAAATCACAGCTCACACACTCTCCACCAGCCCTGCAGCTGCTGGTAATGCTCACCTCTCCATAGCATGCCTGCAGATTTAAATCCTAGAACCAATCTCATCAAGATAGGTAAATATCTCCTAGTTTTAATTAGGGTATTTAATATGGTGAAGTATCTAGAGTGCTCTGGCAAACTTCCCTCATCTGTGATGCTGTCACTGGAACCTCTGATGCCTTAGGATTTTAGCTTTTATATTTTTCAAGTCCTGTAGTGCTTTAGGGTATAACTCTAAAACTCCACAGCCCGCCAGCTGCTGCTCTCCCATTTTATTCAGACAAAACCATCCTTCTAGGTCTGAAAGTCAGGGACACCTCACAGTCTCAGGCCCTGAAAAGTATAAGCAAAAGTGAACCAGGGGGGAGCAAACTGGGGGTAAATGACTTCATTACCTGAAGCTGTAATTGAAGGATTAACCCCTGATATGTAAATGGACCAAACTTATATCTGTCTGAAAAACTCGTGACC
>JAOTQP010000469.1:1275701-1329396 GCA_026413545.1 Cichladusa arquata | reverse complement strand
ACAGCCCCTGGGGATCCATTGGGGATGCAGAGATCATCCCACAGCCCCTGGGGATCCATTGGGGATGCAGAGATCACCCCACAGCCCCTGGGGATCCCCAGGGATGCAGAGATCATCCCACAGCAGGAGAAGGCAGGGGTGAGGAACTGACCATAACCCCATTCCTGTCTCCTTGTACCTCTGGGGGCAGGAGGCAGAGCTGGGAAGGAGGGAGGGGTGGGAGGAAGGTGCTTTCAAATCTTATTTTGTTTCTCTTTATCCTGCTCTATTTTGTTAGTAATAAAGTCAATTAATATCTCTAATTAGAGCCTGTTTTGCCCATGGTGGTGTCTGGTGAGGGATCTCTCTCCCAGTCCTTATCTCAAGCCATGAACCCTTTGCTGTTTTTTCTCTCCCTGGGCATTTGCAGAGGGGAGTGAGAGGGAGGCTTTGGTGGGTGCCAGAATCCAACCAGGGTATCCCACTACACACCTGCAGGGAGTCTTTGCTCTTTCAGGCTGGGAGATCCTCTCCCTCTGTGATCTGGGGTGCTAAAGCCTTGCTGATTGAGGAATAATGCTGATTTAGGGTGGAATCGGAGAAATATCCACACATCTGGCCAGTTGCCATTGTTTACCTGGGTGCTCCAGAACAATCCCAAGAGGAGGTTTAGGCTCAGTGAAATGATTTTCCTCTAGCCCAGGAAATTTCAGGCCATCATCACAGCCAAAGCCCTTGTTTGCAAGGAACAAAACATGCTTGGTACATGTGTGTGAGGTGCTTCCTGGGCTCAGGCAGGAGTCCAACAGCACAGGATTTCAAGGCAATGACACCATTTAATTCCAACATGATAACCTACCTTCACAGATTTCTTGGCCACCTCAGAACAATCCCTGTACAACCATCCTAATTTCAGCTGCCAGCCTTCCCACCCAACACAGAAATGAGGTTTATTTGGAGCAGCCTAATACAACAGCACTGTGGGTTTTTAAGGAGAGGCTGCTAACATACCTTCATCCCACCCCAAACAGGTGAGGCATTCAGTCTCTCAGGACAATCCTGATTTGTGGCACAAGAATTAAGGCAATCCATCCTGCAGAGAGCCAGCACACATTCAGGGCCTCTCTCTGGAGGCTGTGTCCGCTGAAATCCAAAAGTTGCCAGCTCAGGCTGATATTTCAGTAACCAAAACTTCTGTCATTTAAGATTGTTTTGGAAATCTTAGCTTTTCTCTGTTCTTAAAAAAAAAAAAAAAAAAGTTTGCACTGATTATGTGATAGTTTCTGCCACTCTAGCTGCAGTTCATTCAAGAGGTTCTCATCTGTTTGAGGTTTTTCACTTTCCTGCAAATTGCTTTTTTGAGCCCTTTTATGTTATGTGGCTTTTCTCTACAGACTATTTATAGAAATAAAGCTGTGCTAAAGGGAAGAAAACTTTCCAGCACTTCAAATAAATGTCTAGCACTCGGTTTGAAGTGCAAAGCTAGAAGATTATCCATGTAAGTGGTATGATTATGTGCAAATGAAGTGCAGTTTGTATTTCCAAAGCCTCTCTTGTCAAATTTGTGTGTGAAGGCACTGGGCTATGCCAGGCAGAAGAAAGCCATAATAACCCAGATAAACTAACATTACCTAGCAGAAGGAATTCAGTATCTCTCCATCATTAGGCTCCAACACCACAACATCTCTGCATATGAAGGAGGATAAATTCCACTCGCAGGGAAACAAGTCAGAGTGCTTTTCCCACTGGGGAGCAAGCTGGGCTGGCAGCACACTGCAGCATCCCCACCTTCTGCAGCATCCAGGATCCTGAAACCAGGATAAATTGGTTATATTTAAATATTAATCATATGCTGATGGCAAAGGCAGATAACCTACAGGCAAAGGGGAAACAAGGTACAAGTGATTGAACTTTCCCCCATTAGTGTTCTCTTCAGATTCCAGATTCAAGGATGGCCAATTCCCTTCAAGGCAAAGACCACTTTTGCAGTGGAATAAATAAGGAAGTTTTCTCAGCTGGCCTTTCCAAAGGAGGACAGACAAAGCCATGTCTTCACAAAGGGACATTTTTGTCTGCAGCATAAAATAAAGTTCTCACTCTCAAAGGTCTCAAATGCTGGCTATCTTACTGAAATAAAAAGTGTTCAGCCAGGACAGATTAGGAGAGATGAGAACAAAATGAAGCTCGTGAAGTAACCTGCATATGCAATGTAGCAGCTATTGCTAAGTCATTATGATAGCAATGCTTACACAAATACATACACATGTATTTTTTTGTACAGAAGCATGGGGAGAGAGGGCACCACACCAAGGAAAAGTTAAGTTCCACTCTGTCCAACTCATGAGATGCCTTTTCTTTGGTCTTAAAATTAAGAGCCAGACATGGTTAAGGGATAAAGGGTTTTTATCTCAGGATTTAATAAGGATCCTTATGGTGCAACACTTGGCCAAGGTGGAGCAGGCTGAGGTGCACACACTCTGTAGATCACATATACAATCTCACAGACCTCACAAATTAGCACATCTAACAAAGATACCTTAATGAGAGGCTTGGATGAATAGTATGATATTCCTCCATCCCAAAGTATTCTCCCCTGGATGGGCCTAATTCTGGTTTGCAGGATGTATTTTAGGGGGGACCTTGGTTTCTCAAGACAGCATTTCCAGCCTCCAACTGCAAGGCCTTTAGCATGTTTGGTCTTCTGGCCTAACAGAATCCCAGGACTAAGCTAAGCTATCAGACCTAAGGAGTTACCAGTATGCATGTTAAGGGCACTGAGAATACATAAAGGGTATGTAAAAGGCAAAAAATATTATGGCATCACATGGAGATGGAGTACCCAAAGATGGCACTGTCGAGCAGCAGTTCCCCACCAGCACCACTCAAAACTGAGACACTGAGGTAGATGTGGGGATCCCTCCTGCAGGAGTCAGCCTGACCAGTGTCCCAGGTCAGGCAACCATTACCAAAGGGTATTATATCCCAACCCTAAACCTTGGGAGGCATTTCTTTAAGTTGTGGTGACCACAGAAAAACGTTATGAAGAATTATAGGATTGCCTTAATACCTCGTTCCTAACCCTCATTTCCCAATTAATTATCACCACTCCCAGTTCCTAGAATGCTCTCCCTTCCTTGTATCCCCATTGGCCCTCCTTTGATTCAGTGTCCCACCCAACATACCCCACTGGACCTTCCCTTGCTCCACCTCTGCACCACTTTCCCCTATATATAGGTTCCCCTATACCCATTGGACCCTAACCTCAACTCCACCCCCTCTCTTAATAATAATAATAGTAATAGTAATAATAATAATAATAATAATAATAATAATAATAATAATAATAATAATATTTATACCCTAGATCTCCCTTTATCTTTGCCTTTGACCACTGGCTCCTAAAGTGACATTGTTCCCTCAGGTACTGTATTTGGATTTTTGGCCTCATCCCACATTTAATTTCATTATTATTAAAATGTTTTATGTTACTGAGTTGTGGTCGTTGTACTGCTCTTCTTTTATTTTTCCCGTTTTTGCCCTGATACCTGAGAACCCCAAGAAAGTATTGTGGGGGACCACCCTCAACCCCCACACCCTCCCAGCATTTTCTTAAACTATTTTTGCCTCTTTCTCAGCCACACTCACTACATCTCCATGATAAATCACTCAGTGGTTCAAACTGGGGCTATGGTGGGACCTGTGTGACACTTGGGGCAGCAGTGATGCTGGCAGCAGTTCTGTACCCTCAGATCTCAGTGCCAGGTGGGGGGCACAGGCTGGGGACATGGACAGGCACACCCCAGCAGCACTCTTGGGCTGTGATGGGGGAATGGGAATGCCACTGCCTGCAGACACCACCAGGAGAGCCAAGCCAGGTGAGCTGAGAGCTGTGGGTGTGGTGACTGCCATGGCCCAGGTGAGACAAAGGCAGCGTGAGAAACACCCCTCAGCTGGCAGCCAAACAGCCCCATCCCTGGGACAGGAACCCAGGGATGACATGAACCCATTCTGGCCGTGCTGGGAGGGAGCAGAGCTGGTCCTGCTTCTCTGCAGTCCTCTGAGACCTGCTTTGAGAGGTGCACAGCTCTAAAAAGAGCTAAATGTGCTTGGCAGCACATGAGCTAAAAGGGGAAAGGCCCCAAGTGCAACGATGACATGCATTAATGAAACAGGGCACATCTCAGGTCTGGAAAATGTTCCTTTTAAGCCAATTCATGATGATAATTTGATGCTTATCCATTGGAATTATGGGTTTGAGTGAGTAGGGCTTTCTTTCCAGAAAAGCCAGTCCCTACACTGAGAATAGGTAGAAGAGGAAAAGCTGAAGGAAATGGAAAAAATGTACTTTCCACACAAGTCAGCTCCTTTTCAAAGCAAGTCATTCAACAGAACTGAGTCTATCAGAAGGCTGTAGCATCAAGAGTGCATAAACCCTGCAGAGGAGGCAGCTCCCACCCCTGGTGCCAGACTGTCTGGGGGAAGTACAGGAATGACTGTGCAAGGCACAAGTGTGCCCTGCAGCTGCTGCTCCTTTCCCCCTGTGCTGCTGCATCCCTCTGTGCCAGCCTGCAGTGCTGCCTGGTCACCTGTGCTGATGGTCAGTGCTCAGGTAACACATGGTGGAATGAAAATGCAAAGGAAATAATTTTCATTTTGTGTTTCATTACCTAGTGTACTGCACAGGCTGAGAAGAAAATGTTTTCTATGGGAAAAAATCTAGATAGCATCACTTATCAGGGTTTTTATGGTGAAGATGGGCGAGCATTACATGACTGTGATCTGATCACTGCCTGCGTCAGGAAAAATAATAATGTGCAATAACCACGCACTGGCACTGGGGAGGTGAGCAGAGCAGATAAATATCCTATTTAACTGCTCCCACAGAGGCCTGAGTGCTCAGGAGGCTGCTGGGAGCCTGTGGGTTTGTATCCATACCACCCCTAACCATCAGTTCTTTCTGCTGGGTTTATATCCATACCACCCCTAACCATCAGTTCCTTCTGCTGGGTGATTGTGAAATGAGCTGGTGGTTTCCCTCGAAGCCTTGGGTTTGTGCACACCTCCTGTTTCCCCTGGCAGTGCCATGGCTCAGTGAGCATGGCACCTTCACCACCCCCAGAGCAGCCTGACCTGCCAGCTGGCACAGGTGGCTGTGCTGGTGACCCTTGGGCCAGGCTGCAAAGCTCACGGGTGCAGGAAGCTCTGTGTCTGTTCTTACACAGTTTCACTAAAGCTCAACTTGCAGCCTGACTGGCTGCTTCTTCCTACCAATACCCAAGAAAAATTTGCAGCCTATTGATAAGCCCCCCAGCCAGAATTGCTTTGGCCACACACAGGCTGTTCTGTCTCTGCTAGAGGAGCAGTGCACTGGCCATGAACACAAGTCCCTGCTGGCACCTGGCTGGCACTGGCCACACCTAACTGGCACTTTTCCTCTGGAAGACCAAACTGAACTGTGGAAAATCAGATCATCAGCTATGGACTGTGGGTATCTGAAGTTACTGAGGAGGTAGCACCATGCAAAATGGTGAATTTTTGAGTCAGACGCAGCTGAAGATATTCTGGACTTTAAAGTGTTACTCCCATGATTTTGCTCACCCAAATATATTAGTGTGAGATGGCTGCTCACCAAACTGCCCAGTTCCCTTCCTCTCATCACACAACCCTGAAAAGCCTTTGTAAAGTTTCTCAAATGTAGAAATTAACCTACCCTCATATCTGGCCAGCTCCAAAAACACCTATACTTTTTCCCCCATCTTTGTCTCATCTTAAAGAGGCTGGGTGTGGCCATTCCCTACAAAATACAGCAGTTCCCAGGTTTTCTGGTGTCAAGTTTTGCAGTCTCCTGAACCCAAAAAACTGGCTCCATGAGAAAAAACACAACCTCAGATCTATTCAAAGCTCCCAGCTGCACAGTTGAGATAGCTCACTGTTTGTTAGGCTTTGACTGCTTATGAAGATGAGGAAGAGGGTACTGAGCAACCCAAAGAGCATTGATCTGAAGTGTAACGTTTCCAGATAAACAAAACTCAAGTGCAAACAACAATTTTTAAGCCACCAATGAAAATTAAGCTTGTTATTTATACAGAAAGAGCATCACAGTACATCTTCAGGTAGGTGAGAGCATCATGAGCTCTTGGCATTTTCCTTTCCAGGGTTTTTCTGCTCAGCTGGAGTTGGATAAAGTCTCCAGGATCTCCCCTCTTAAAAAAAGGCAGTAAATCCCTTTAGGGTTAGCAAACTGCAGTAGCCTGCTCGGAACAAGACTTTCTGGCTTAACTCACTGTGGCTATCCAGTCTTCGAAAGCTTTAAAAACACACCAAAATATCAGAAACTATTCACAGCACAGCATAAAAGAAACCTCAGGTGTATAAGTTCATCAGCTTTCTAATTCCCCATTGCACGCAGCACTCTTCCCAAGGACCAGGACAATTTATTACTCACCTCCTGGTTCTCTGCTGAGCAATGTTTTTTCCTGACTCATTTTACTCTGTATGACTAAGTCTTGTTATCTGAGATGATACTTTACAGCTATCTGGGAGAACAAATCACATATTCATTCAGAATGGCCCAGAAACACATAGGACCCTTCCCTTGAATTTTGATTAATTTGCATTTGAGCATCCTAATTCTAGATCTGAACCCCAGCATTCTGGACATTGGGTACAAGCAAACACATAACTTAGACATTTGTGAAAGCTGGAGCTCAAAGCTGCTACAATATATTTCCCACTTAAAAAGAGCAGAAGAATTCATGCTGGTGTAATGCAAATGAATGTGGTTTTGCACTGTTTGCACATATTTCCTCTGAAAGAGATTTTGATTCCTTGAAAACAGCAAATGCTGGTGCCTGAAATAGCAAAAGCAGCACTTATGATGCCAAGAGGATAAAAATTAGGGAAAGTTCAGCAAAATTTAAAAAAAAAAAAAACAAACAAACAAAAAAAAACCAAACCAAAAAACCCTACTCATCTTTGCCATAAACATTATGAAATTTCTGGTCATACACTTCCTTTCCATTTGGTTATGGTTACTGCAGTCACTATTCATTTGCTAACTGGACCACAATACGGGGAAACAGATAAAGTTGTTGAGATTCCTGTCTCTAGGTAGCACAAGAAGTATACTCTCAGAGCACTTCAGTGGTTAAAAAAAAAAACCTGAAGGCTTTCTCCTTCCCGTTGAAAACCTCAGAGTCATGCAGCTGCCCAGATCCCCAAAATACAGCATTTATCAAGCAGCAGTGCTGGGTTATAAATGCTCTGGAGCACAAAGGACTCACTGAAATAATTCCTGCTGAGCATATTCGTGCATAGCACCTGAGAAAGTGCAAAAGCAATCACTAAGGACAGGGGGAAACAAGCCCTAATTTCTCAGCCAGTAAAGTGTCTGCCAGCCTAGGACTGAGTCATTCAGAACTTGCCCTCATTAAATATGCTCTAGATGGAAGTTGTCCTCATTTAAGCCAAAAAGGCCAACCTGCAAAAAGTTGATTTATGTGCACACCAACAAATGACTTGCTCACCTATGAGTGGTGAACCCACATGTATCCCAAAAAAATTTGCCAGCTTAGCAAACATGCAGCTGATGTGTGCAGAAATGATGATTTTTTTTTTGTCTAGGTCTGATGCATCAAGTGATACTAAGTGGTAAGTTCACAGAGCCACAAGGAATGAAGCTAGTGCTGGGACTGAATGCAGCACAAAGTATTAAAATTCATTTTTAAGCTAAGTCTGGAGGATGCCTGTGGTGAGAAGATTAAAGAAGCAACTCCGTTTCAGCTGCAACGTGGCACAGAATAACTTGTTCAAAAGTCACTCAGAATTGTAGGATGTTTGCTTTCTGCTAATACTTAGTTGCACTCTTAGGTGTCTTTCTGTGACTCCAGATTTCTTTCAGTCTGTTGCTGAGTTGGAGGTAGACCACAGTTCTGAGAAGACAGAAGTTGTAAAGCTCTTGAAATCTCCCAATTCCAGAAAGTGTTTCCCAAATGCTATGAATATGAATCATATTGCCTTCATTTCTTCTGCCACACAATTTTCTGAGGAGGTTTACCTAAACTTTGTTTAGGGTTCTGCTTTTTTTTTTTTTTTTTTCAAATCCCATTTTTAAATGAGAGAGGAAGAAAATTGCAAGTTTTTTTCTTCTCCTACTCCTGTGCTACGAATGCTGATGCTACTTTTTCTCCAGAAAGATGAAATTACCTCCAAAGCCAGGTTGCAATTTGAAAACTGTCACTTAGAGCTGGGTTTCTTCCTGTATTTTTCTACAAAGAGTTGCAGCATGTCCACAAGTCAGGAGAGGGGCTGTCAGCACTAGTGAGTGAGTTTCACACTCGAGCCAGAGAGGTTCCAGAAGCTTCCTTGGAAGCTCATCTCAAGGAAAGTATGGTTTGGCTGCTGTGTGACTCACATGGGAGTTTGCTCACTCGTTTGCTGCTCCGTGCACCTCAGCCCTCTCACAGACAAACTTTTGTTTGCAGTTATGAATCACACACCTGAACTGGTTAAAACTGGCACATCCCCCTGAAACAGTTCAGCAGCTGTGTGTGAAGTAGCTGTACCTCTCAGAGGCCTCTGAGTGCTTCACTACTTACTGACCTGCAGTATGCAAATGGAGCAGAAACTGGGTGAAGAAACCCTATTTTTATTGCAACCTCCCCTACAGTTTTCCACTTTCCTCGTCCTCCCCAGCTCAAGGAATAACTGGAAATTTGGAAGTAGCCAGCACAAGCTCACAAAAGCTCTCATCTGTATCACACCAGGAAAAGGCCAGGCTGAACCCTCTGACCTCAGAGAGGAATTGCTCCCCACCCTATTTCAGCTACTGACTGGAAACAGCTGAGGAGTCAAATCTTTGCACTTTTTCCACTTCCACTTGCCTATGTAAGTAGGCATAGAGTTTACCTTAAGGTAAAAAAAAAAAAGAGAGAGAAAAAAAGAGAAGAAAAGAAGGATGTGGTTGGTTATGCCGCTTACAAAATTAAGGCACCGTCTGTCAGAAAACACGCTCGTGCTCTGTAGAACAATCTGGACTGAAGCAATACTGCTGATCTACTTGCTGGGGTTCAGGTAAAGAAATTCTTATTTTAGTTATTGACTTTTATTTTTCCAACAATTTAATAGCAGCATTGATTGTAGATGCTATTTTCAAGCTGGTTAGATGATTGTTACTTATAAAGTCCAAACCATAAGATCCGACACAATGTTGTTTAGCTTAGAGCAGAAAGAAAGATTTCTGCTTTAGTGATAAATATAAATCTATTCTGTTGTAACTAAAATACTTAGAAAAAAAAGTTAAGAAATTACCCAGCTACAGATTAAATATATGGCAGGAGTGCAACCTGCTGCTCATCATTGCACTGAGCCATCTTACTCTTCTCCAGTACATCCACAAGAGAATAACTTGTATCTAACATGAATAATGTTCTAGAAAGTAGATATAAACAAAGGATGATTTTGCTAGTGAAGCTTTCATGGAGGAGATCACCCTTAGTCTAACATCTCTAATCTGTGCTCTCACACAGATTTGTGTGAATCCCATCGAGGGCCAGATGAACTCAGACCCAAGCTGCAAAGAGGAAACCATTCATGAATTCTGCTGTACTGCAAAAAAACCTCGTGGAACTATTACTGTAAAACCTTACTGTTCATTTCTTAGGTCAGAATACCTTTGCTGCTCACTAAACCACAAGCTCCTGCTATAGGGAAACCTAATTAATATTTAATAAGTTCAAAGAAAGAGGAAAATCCTCAGCAGGAGAAACTGAGAACAAATGGAGCAGCAATAACACAGAGGCTGGACCAGCTAAGACACACTTTCCTCAGTACTGTTAATTACAGGTTCTTATATTACTTTTTGGTTTATAGGAGTTGTCTGAAACAATCCTAAAGCCACAGGAGATTCCTTCAAAAAACCTGTCGAGGAGAGAGAAATTTTCCTCAGAAGACTGGAAAAGAGCAAAAGTGGTACCTCTCTCAAGAAGATGGAAAGGAAGGAGTTGGAAAAACTAGATCTGTAATCCTGGTTTTAGTATTTGAAAGAAATACTGAGATCACCCACCAAAGAATCTGTTTGCAAGCATGCTGAGTTCAAGTCAGTGGTAAGTTAAAAACCTGCACAGATTAATCTGAGAATGAGTGAAATAGAAATAATTTGACTTCCTCTGTGACATTGTCAGCAAAGAGAGATGGGGGCGTAGGAAGGGGAAACAGACTTTACACACTACCTCTAAAGGAATTCTCATAAGCAAAGGAAACATGAGCAGTATGAAACCCACGTATGATTAGTGAGCACCCATGAAGATTCTAATCAGTGTCTACTCTATAGGAAAGATGTGTCTGGTACAGTTCAGTATCATTCAGGATGAGTATTACCAGTCTTTTTACTAATAACTTGGACAATGCAGCAAAGATGATGCTTATGAAATGACTGCAAGGTTATTTGCCAATGAAAAAGATTCTTCAAGCATTACTTAGCCTGGAACAGTTGCAAACAATTACTGTGGATTACTCAAGATGTGAATTTTAAATTTGAGACACTAAAATGATAAAAAACAACCATGTTTTTGACAATCAGACAATTACTGATTTAAAGGCTCTTCTCTTGAAATTAATTTTCTGGAGTAATGCTACACGTAATTTGGTACCAATGAATTCTAAAGAAAAGGCATTTAGTGAGCTAGAGAAACAATAAAGTAGCCCCAAACCTCAGACTTTGGAGAGTGATTATGCACAGTTTTCTGATATATTTACAAAGTACACAAAGTGCTGGATTGACAGGGTTTGTCACTACCCCAAAATGTTTCATGTCACCTGATTTTTTCCCCGGGTAGATGGGTGCCCCTGGCCACAGGACATCCACGCTCACACTAAAGCTGGTGTTCCCATGTCCCCTTCCCTGTCCTGCCCTGGGTGACAGCAGCATCTGAGTGATCCCAGAATGATCCCTTGTACACACAGCACCTACTCAGCTCCGTGTTTTGTGTGATTTTCCCACTTCTCACATACCACAAATGTGATTTTCCAAGTAGCTGCCGTGTATTGCTGGCTCAAATGGACTGAATTAATCTCATCTTGATGACCAAACCAATGTTTTCTCTTTTGCTCTCCTTTCTGACAGATAAATTCACTGAAAACATCCAGAATTTCTTTTATTATTTCCTAAGTTAACAGCACTGTGACAGTCCAGATCACCTGGCTCTGTCCTGATGCCTTAAGAGGCTCCCTGGAACAGAGGCTAGACAGTGTAAATGAAATAAAGTAGGTATTTATTAAAAAGGCTTTCAATGGATTCACCTTGGGCAGTACAAGAGCCTGGCCTAAGCTCATCTTACACCCAAGATGAGCCCCAGGTCAGGAGTTTTCACACTTTTAAAAGTTTTGGTCCATTTCCATATTGGGGCTCATTGTCCAATTCCAGCTCCAGGTTATGCAGTCCCATCCTCCCAGATTCTCTCCTCAATTCACTGTTTGCACTTTTTGGGCTGAAGCTGCAGCATGTCCTTGGTTCTGGGGCTGGAAAAGGATTGTTTTGTCTGACTGAGCTGTGAGGAGAACTTGCCAACACTTTATATGAAGTTCAGAGTTACACACTAATGCAGTACAGAATCTGGACAATAGGAAAGCCAAACCTTAAGGCATCAGCCCAGTTCTCTGCAGGGGCAGTGGCACCCAGCCCCTCCCCAGGGGTCACCCCCACTCCTGCAGTGGGGTCACACAGCCAAGGACAAGGGGGTGTCCCCCACCCTGTCTGGTTGTAGTCCTCATCAGCTTTCAGGCAACCATCTCCCTACCTACTGAACAGCCCTTGTCCTAAACCCTGTTTTTTCTAGTGCTATTCACTTGTTTCTGCAGTGCAAGTGCCTAAAATCCCCAGCCTTTCCCTTATATGAAAAAGCAGACACTTCATCAAAGATAAGGGTCTGGTAAGAGCTCTCAAAGACTTATTTAGCAGTTTTCTTTAAAAATCTGTGTGAAGCTTAGACTCAACTGTTACAGAATGGCTTTAATCACATTTGTTATTCTTTCCTCCAACAGATAGATAAGACTGAACCTTTTCCAGCCACACTAATAACATCCATACTTCATAACAATAACTGAGCTGCACCTTCAGTTTTATGTGCCTGTTCTTTCTGTAGTCTGAGCTGGAAAATAACTCTTTCACTAATAGGAGCATGTCAAACTCTGAGTGCATTCTGTGTTCATATATAATTATTTCCATTATCACTCCCACAAGCCATCCCACCTCTGACCTCCAGCACAATGCCAGCATTCCTGTGAAATTAGTGGTATAAGAGTTGGCAAAATGCAAGGCTGTCTCCTCAGCTGTTCTCTGTTTCTCTATTTAAAAAAAAAAAAATCTTTATTTCAGCCATACACATAAAAAAAAATATCTTTCACTAGTTAGTTTTGGTTTCTTTAGCAAAGTTTGGCTCCATTTGGCAGTGCTTAAGAGGTGTCACTTTTCATCCTCCAAAGCAAAGATTCTCCTCTTGATCAAACTCTTCTTAAAACATCTTCACTTACTCCTAAAATTTCTTTTGAGCTACTTGGTTGGCTGAACTGGACTGGGAACTTTGACTACTAATTTTTTCTGCTTTATTAGAAGTTTTTGAGGTTTTGATTTAAAACAGGTTATAAAAAGCACTTTTAAGGCATAATTTGTTAAAGCATATGCATATTTTTAAGAACAGTGATAACATTCAAGGCAAATTAATTTTTTTTAAGAATTGTATTATGAAGATGTCATGGCTTCCACTTGCTAATCTTTGCTGGATATCTAAGATAATCAGTCAAAATTTCAAGTGCAAACCTCAAATTTAAGCAATGCTGAAAGTTAAGCACAAGCATGAAAAACACGCTTACTCATTTTGCACCTAGATAAAAGATTAGTCTTCTTAAGTTGACCTTTTAAAACACTGCATTGGATATAAGCACTGTATGAAACTAAAATATTATATAAATGTGGGTGCAGTAAAAGCACATCAGCAAAAGCTGATGCATGGGGATTCAGATATAGGAGTAAAATCCCAGCTATCAGGTCAACATACCTTAATATGGAATAATGATTTCATTAATTTCTGTGTAGCAACAAAACTAAGCATAAGTGTTAGGGAAATTTCAACAGGTGTACAAATTATTAAAGATAGCCAGTATTCTTTAGAGTTTTTTGAAAATATGTGTTTGAAGGAGTCAGTCTCGTCAATATCTGAATGGGATTATCTTACATGGGATGGTAATCAGGAGATGCTGATTACTTTCCCCTGAGAATCAGACTCTCCTGTAACATAGCAAGCCAGTCAAATTGGAAATAGAAAGCTCTGTGCTTGAAAGGTTTCACTTTTCATAAGAGACAGTGTCCAGCTCAAAACCAAAAAAAATCTAGAATTGTGTTTGAAAGTATCTTAATTTGGTTTGGCTTTATCACGGCGTTAACTGTGAGTCTTACACATTTCCAACCCGCTCTCCTTGTCATTTCAGGGCAGAAATGAGCAATGGGAGTGAGAATTGCAATTTTACAGACATTGACAGGTTGGCATGGAAGGTGCAGCTGGGGATCTCCATCCCCACCTTCATCCTCGGGCTGGTTCTCAACAGCCTGGCCCTGTGTGTGTTCTGCTGCTTTTGGAGAAAGCAGACCAAGACCTCGGTGTACATGATCAGCCTGGCCCTGGCAGACGTCCTGCTGCTCCTCTCACTGCCACCAAAGCTCTACTACTCTATCACCTGGGCGCCTGGGCTCTTGTGCTCCTTCATACAGGCTCCTTACTTCGTCAACACCTACACCAGCATCTTCATCATTGTCTGCATCACTGTGGACAGGTACATCTGCATAAGGTACCCGTTTGAAGGTCGAGCTAACCAGTCCCCCAGGTGGGCTGTCTTGATTTGCTGCTTCATCTGGGCAGCAGCTTGGATCTGCAGCAGCCCAATTTATGTGTTTCACAGGAAGGAATCTATTAAATGCTTTCACAACTTGTCAGAGCAGACGTGGAGTGTCCCCTTCATTGTTTCTGTGGAAATATTTGGGTTTCTGATCCCGCTTGCAGTGATGGTTTTCTGCTCTGCTCAAACCATCTGGATTCTTTGGAATTGCAAAACTCACAACAAGGGGAACGTAGAAGAAAGTGGTTCATTGAGAGTGATCATCATCAACCTCTTGGTGTTCCTGGTGTGCTTCACCCCTGTCCACCTGGGGATCTTCCTGCAGTGCCTGGTGAAGCAGCATGTGATCGTGGGCTGCAGGATGAAGCAGAGCATCAGCCTCTTCCTGCAGGTGTCCATGACGTGTGCCAACATCAACTGCTGCCTGGATGCCATCTTCTACTACTTTGCTGCCAAGGAATTCTGTAAGAAAACCCACCTGAGAAGGGTCACTGAGGTGTGTCCTGTCTTTAACCCCTGTGCCATGCGATGGGACTGCCAGCAGTGGGAGAATGCCCCTTGCCAGGACACCGACACTGCTACTCCTGACACAGCAGGGACTGTCCCATAGGGACAAGGACAATGCTTTTCCAATGGATGCAAACCTGTTCTGTATTTTTCTTCCCTTTAAAGATGAAGGAGACAAAAATTAGATTAAGGAACCAGCATTAGCAAAGACTGACAACAAAAGAAGCATTAGCTTTGGCAGTATCTATGAAAGGTGAAAAGCTTGCCAGAGGAAAACTAACCAGACCATGGGAATGCCTTTTAACATCAGCTTTTGTCACAGCTGCACCAGTTTTCCTTTCACTTATGTGATCAGAAAGGTGTTGCTAAGAGCAAATACAGAAATAACTATTCATAACCTTTCTAACTTAGAAGGTATCTTGGTTGTTAAAAAGCAGTACCCAGCCAGAAGTCTGACTCTGCAGAAGATCTCTGTTGGAGCTCCTCTGCTTTGGCAGCTTGGGCAGCCTGGGACAGCGTGAATCCTTCCTCCTGGAAGCATCACAGACTGCTCAGGGCTGCTATGAGGGACAGCAATTTTTGCTCTTGCATGGAGGACATGCTGCCCAGAACAGAAATCCAGGATACTACCTCAGGTACCAGCCATTCCTGAGCAACAAACTTTCCTGATTACCTGAGCTGAGGAATCATCATGGCTTTCTCCTGCAATTTTAAAACATGTTTTGCCCATGTAAATCAAAAGAACCCATTCAAATATCAGACTTAGAGAAAGACTGAATGTGTTGAACTGTGTTTCTAAGTCAGTGTGGTTCTATCAAAGGTGTAACATAGCACATGTATGAAATTCTTCTGCCTGTCTTCTCATTCTTTCTTGGAGCAGGGGAATTAAGGAAGAAAGCCCTGCATCACAGAAGATGAGGGAGGGAGTGATTGATACTCTCCTCATTCCCAGCTGGAAGACTGGACCAGTTCTATCCAGCTCATTCCTTAGGGATGTCCCTCCAGCCTGCGCTGTACACTTCTCAAAACACCCCAGGGTTTAGAGCTCTTCAGGTCAGCACTTCTGGGCTGTCACCACCCTAAAGCCATTTGCAAGTCTGGCTCGGACTCTAATCTAAAGGTTTCTTTGTTGCAATTTAAGCCAAGCATTTCTTGAACCCTTATCTGCATGGTTGGTGCTCGTAAGCAGGAACACTTTCACGAAAAGAAATAATTTTCTTTGCTTTTCTAAAACAGCTGTGAAAATAGTCTGAGACTGCTGGTAGTCAAATTTCTGGAACAGGTATTCCCTTTATTCAAAATGTGAAAAGAAATTACCTTCTGTTTGTGGCAAATTAAAAAGAAAGGAGTCCAGCTTTGAAAATGCAATTCGCTGTCCATCAATTTCCATAAAAATGATTGACTGTGCAAGTAGGCAGCTGCACATATCTTATAGTGGGCCTAATAAAACTTGCTTTTAAAACTTGTTAGTACTAAAACTATGACCACTGCTGAGGCAAAAAAATATTTTTATCATTATCTTCGGTGCTTTCTTCAAAGGAGCAAGAGGAAGAGCTCTCCAAAACAGTAGATTTTCCAAACATTATTTGTTACTGCCTCAATCGCTCAGAAACTTACAGATTTTCAGTATGGGTTAACCTTTCTTCTTTGCACCTTTCACATTACTTTGCATACAAAATACATGTGTGAGAAAGAAGTTTTCCTAAATAAACAGTACATGTGAAGTGTATGATTTGAAAATACATTTTAATTTCCCTTGACAGCAGTATGTAAATCTCCTCTACCTGCACTAGCTGCCTAAAAATTACTTGGCAGCAGCAACTGTGACCCATCACACAAGGCTGGGATTATTAAAGTCAGGGTTGATTAGGCTGCAATAATGGGCAGTGGTGGAAAACACTGTGAGCCACTGCTTTCGAGGCTCAGTTTGCTCCTGGCTGCTAACCTGGGCTACAAAATCTGGAAGTTAAACTGGACTATTTTCTTCCCATTTATTGCCACCAGTGCAACTTCTTTGTTAGTCTAAATTGTTTTATATATAAATTCATTTGCCTAAATTTTGCCTGTTCTATCAATGAATGAGAGCAACCTCGCTGAGCGTGCTTGAAATTTGAGAAATTATATGAAAATGAAATTAAGAGAAGGAAGGAAGAGAGCACAGCTGTGTTGACTCTACAGACTGTTACAGTAGTCCTATTTTTTAGCACAAAACAGCACAGGTCTTTTGAGCAAGAAGGTGTCACTTTCAATTCACTGCTTTTCAAGATGAACTTACATTCAAGTAAAACACTTAATTCCTGCATTTGACCTGCAGCTAAGAATACAGTTCTTTCTAAATCAGGATTTTACACACAGGCTCCTGTGGGAAATCCACTGTTATTTCTGGAGCTTCTCCAGTTGGTTGTGTTTTTATACCAGGACAAAGCAATAAAAATCCTTCTGCAGCTTGAAAAGATACGCAGCAATTTTAATGGTGACTAGAACTGGAAAGCATTTGACATTTTAAAAACCCAAATCTTCCTGAGCTGATACACAAATTCAGAAATGGTTATTTCTCTATTGATGTTATTCTTAATACACAGAGAACTGATGGAGACCTGGATGTGAACCCCTCACACACTCAGGTCTCCTCCCACTGCCTCAGTTGCAATATAAAGTGAAAGAAGCACTGTCTTAGTGGAAAAAAGATAAAAAACCAAGTGCTAACCAGAAACACCAAAAACAATGTGTTTTAAAAATCACATTACAGTTCTGCTGTCTTCTGTGAATTGAACAAAACCATAATTGCACCTTACAGAGGAGCTGTATTTAACATTAATTTTTCTGAACATGGCCCTTTCAGGCCACATGTGAGAATATTCAGAAAACAAAATTTTGTTTTTATCCAATTAAACTTCTCCAACAGGGCCAAACCCCATAGGTCTTCACCTAGAAGAGAGCTGATTTTTTCTTGAGAGCATTTTTATCAATGGTAATTCTAAAATTAGCATTTGTTCAACCATCAGTGTGATTCTCCAAGCTGTATTTTATAGACTCAAAAAACTGAAAGACAGAAGAGCATAAAAAGGGAAAAAAACTCAACCTCCAATTAGAACAAACAAGCAAACAAACAAAAACTCCCAGCAGAAAAAACCACAGAGGATTTGTTCTCCAAATTCTTTTCCTGTCCCTTTGCTTGGTGGACTGTATCATCTTCATTTCCCTGCTTGAGCACAGAACTCAGTGACACTCCACTAATTTCTAATGCTATAAAAGTGCCATCAAAACAATGCTGGACTTTATGAATAGTTCTAATTGCCCAAGAAGTCCTTTCTGAAAGATTTCCAACAACAATGACATCAAAAAAAAGGAAATTCAACTGGTTTAATTGCCAGTAGAGGATCTAGTAGATGAATTTTTTCTAGCCTTCATAATACTGCTTTTGTGATGCATGAGCTCGAAGGCACCTGAGGGAGGCTCCAAGCCTAGATCCAAGCACTGTTGATCTCCTGCCTTCTCACAAGAGGCCACAGATGGGCATGGGCCCTGCAGAGTCACTCCAGCTCTTTTCACTATGATTAAATACACAGCTAAAAATATAAACCAGACAGTTTTCCATGGGAGGATGAACAACCACAAAGAAAGCCTAATAAATGCCACTCTGGTATTTTGTCATATCAAGTAATTATTTCAAGTGTTCAGGAAACTTCAAAGTGAGAAGAGCAGCTTTCTCACTGCCTGAGGCAGCCTCTAGATCATGAGAAGAAGCTGAAATGGGCTGGAAGATTGAAACTGGTCTTCAGAGAGACAGCACCCCAAACCTCACAGTGGTATTTCACTCGGGTTATTTTGCAACACCACAACTTAGGGGCCTCAAACACATGCATACAAGAGACAAACTGAGGCTACTCAGAAGTATAGACTTCTGCCTGACTCACCAAAGTGGTTTTTGCTGAGTTTTTCCCCCTCACATTCAGAATATTTCCCACTTTAGAGCAATTGCTTTCTCTGAGTCTTGGGCACGCTCTCCATCCTTCCCCCAAAACAGCAGGAGAGGAGCTGAGCAGAGGCAGCATTCCCTGAGGAGCTGGCAAGTCCAGCTGGGGAAAGCAGAGCCCACCCAGCTCCTGAGGTCATTGTCACCTACCCTGGGAGTCTGCAGGGACCTGCTCAGCACCACAGTGCAAATGACAGTAGCTTGAACAATCCCTTTATGGAGCCAGTGGGGTGGAGAAACTTTGGCTGCCACACACCAAGAGGTTTCCCCAGGATTTCCCAAGGAACTGTCTTCACAAAGAGAGGCAGGAATGTGCTTGCCCTGAGCAAAGTGGGAAGAAAGGTGTCTGCCTGTAATTTACACAACAGCACAAATGGGAAAGCTGGCTCAGCTGGGTTTCAAATTATTGTGCTCCCTAAACGTGTGGAGAAACACAAACTCCACACACACTGTTCTGGCTGCTCTCCTGGCACTACCAAAATCCAGAGCCCAGAGAACAGCCAAAGGCTCAGTTACCAGAAGGGACAGCAGCCTCTCCTGCTCTGCAGCTCTCTGTGTGTGCAGGGGGGAGGAAAGCCAGAGGAAGAGGAGCAGAGGATGCTGCAGCAGAGTGGCTGCACAAAGCTGAGCCTGCTGTCAGGGGAAGCATCTGCCTGGGCACAGGTGGCTGCAATCCAAGGACAGAAACCTGCCCCCAGAATAAAAATCACATGAGGTACAGAAAACCCATCTCCACAGAGATGTCCCCAAGCTGGTGTGTGTGTACCTGCCCTGTACCCTTTGCCACTGCATCTCACACTGTGGCTTTCTTCAGCTGCTTTTATAAACTCCTTTTGTAAACAGCTACAGCTATTTCTCCTCTAAAGGTGTGTGGGAAACAGAAGAAACTAGAACCAAAACCCACCTATTTTTTTGAAGTTATATAACATTGGACTATGGAGAACATTCATTAGGTGAAGGCTCCCTACACATAATTAAATTATTTTCTATTGGCAAGACAGCTATTTGCATTGGAAAATCACTCCTAGGAACTGATTGCCACAAAATGCACTGTGTAATGAGCTTTCACAGTTCTGTAACCTCGGTGTGAGCTCAAAAACTCCAGAGAAATCAAACTCACCCCTTCCGCATGGATACGTCAGGCTCACGAAAGCGATCTTCTATCTTTTTAACATCAGGCCAGCACAGAGACTAAGGCAAGTGCTAGCACTGAAGCACACCTGAAGAGACTAAGAATAGTCCTATTTCTACAGTGCCTTTCATCTGAGGAAGTCAGAATGGCTGAAGGTGAGAGATACAATCTCCCACTGCAGACAGCTCTCCAGCTACTGCCACAAACATGGGGAAAAAAAATGAACCAGGTGGGCAGCAGCCAAGCAGCTGGTGTAGTTCAGACCCTGCAAGGTGATTCTGTGTTCCTGCAGTGGCACAATTTATTGCCTTTGGCCCTGTCAAAAGTTTTGCTTTCATTTATTTCATTTTAAAATATATTTCAAAATAAAAGAAACGCTGGCAGAACTCACTGCAGCATATGGCATGACAGAGAACTCACCAGAGCCAAGTTCATGCTGGACCTGTGGATTTTTAATTCATTCTTCTTTAAATCACTGTCATTTCTGCCTCACCAAGAGGTCTTAGGAATGGCACTGCTTTCTCCAGCACCTATTGCTCCAAGGTGAGGATTCATCCTGCCAGGAATGAACTCAGTAACAGAGTCAGACCCTCTGTACATCTGTAAAGGGGCCCCAGGATGGCACCCACATTGTCTCATTTACACCACCTGGCACACTTCACTGCAAAAAACCCCTCACCCAGCATCTGGCAGCTTTCCACAGCATGCCCAGTGTCCTTGTACACGCTGCCTGGACTGAAGGTCTCAGTGCTCACTCATTTAAAGCATGAAAGGCAGCACTGAGGGGAGGCAGGGCACACTTGCAGACCTCATGACAAGTCCCAAAACTTGCCCATGATGCAGCTGTTTTCAAACAAACACATCCTGCTATTTATCTTCTCCTCACCCCAGCTTGGTGCTTCCACAAGTCTTCCATCAGCCAGGTTTTCAAGCCCCAGTTCTGGACAGGCATGCAGCTTCCTATGGGGCAAAGAATGTCCCAGAGGCATGAGAAATGAGATTGCCCATGAGGAATCCCATCCATGCTTGTCATCCCATCCACCCTGTCATCTGCTCCATGGCATCCAGCTCGTGCCCACAGCTGCTGGTGAGCCATTACCTCTTTGGGAGATCTGAAAAATCAGTTGGTTTTCCCCCACTTCCTGAAGCACAATAGCTTCAAGGACAGCTGGATTTCCACATTAAAAGAATTAGGGGGAAATGCATTTATTTGTTCACGTTAAGGCTGTAGTCTACTCATTCCATTTTCATATTTCTGACACCTGGAAAATCACACCTGTGAAGGAGAGATGTTGTTCCACAGTTAATCTTCATTCCAACCAAGATGGAATTTACCTAGTTCAGTGCATGGGTGAAGTCCAGTTGTAATTCTGGGAATTGCAGACATCATGGATGCCCACAATCATCACATCAAGATCACAGTGCAAACCCACTGTTTTCCCTTTTAAAAAATGTGACTTCAAGTAAACCCATGAGACATTCTTGTGAAAGCTAACAGAGAGAACAGAGAAATGCTGCAGGTTGTCTGGTCCTATGACCTATATATTAAAAAATGTATCTATTTTATCCTTTTTGCAATGTACTGAAATGAAGCTCAAGTTTCATTTTGGCACAGCAGTGCCAGCGCTCAGTGTCCCTCCCCAGTTTCCAGAGGTGCTCTCAGCAGCTCTATTTCAGAGCTGCATTTTGCCACTCTGAAGAGGTTGCACTGTCTGAAGGAAACAGCTGCTCCCACCTCAAGCAATGCCCCATCCTGCAGTGTCAAATATGGAAATGAGTGAGGGTCTCTCAGCTGCCCCTGATGAGCTTCTGGCATCTCTAGCTAGAAACTCAATATTTTAACTTCTGGCTTGCCCTCAGCAACAAGCAGTCTGCCCTCCCCAAGGGCAGCAGGGTGCCTGGACATCTGGGCTCTCAGATCAGCTCTCTGTGGACTTGGGTATCTGTATCCTGCAGAGGAAACCATACAGATGTTTATTAAACATCTCTGCCAGCCCAATCAACTCGTTACTGCAAAAGATGCAGCCAATAATTATGCCAGATGCTAGCTGAGCTCGGGAAAGGAGACCACACATGACTGCCCTTGTAGGTTAATGAGTTCAAGCAACCATTAGTATCTGTATTAATCTACTGATTGCCTGGTCGTACTGGAAAACAAATTAAGATCATGATGTTTTTCTGACATCTTTGATCTGTTTATTTGCTATGTTACTATGGTTCGTTTCCCCTTCACTCAGGTTGACACTGGATGGGTAATTTTTCTCAGTATTTCATAGAAACATTAAAAGAAAATTTTAAAAAGCCATTTATTTAGAAGATCCTAATACCTCCACTTTTAACCTTTTACAGACAGCATCTTTTCTCTGCTACTACACCAAGTTTAATCCAAAGGCAAGCAATTCCAACCCAGTGAAAGCAAGACTTGCTCTCAGTTCCTACAGCAGTTGAAAAAGTTGCTTAAACACTGCAAAGTCATCAAAATAACTGTACTGAATTCTTTCAAATCTTTGTCCTTCCTTTTCCACTGCACTGAATTGTCTTAGGTGTGCCCAGGATGTAGCTGTTCCAGAAAAATCTGAGATCTCTGCATGTTCCCAGCTCCCTCCTTCCAATGTACTGAGATCACATTGAAAAGCCGGGCCCTGGGGCATAATTGCCTTTAAACCATAGATCCCTTGGCAGCATAAAACACTGAAATCTGAACCGTGGTGTGATTCTTTTAGGGTTTTTTTGTTGTTTCTTTTTCAGTGTAACAACACGCCCGAAGTGTAATACAGACAGTAAAATTGTTAGAAAAAGTATCACCTTTAAAACCTCTTCAGGGTTTAGTAGTAAAAACACAAAGATACCCTGAGAATTAAATCTTTCTCTTGAAAGTAGACAGCATGATCTGTTTTGAGTCACAAATTTCTTTAAATTACTCAAAACCACATTTGCCGAATTTACGCAGCAAAACCTTCTGTTCTTTCTTCTCTTTTGACTTCCAGCACTAGAAATTCAGCTTGGGGAATTCAGCTGGATCATCTCTCATTTATATATCTCTGTCAAACAAATTGTGTGCCAGCTAAAGTCCTGGTTTCACTTGTTTTCTGGCAACACACAGACTGAAGAAAGGGACCAAAGGCAATGGCACAGCCAGACCCTCCCCAGCAAGGATGCTGAGTGGAAAACAAGCATTTTGCTGGAATGCAAGTGCTTGCTCTCCCTTACACTAGTATTCATTCAGAACACAGCCTAATGTTTTGAGTGTCATCACTGGCAGATTTCAGTCCAACTCAGCAGGAGTTGCCTCAGTGCTGGCTCAATACTGCAGGCAGGAGAAGAAGAGTAAAAATAAATAAGTAAATATATTCTGCTGTCTCCCAGCTGCACCAAGTACCAGGTCCATTATATAAAAATGTGTTAATGGTGATTTTTGGGACAGAATTCACCACCACCACTTCCAGCATCACTCCAGCAAACCCACGTGTGAGAGTCTCCCCTATTGAAAGCTGACAAGATTGAATATAGAATTTTTCAACAAAGAAAATGTATCATGCATTGTCTCCCAGCTTGATTCCAGCCTCCTGCCCCTGAAATACCCTTGACCACACAAGCCATGGTTTGATTTTTCTGTCACCTACATTTAAGCTGCCACCTCCTACTTTCTGTTGCATTCTTCCTACAGTTTGACCCTTGTAAAAATCCAGAAATATCACCAGATAAATCTTCCATCCTGTTTGCACCCAGTTCACCCACTGATGGAAACTTTTTTCAATGCCAACACCAAATGCTTCAAAAACTATTAGAGCTCTGTGTGGCTGATTCCATCACCAAACTCTGCCAATGTCAAAGTTACAACCACTCTCAGGGTCTCACCATCATTAGTCTGGTCTATGAGACCTTGCTTTTTCAGTTGTCACTGTAAAAGGAGCAGTCAGATGTTTTCTCAATCCCCCTGGCTGAAAGGAGAACAGGGCACCCATGAGCTTCAGTAAGATCTGGAAATGCCAAAAGGTCAGAGATACATTACCAAGAGGCACCTCAGTTTTAAAATAATTCCAGACTATTGTAAATTGCAAAGTATTTCTAAAATAGTTGATTTTTTTGAGCGTGGGTGTCTGCAGTGTTGGGCATTTTGCTGTTTCTTACTGTAACTAGAATTCAGAAACCAAAAGTCTAGCCCAAAGATCTACAAACATCATCTACCAAGATCAGAGATGTCACTCAGCTTTTCTAACCATGCAGACATGAAGTCACTGCCAAATCTTAGGCATTGCCATTAAAGGGACAGGTCCTTTTGGGCAGGCTGTCAGCAGCTGTGGGGCTGCACCTGGGAGCTTCAGTGGCCATACCCTTCCCACGGGGTGCATCCTGCTGTGCCTGAGCCTGGGGAGCAGCATGGGGAGCCTGGGCAGGGCTGCAGGGCTGCAACCAGAGGTTTGTAGATGAGGAGGATGTTGCAGAGCCCTTGGGCCATGACAGTGACACTCATGGCTGAGCTGTGGTCCTTTTAAACATGCCTGCCAGTTTCAACCTAACAGCAGGCTGTTTTGAATCATCAGGTGCTGACATTTCTTCAAATTGTTAAAGATTTAAACTCCACTCTGTCTTATGGTTGCATATTTCTCTAATACAAGCACACACACAGTGCATTGACAAGACCTGGCACACAGCTTCAAACTAATCCCTTTGCAAAGGTCAGAAAGTCAGAAAAATACACATGTTGGAAAGCAATATAAATAAACCACTCTCTGTTCCCCATCACCACAGGCAGCTGAGGACCAATACACACTGGTAGTGATCCAGAGCACTTTCAGTCTCTCAGCAAGTCCAAATTTTGGGCTAGTTCTGCTCTTCAACAAACTCTTTAATTTTATAAACAGCTATACCATCCAAAGTACCAAATACATCACAATCCTTCTACAGGTCCTAAAACAATAGCAACTACTCAAAATTTTAACATTCTGAGCAACATCCTTTTGTCCATGGCCTTGGCTGAAATTCAAACCCTCTTCCGTTCCTGAACTTCACACCTAAATTTTGGCTCCTCAACGTTACCTTTCAGTTCTCAAAACTGGTTTGTTGCTGAACTGAATGAGGTTTCTTACAAAACGTTCCACTTGTCCTCTTACCTCCACTTAAAGCAGGAAGTTATCCACAGGCAGGGTGAGGAGATCCATGCTGTGGCACCCACAGGGATCACCCCAAGGAGCCATCCCCTGCTCCTGCCCTGCAGCATCCTCTGTCCTTTTTCACTTTGTGTTACTGCCCTCCCTGGCAGTCAGTCACCTTTCCATGGAGCTCCTTTCCCAGGTCTGATGCTTGCCAGCAAGCCATAGCTGGGACTCTTCTGAGAATCTGCCCCAGATTGCCCTCAGCAGTGAGAAAAGGCTGCTTTTTCCTGTACATTGAAAGCTGTGAGATTGAGTCACCTTTCTTCTCATGTCAGAGAGCTGAGACCTGAAGATCTCATGTACCTCTGGAGCTGGAGCACGTGGTGCTAGGTTGAAGGTGAAGAATTGGGGGTAATGAAATGACTGATGTGCAATATGAAGAGAACATGAACATGAAAGCCCTGCCTGGGTTTCCTTCTGGCTGAGAGCTTCACTGCACAGCACCCAGACCCTTCAGTTTGTCTTCAGCAGTAGTCTGTCTCCTGAACCTCAGAGAAGACAAACCTGTATAAAACAAAACACTTTTGAATACTGGGAGCACCTTAAAACACAGCTCTTCACCACAAGCAGAGAGATTTCTGAAGTGGACATCACCCATCTCTTAGCATGGCTCACCAGGAGGAGGGCACAGGGCAGCAGTGAGGCTCCCACAGAGCCAGAGCCCCTTTTCTGCTGGGCAGCAGGCAGCCCCTGGATCCCCTGGCAGCTGGGATGAGGCTGAAGGCAAGCTGGGCTTCCCCAGTGGCTGTGCATCACAGCACTGCTTGACCTGGCTGTGAAAACTCAGCTGGATGCAAACCAAAACCCAGCACTCACGCTCGCTTTGGGGGTCCAGTATGTACAATAAAAATTGTGTGGGTGCAACCAGCACCAAGTTAGCAAATATAACAACACCACATGCCTTTTTTTCCCCCTCTACCTCGTTGCTTACATGCTGTTATTACCTGGATGAAAATCTCTGTCCTGCTGAGCAGCAGCTGCCCCTGCCAGTAGTCCTTTGGACTTTGGTGTGGGAGGTGATATTGAGCAGAAGAGCAATGAGCCATAATTATATAGTGCATCTTTTATTTGGGGGAGAATTCCATTTAAATTAACATGTGTGCATTTCCCTCCAAACATGCATCTTCTCAATCCAGAATCATAAGAGCTCTCCTATACAGAAATGGTCAGTATTTCTTAGTTTGATAAGCCAGGTCAGGTTAAAAGAAAAAAAAAAAAAGGCACAGAAAACAGTTACTCTTTTTAACTACTCAAGAGAAACAAATTTTAAACCACCAGTTTCAGGCAGAGATTTGGCTGAAAGGCAGAAGTCTGTGTAGATGTCATTAAACTGCAGCTCTAGAAGCTTGAGCTGATCTTCATCTCAAATTTCATCTGACTTTTCACAAATTTACCAGATCAGTAAGAATGGAAGAAACAATATTCTGGATGCTGGAACAATTTGATCCAAAGAACCAAGTGTCAATGCTGAAAAACATGAACCAAGCATCATCTCTGCAAAAATCAGATTACAGTAAGAATATTTTAAAAATTAAGATCTTATAGTTAAGGAAAAAGATATTCTAACACTTTCTCCCTCTCCCCACTTAATTCAGATCACAAGCCAGACTGCTAAATCAGCATCAGTGTTGTAGCCCTATTTAGCATTGCTTCAGTGGTTGTGGTTATTTATGAAAAAACACTCAAGAGCAGAGAAATTTTTACGCTAAAATATTTAAATACTTGGCTTTAGAAACATTTACCAGGAAAACAACAGGAAAAGGATGTGGCCTGAGAAATGCTTGTAACATCTTCATCAGTGTCATATATTTATTCATATGAATTTGATTTCACTGAGAATTAATAAGTGTGAGAAGTCTGAAGTGCAGGTGTGTCGCGGCACCAAACAAGCAGCTATCAAGCTCCATTTCTGGGAAGGAAAACAGACATTTTTTAACTCACAGTGGATGTTGTCCACTAAAAACCCCCTCAACCTTTCACTGAAGGGTCTTTTTAAAAAGGCAGAGGCTCAGAATGTGCACACCAGCCCTCTGAGGGAAGCAAACCAGTGGGAAGAGGAGGGGGGAGGTGGCACAAGGGAGAGGACAGGAGCAGAAGCTCTCCCTTCTTTTGGTTGAAACCCAGGGTTTGTTTTTTTGTTGTGTGGGGGTTTTTTGTTTTTTTGTTTTTTTGGTTTTTTTTTTTTTGTGGAGCCACTGAGACCCTTTCTCTGGAGACCACATCTCTAACTTTGCATACAAGGATAGCATCCTGTAGATACAGAACCCGACACAAAGCTCTCCCTGCCTTACTCCACACAGCCTCACCCTAACTGAAATGTTCTTGAAATTAATCAGAAAGACTGAAATATTCAAATTAATTTGGTGATCACATACAGACGAAACATGAAAGGAAAAAAACTGCCATTTAATATTTCTTTTGCTTTTACTACATACTATCAACACTATTTCAACACTTACCACCCGAGAGTAGTTAATTCTGAATAGAAAAGGGCAGACAGACAATTTTTTTTTGGAAGAATGTAGGACTTCTCTAGAAGAGTGCGAACATCCAGCCATAACTGATGCAATGTTGTCCCTCCTGGGCTGCAGACAGAGCTGGGCGTCAGGAAGGAGCAGGCAAAAAATGTGTATTGGTCTTGGATATCTGGATCTGGGAAACTACACTCCATTGCAGGTGTCTTGCATAAACTTTGGAAAATCCTTCTTATTATCTCTGCTTCAATTTCCCACATATAAAATGGAAAAAAACCCCCAGACCCTTCCTGTGCCAGCAGGACAAGACCAAAACAGGTGCACTGAGAGGAGGATAAAAACCCATAATCTTGGCTGTGCCCAGCAGGCAAAGCCTGTCGTGGTGCATTGAGACATCCTGTGCAGAAACCTGAATGCCCCTAAATCACCCTAAAAGTGGTTTGTCCAGGCACAAACATGACATCTCATCAGCACAGCGTTCAGCAGGGATAGTATTTGATAAACAGGTTGTAATGTTAATAAAGCAGCAAACTCATGTGCCCAGCTATGTACATAAAAGGAGGAAAGAGATTTTCATCAGCAGCCAAACTCTCTGTGTGCTCTACCTCTGGTGATAAAAAGTTATATTTTACTGGTACATCATGATATCATAAATACATGCATTGCTGCTGGCCTGTTGACATTAAAATAGACTGTGAGTTGATGTTTGGCACAACAATGGTACACACAGTTTACATAATAAGGTAATAGAGCAGAACACAGAGAAAGCAAAATGAATTCTAGTAAAAACAGTTTTCTAAAGTCTCCCTTTTCCCAACCACCCCCCTCAGCCAGGTCTTTTGCAAGCATACAGTTTTGTAAGATTATTTCCTTTAAGGAATACCTTATCTATAGAAATTCAGGAAAATGTAGATTTGTCAGCTACTTATTGCTGTCACTGCATTTCTAACTAATAATCTCTTAATGCTAATTATCTAAACTTGGAGGTTTGCTGTCTTTCAATTTGTTCTACCACAGGAACACCGGAAATCATGATTCAGCTTCCAACCTGAGTTCTTCTCTTCACAGAGTTTTTAACTCTTCCCCTAAATATCCACCGCTGGCTCCAGTCACTTGAGCCACTCGAGACACACTTTTTCTCTTGCCTAAAATGATTCTTGGGTTCTTCTTCCATTTATTATTTTCTTGTAATGAAATGACATTGAATGACCTTCTCCCCCTGCTGTAAATATGTCTGGCAGTTTCTCACAGACACCATGTGGAAAAACACACCCAGAAACAAGGCAGGGAAAATTGACTTTTCCCATTAAGAAGAAATGGAACCATGAGATGTGGGGTCTGATGGAGACTCTTGTGGTCACCACAGGGTGCAAGGGTGCACGCAGTACCTCAGCCATCTAAAGCAGCCCAGCTGGCTCAAAATTGAGTGCAAGTGCCTTTTGGAAAGGAGGTCCAGTTGTGCAGTTATTTTCCTAGAGCTGTAAGTGTAATTCACAACTGTGAAAAATAAAATGAGATCTTGACCATCTTCAGTAACTCATTTTTTTTCCTACCTTGCAGAATTCCAGCCAAAGTGCTTGTCTGATCTGGTCAGGTCAGTCATATGGTTTGGATGTTTGTATGATCTCTCAGGAAATACTAGATTTGCAAAAATGCCGTTCTCAGATCTTTTAAAGCTGATGATAATTTGAAGACCAGTGTAGCTAATGGTTTAAGTATGAAAAAAATACCTTAGAAGTGTCAAAATGACTCAGCCATTAGGCAGAAGAGACACATAGGCTGTGATGTGTTATGCAGGGCCATCAGCTGGGGTGCATGAGCCTCGCTTGAACGCCTGCTCTGCGAAGCCAGAGAGCAACTGAAAGTGCAAAATCTGCAACACCAGAGACAGATCTCCACCAGTTTTTAATTTCCCCACTCTCAAGGCACTGAGATGGAAAAGATCTACCCTGCTGATCTGGACTCAGAAGTCCCACGGAAGCAATCCCAGCTGATTTCTCTGTGGAAATGGAGAATGTCTCTCAAAAAACACTCGATCAGTTCAACACTAAACATGCCAAGGCTCAAAGAGCCCGAGCAGATCACCTGCTCTCCCAAGCATCAGATTTAGCTCCTCCAGCACTGAAAGGACCCTTGTTCCCTGGGGCACTCTTGCACAGCCAAGGTTGGCTGGTGCCTCCCTCAGTCTCTCCAGAGGACACTAAACATCAGTGACAAATACCAGTGCCTGTGGTCAGACCACTGGTTCGGCTCAGCTGCTTCCTGGCCCTGGCCCCTCGGCCCCACCAGCCACACACAGTCAGTCCTTGTGGCCACTTCCTCCACAGAAAAGTTTCCCTTCAGCCCTTCCTGTGCTTTGGTCCTCTCTGCCCGTGGCCATCAGAGCTTTTGGCTCTCTCTTGCTCATCATTCCAGGGTGAGGATGCCAGGGCAAGCAGAGCTTGTGAGGATGAGGAGCTGAGTGCTTGGCTGGTGGGACAGGTTGGGATAAACCGTCTGAGCTACACGATAAACTGTTCCTCCTGGTGACACACCACAGACAGACTCATGGAAAGGCTGAAGATGAGTGCCCCATTTCTCCTGTAGCCACAAGATGGAGCAACTCAATTACAAACAGTTCTGCAGAGCCACCAGATGGTGATGGGACATTTCATCCCACTTCTGGCTCACCCAGAGGCTGCAGGCAGTTCTGGATCACAGCAGTGGATGCTCTCTCTTCTCAAGCAGGGCAAATACTTTTTTCACAGGTTAGGCTATTATTTAAATCGAGAAAAAAAACTGACCATGTCTTCACTGCACAATCCTGTGTGGTTACTGGCATGTCCTAAACTGGTAGGCTGACAGCAGCATCAGCCCCATGCTGACACTCTTCCCAAGGGCCAGGACTGACAGCAGGAGAGCCAGAACCTTGGCTAGCACAGCCCAGCACTGCAAGAAGGTTGGCTTTAAGGGCAGGCACAGGGAATCAGCAGAACTTCCCTGGTTGCCACTGAGGGATGTGTGTGTGTCCTGAGGATGAGGTCTGTGTGGCAGCAGCGATGTGCAAACAGAAAAATGTATGTGAAGCAGCTCCTTCATAGGAAAAGGGCACAAGATGATGCATTCAACATCTGAAATCACTTGAAACAGGAGGTGCTTCACACACTGGTGGCATTGGTGACACACACAGACGTGTCAAGGACAGAGGAGAACGTGCAGAGGCAGCCCTCTTCTTCCAAGTCTCCAAGAAAAGGGACCCACACTTGGACTTGGAGACTTTGTGAAGAGACACATCCCATCAGCACAGAGAGAGCAGAAAGGTTCCTTGCTGCCCACTGCTTTCTCCCCGCTGCATCCCAAGAAAGCTATTAATGAACAGTGTGGGAGTCCTCCATGGGCTATCCCAACCTTTCCACTGTGCTGCTCACTTGGATTCGTTTTACCCTCTCCATTAGCCCTCAGCATTACACTTTTTCACCCACTCCATTTTGAAGGGAGAGGAGCCTTGGCACCTTGCCCCAAGTGCATTTGTCCCCCTGTGCAAGCCTCCCTGGCCTTTTCTTCCCTGAAAAACTCACAAGGATACTGCTGGAAAAAAAGCAGATCACTGATGGTGGCTAAACTACCCCTGCAACTGCTGCTTCCTCATCCTGCCTTTCCCAAAGCATCTCTCTCCAGCTGTGGAGTGTCACGGGGCTCTGTGGAGCAAGGGGACACCTTGGCAAGGGACACCTGGTTCAGGATAGCCTCCAGCAAGGTGGGCAGTGCTCATGTGGCTCAGAACATGAGGGTCAGAGAGAAAATGAGACAGAAGAAAAAGCACCAAGCATGTGAGGAGAAAATCTTGAGTGGGAAGAGAGAGCACCCGCTCTGAGCGATGGTGGCAGTTTCAGAACTGGCATCTGCAAACCCCAGAGCTGGGCAGGAGCACAGAGAGTGACAGCTGACAGCACCTCTGCTTCCCACCAGCCAGGCTGGCCCACCCCAAATATCTCTTCATGGTGGTGGTGCCTGCCTGTGCTGTGTGTGGGCTTTTGTTCACATACAGAATGCAGCCATGGTCACAAGACCACTACAGGATATACAGAAGTGAAACCAAGCTGAGAAATGAGAGAAGGTACTATTCATTCAAACTTGTATTGGTTTGGTTTTTTCCCTTTGGTGGTGTTTCTTTTTTTTGTTTTTTTTTTCCTTAAATAGAGCAATTTCAACTAAAATGCCATGGGAAAACCCCAAGGGACTATTTCTTCTCTCATCTCCTATTCCCCATCTCTTTCACAGATGTGCAGTTTTAATTTAGCCAATATAATCCTCAGTTCTGAAATTTAAGTAGTATGCAGAAGACCAAGCAAAACTACATCTGTGGCCCTTCTTTCCCTTTTTGTAAAGAACACTGCAAATATGCATACAGTGGCCAAAACCCTACACTTTTTTCCCCTTTCTACCTGAACAAAATCATCACCTGACACTCTCTATGGGAATATTCCCTTCTCCCTGGGAGTATAAACAGATGTAAGAATAACCCTTGACTCTTTTGAGACATTAAGTTGAAGTGAACATACCAGATCATCACTGAAAATCAGCAATCTCTTTTTCCTTTCTGATATCATGAGTAAGGAGAACAATGACAGGATTTAGCTCAAAGCACATTTTGACAACTAGCACTCTATCCATGGATGCTGTATACAATCAATAAAATCCTGTATTGGAGGGGAAAAAAAAAAGAAAAGAAAGAAAGGTCTGTAGAACCAGAATTTCTTTCTGTGTTACATTCCCACAACCAGAGCACGAGGTAGCCCAAAGGTAAGATTACAAGAGTATTTCACTATAGCAAAACCTTGTCTTAAAAACTTTCCTCTTGTCGTGAGATCTGAAAACTAATTATATTTTACATAACTTGCATTGCTTACAGCATAGGTAGCTTTTTAAATGACTGAACAAAACTGGCCTTTGAATTTTTGCTTTATATAATATTTTTTCTGTTTATTTTTTAATAAATCTGCACAACAGATCCTACTCTGAAATATCTTTTAATCATAGCGAGAATTTTCTTAGTTAAACTTCCTGGTGAGAAGCTGAAATTCTGTTTTTCTAGACCCAGAATTTCTTAGACACACTATCAAACAAATTAAAAACAACACTGAAGAAAAAGGAAAGTAGTAATGAAATCTCCTACAGAGGCATTGAAGTAAAGAACTTTGTCAGTATTTATTACCTTTCAGAAATTCCTTAATTAACTTTTCCTCCCTTTGGCTCTCAGCAATGGGCTCCCTCCCAGCATCAGACTCACAGTGCTTCATGCTGCTTTTCTTACTTCTGTCTAAGCCAGGAATTTACAGAATCTCATTTACCTACCATTACTGTGTCCTTAAGGAGCAAAGAACTAAAGTTCCTTTTTGCTGATCTTAATCTCACTCAGATCTTAACCTCTCAAACCACAGCAAGGGAGAGTTTACCTGTGAAATACTCAGGGGGGTGACTTGATCTGCAGGACAGAAACTTTGCTCTGTTGACAAACAGCTGACAAATCTAAAAGGGAACAGCATGAAAGTCAGCAACTCGTGCAGGAAAGACACTGGTTTGAAGTAAAACTAAAGAGCAGTAGGAGGAAGTAATTTCTGGGTGCTGACAGAAAGTTCTCTGACAGACTCTGTTTACAGGTTCCATTTCCTGTCACGGAACTGGCTGGAGGAAGGGATCTGACATTCCTGGGTATTTGCATTTTTAAGTGACTACAGCACTGCAGAAACCAATGAGCACCTTCCTAGTCCTTATCAGGAGAGTCTGAGGGCAGGATCAAGCCAGAACGCTTCCTCTAAGGAAGATAATTACTTCGTGACCCCAGCTCGGAGTGCCTGCCTCGACACTTTTAGTCCCCTCTTTGCAGAGGAGAATCCAGCTGCATGTTTCCTGTAACCCCTGTCTCTGCTGTGGTAAGTCTGGCTGATTTACACTCATCCTTCTACTAAAGACTTAATCTTTTTCTAGAAATAGCCCATTGGAAGCTTCCTGCCTGCAGCTTTTAGACAGCTTTTAGACGGGCCAGAGGTACTCACAGTCCCTTTTTGCCCAGGGGTGGTGGGAGAGGCTGCAGGATGGCAGTGACTGTATGGGATCTTCACATTAATAAATGTGGGGGACCCTTCTGTTCCTGGCTCCCCGACATCTCTTATGATAACTTGATGCAGGAAACAGGATCTACATAGTTGTTTCCACCTCACCATCCAAGAAACCCTAAAATCAGAGTCAGCTCCCTTGCTCCTGCAAGACCAAGAGATTGAATCTCTCCAAGGGGATGGTGCAGTCACCTACTCTTTCCAGCCTAAATTACAGGACGGCACAGTCTGGGGTTGCAGGTAACAGTGCAAGTGAGGCTTGGACACCGGGAAGCCCTATCCCCCCTTGAGGTACAACCTTGCCCCAAAATCATTGGCACTGAGCAGCTCCATGCTACCGGGAGCTGCAATTCAGCACACAGCAGCCCAAGAGGGGAAGAAAGTCTTTCCAAGACTGGACTCATTGAGACTTTATTAGCTTTTGTTCTATGTCTTCTATGCGATCTCCACCCTTTCTTGTGGTGATTTTCTTCTCTTCCAGCATACCTGGAGATATGAATGACACCCATGGCAATGGCAATATCAGTGCTACTGTGGAACTGTTCCAGCTCATCATGTACACCCCCACTTTTATCCTGGGATTGCTGTTCAACATAATGGCTCTGTCCTTCCTGTTTTTTAAGGTTAAAAAGCTGTCAGAGTCTACAGTCTATATGATAGCCCTTATATTCCTGGATACTTTGCTGCTGTTTACTCTTCCTTTTAAAATCATTTCCTACCACCTTCAGGACAAGTGGAACTTGGGGTCTGTGTTTTGCTCCACCTTGGAGAGTCTCTACTTTGTGAACATGTACGGCAGCATCCTCATCTCCCTGTGCATCTGCGTGGACCGCTACATCGCTATCCGGTACCCTTTTGTGGCCCTCACCCTCAGGTCCATCAAGAAAGCTGCCATGGCCTGTGCTCTCATCTGCCTGGGCACCTCTGTGGGGACAGTCTCTACTTTCCAGCTGCATGGAAAGGGCCACAACATCTCATCCTGCTTCCATAACTTCTCCAAGAGCACGTGGGAGAACGCAGGGCTGTTCAGCACCTTGCAGATCATCTTCTTTGGCAGCATGGCAACCATGACTTTCTGCACTGCCCAAACTGTCCGGTGCCTGAGAAGGCACAGGAACCCAGACAACCCCCAAACACACAGCACCAGAGCAGAGAGGATCGTGGTGACAAACCTGGTGGCCTTTTTGGTGTGTTTCACACCTTACCACGTGGCATACTTCATGTACTTTTTGGTGAAGAACAACATCATTCACATCAGTTTTCAACAAGTGCTACGAGACATTGTTCAGGTCACCCTTTGCTGGGCAAACCTGAACTGCTGTCTTGATGGGGTGTGTTACTATTTTGTTTTAAAGGAGTCCTTAGAAGAGCCATTGCAAAACAGTGGAAAAAGAGCCATACAAAAGCCTTGATTTATGTACTGCGTGCTCATGGCTTGGGATGATGTGTGGAGAGGCTTTTGTGGAAAGTACAGGGCTCTGAACTTCTTGCCTAAGCAGTTTGCTTTAAATACTCATGGCTGAAAATATTTCCTAAAAACCAGAACTAAGTCTATTACCAGGAGGTTGTTCCTAACTTTTTTATTTCTTTCCATTATGTTTTCTGTTATTATTTATGGATAAAAAGAAATTTAATTATTCATATAAATAGTGATGCATGTTTCTTTGGATGCAATTCTTCTTTACTTTGAAAGGAAAAAATTGTTTTCATACGTTTATATGTGGCAGCATATTTCAGCTTCCCTGTCCACACTGTACCTGCAAACCTTCCTCAAAACTTTAGTTGCTATGGACTTGATTTGTTAAGAAACAAAGACTTGAAGCTCATGGTAAAAAACTTCAGACTAAATTGTGTTGCCTCCCCAGTCCTGGTCATGTATGCTTGTCCTCACATACATGTGCCTGTTGGGTTACAGTTGCACATGTTATTTAAAAAAGAAAATAATGACTGTAACTCTAAATGCAAAGGCAGCTTTAGGTTCATGGGTACAGCAAGATCTCCATGTCATTCCTCCACTGTTTGTCTCGCTCTGCAGGGTGCAGAGTCACTTGTTTTAGTGACAGCTGCTGTGACTACCTCATCACACATCTAACTAATGCTGCCACTGGCTCCAATCCCACACAGCACACATTAATTGACTCCCCCAGTTCCAGGCTTCCTCACCACCTCCTCTGCTGCTTGCAGGCTTTTCACATCTGTTCCTTCCTGCTTGGTTACAAACATAGTCTCACGAACAGAGCCAAACCAAACAAGAGCATGAAATAAAATCCCCATGTCCAATGTAGCGGCAAACACGTGAACCTGAAGGAACCACCCTCACTTTGTGGGGGGATAAGATAAGAGCAGCCCTGATCCCTAAAGCAGTAGCCTGAAACACACAGAGCCCTGGGGGAAAACAACCTTTTGGACCTCAGAGCAAGCTGAGTACTACCATTCCCCAAGCAAACAGGCAATAAAAAATAACTAACATGCCAGTCAGTTACTTCTTATCAGCGCTCACAGGCGCAGATAAGCCCAGAGACAAGGAGCATCCCGCCTGCAGAGAGGCAGCCTGCTGCTCTGGGCCACCCCCACTGCTGCCTGCAACACTGTCCACAACCAGCTGCCACCTTCCTCAGGGATGAGGCTGATTCAGAAATCACAGGCAGGGAGTTTTCATATTCGTGCTGAGCTGGATTCTTGCAGTACCTCTTCGAGGCAGGGACACTAATCCCAGCTTTTGAACTGTCTCTTTTCCACTCACTTTTGACAAGGTTAATGCACAAACTGTGTATTGATTTCTCCTCGGAGCTGGAGATTTACATGTGGGGGCTCCAGTCAGTCGAAGTGAATGTTTTTGAAGTGAAACTATGTATGAGATTGTACCAAACAAATCCAGTTGCAGTTGGGAACACTGAGCCAACACAGACCTATGCTATGTACGTATGTGCTGCTGTTGTCAGAGTCCTTTTGGTGTTCAGGTGTGCATCTGAGAAGATATGGACTGTGTATTTACCTTATGTCCTGGTTATGAAAAATCTCCTGAAAAAGAAATTCACCAGGATAATCCAGCAAGAATTCCCTCACAATAACAATGGCCATTTCCATTGATTCCCTCAGTAACTTCAGGATATCTGACTGAATATCCCTGCCAGCAGACAGGGAATACTCATCAGGTCCTTGCTCATAACTTACTTCGTCACTAACTACACTTCAGCAGAAACAAAGATTTTACCATTGTGACTTCAGGCTCCTTTTGGAAAAAGAGTTAACAAATCATACAAGAAAACAGTGCTGAGGCAAAAGAGTTATTTTACATCCCAAAGCAGTAGGCCATGCCAGGAGGGCCTCCTGTTTAACTGACAATGCCTGAACAGAGGGAACAGGGATTGTGTCAGTACCTCGGGGAGGCAGAAAATGCCAAAATGTATGAGAAAACTGATCTCAATTGCTTTTCTGTAGCCTGAGGCAGCTCCATCAGTTTCACTGACATGACTTTGTGCAATAACTGAGACTAGAAGCTCACCTGTAGTTTTATGCTTCCTCTGTTGCTCAGCTTTTTTCCAAATAAGCCTGTTCTTTGTTTTGTTATCCTCCTGTCCTTGGTCCCACAGACCATAAAGTAACTTGTACAGTAATTTAATTTAGAGTGCTGGTACACACCAGGGAAATGAACACTAAATTTTGGCGGTTTTGGCTTCTAGGCTACCTTCCTGCCTAGAAGGGGCTGGGATGTTGACCAGATTAAGCATTTTTAACACTGTACAAAGGAGAAGTTTAAAATGCTTGAGATATTTCTTCTTTTCCTGAGCATCTCCTCTGTGTTTCTCCAGTGATTCTGGCCACTGATTTTTCTAGAAACAAGCAGGCTGAGGTGTGTAAAAACAAGTCCCTGCCCATGGGCAGGGTACAGCCAAGCATGGTCTGAGCTCGCTGCCTCCCCACATGGCCTGCAGTGCTAAGAGAACACCAATGATCAGGGCACAGCAACAACTTTCATTCTACATTCCTGGGAGAAGTCTGAGTTTTGTAAAGGCAACACTTCCTACTCAAAAGTTTCCTGCTGGATCTCACTGTTTCTGGGCCTCTGAACATTCACTGTCCAGTTAAAATGCAGTGTTGTCTGATCCCTTCTTTGCTCAGGTGGGTAACTGCAGCAGCTTGCTCATTGGCATTTATATCTAAACTATGACACGGGGTATCACCAAGAGAATATTAAAAGATGTAAAGTGCTAAAAAATAAAAGAAAAAAAAATCTGAAAACCTGAAATTCGTATGAAGAAAAAGAAAGCAAACTCAGGGATTTGTCTGGGAACAATTTGCCCACAAGAACAGAGGACTCATTCCTAACACATACAGTTCTTAGCTTAAAATCATTAGTTTATTCTAAAACAAAATGCAGTGAGGGTTAGAGAGCTGCTGTAGAGCATGTTTTCTACTTGGCTTTGCATTTGGATAGTGAAAGGCAGAAGGTTTGAACCAGCACTGAAAGCACAGCAGGTCATGGGAGCTGATGAAACTGCTTTGCTGAGGAACTTCACCCTTTGGGCCAAACAAGGTATTCCAATTGAGAGGCCTTTCAAAAATGCACCCTGGGGCTGCCAGATTTCTTGCCAAGTGTTGCAGACATTCAAGCCTGTATCCTGTTCACATAAGCAATTTTCCCACTCACTTCTTTGCAGGTTTCACTGAGACTGCGCGCGTGTTTCAGCAGCAAATGCTCTATTCCCTGCAGCCTCACTCACCTGGGAAAGCAGGGAGGCTCAAACTTGGATTAACTCTGCACATCTGTCCTTTGCCTTCCAAACTTCTTGTCTTCTAGTACAACTATTATCTTATGTGTCAGGCTCAGGAAGTATCTGTTTGGCTTGGGGAGAATGAAAGGTTTAAAAGAAAACTTCACCAATGATATTTACAAACAACCACTGAAATCTCAACCAAAGCATTCATCTCCCAAATTGAAAGAATCAACACTGGTACTAGGCATGCAGAAAATTCCACAGACTTTTCACTATTTTGAGATTTAAAAATGAAAAAGTAAAGAAAAAAATAAACACCTTATATATTTTTATGAAAGATGTTCACGTCTAATGAATGGAGAAAAGTATTTATCATGAACAATATCACATCAGTGATCACTGGTAATGAAAAAAATATTCAGAAAAGTAATTCTCAACAGAAATAAAAAGGGTTTTATAGACATTTTCTTCACTATGCTTCGTTCTCTCAAAATGTTCTAGCATTTTTACTACTGCCAAAATGGTTTAAAATTCCCCTTTTTTCTCTCTGCAGAAGGACAGCAACAGGAGAGACAAATTTGTAGCACTCTAGATGTTAGACAGAAGCCCTTTGAGAAGTGAAATAGTTAATTTTGCTGTGAAATTGAAGTGCTGCAGATAGGCAGAGGCAGAAATCACGCCCCAGCTCCCTTCACAGCTATTTCCCCACAGAGCAAAGCTGTTTGCATGCTCCTTCCATCTGCTGCATTTACTGGTGGAAGTCTCACAAAGAAGTAAAAACACCCTAAGTGGTACCACAGAGTGAAGAATTCCCAGGGCTGACCTTGGTGTGCCAGGCACACGCAGACGTGGCTCCAGTTTTGGAGGGAGGACACTGATCTCACACCTCACCGATGCAGTTTGCTCCTGGATTTGCACCTGGCAAAGCCACAATTCAATCAGGTGCTCCAGTTTATTCATCCCTGTCCTTATCCTTCCTTCCCTTTGCCTCTGCCTTCAGCTCTTTGGAGGCACTGAACCCTTAGCAAAACTGAGACTTCTCCCTCCATTGGGTTTCTTGCTACTGAGAAAGGTCTACCATAGCAACAAACTAATGAATCAGTGTCTTTAGCTACTGGGAAATGCAAAGGACGCCTACAACCTCCTTCCTTTTGTTTATTCCTATTATTCTGATTTTATTCACTGTCACTTCATAAGAATGGCATTTACCACATTTTCTAATGTTGCTGTGGGACAGTGTTAAAATGAAAAATCTAGGAGGAATCAGAAATGTGTCCCTGGAAGAAGAGCTGAATCAGTGCCATTTGCAGACAGCAAACGATGTAAAACATCACATCTGTTGTATTCTACAGATCCCTATTAATCCTTCTTTCTATTCCAAGACAAAAAGGGCATTAAACTGGGGTCTATGTTTGAGAGCAAGCATCAGCAGTTTAGAGCTATAAACCCTGGTGGGCAATTGTTAATCCAAAACTAAGCATTACAAACCCAGGAAATCCAGTTTAGATTACACTTTGGAGTACACCAAAGAATCCCAGCCATTCCTGGGTAAGCATTAACTTTGTGACTACAAGTAAAGCCACCTCCCAGAGCCCAGCATTTAACCTGGGCTACTTGGCCTGCCATCACTACTGAGACAGTGAAGGACACTGTCTGACACAGCTTTTATCAGTTTAAAGAAGAGCTTAAGAAAGAAAATACAAGAAGCTGCAGACAGCAGAGACCTGACTGACTTCATTCATACTGATAGGAAGTGGTGTGGTTTGAAGAAGTTGCAGCTGGAAGAGAGCAGAAAAAAGGGACTGAATTTTGCCAGACTCAGCTCAGCATAGCAGTAAAAGTCCTGCAGGTAGGTTTGTTTCCCTCATGCAGAGCAAACTAACTGGATATTAATAATAAACATGCTATTTAGACCTTTTTGTTTGAGCAGTGAGAAGACGAAAGGAAGCCTGAGGTATAAAACACCCTGTTTCACTCTTGCTGCTGCTCCTCCTGCCTGTGACTGCACAAAGAGCTTGGGGTGGGAAGCCTGCTGTGTGAGGAGGGGTGTTTGTTCCCTTTTGGGCTGTCCTGTGGTATCCCACCCAGCCTCCAATGTGGTATCGAGCAGGGATGGGCTATTCCTGGTCCATCTCACTTCTGCCCATCTCTCACAGCAAAAATCACGCAAAAGGAGCCAGATTACCCTCAATTCAAACCCACAGCCTGACACACGATGCCTTGTGATTCCTCAGAAAAACCACATGTAGGCTATCAGGAAAGGGCGGGGGTAAAGCAATGCCATGGACACATTTGCATTTGTAACCCACTCCATGCTATCATGGTTAAAAAAAGCTCAACACAGCACTCAGCAGCAACAGTGACACCTTTAATGGCCCTCTCCTTTGCAACACAAAATACTGAGGCTGGAATAATACATTGGTTACATTGGTTTGGGACAACGGGGCAGAAACCAAGCAGTGTCACTGACTCTTATCCCAGATTCCATTTCTGCACATCATTCAGATCACACCATTCAGATAATTTTTATGCTCTATGCTATTATGGGTTATTGCTCTCTCAAATTAGCCTGTGTCATTTGCCTTGGGATGCCCACATACACCTGTCACAAAACATCTTTAGAAGATGTCCCAAATCTCTCTCCCACTTTTTGCCAATCAAAAATCCAACCCTGTGGGTAAATACACCCATTTTAACTATCAGGCTATCAGACTGTTTAGCTTGAACACCACAGCAGCCAGACTCTTGTACTGAAAACTATTTTGTTTGCATTAGATGAAGCATTTGTTTTTCTAGAACTCCACAGCATGTGTCCAAGAATCTTATTCCTGACATTCTTCCTAGTCACATTACAGGTTTACAGCCCAGCTCCCCCCTCATGTCCTTTAAACACAGATGCAAAGAAAACTGTGTAGGTTACAATCACTCTTATCAAAGTTTCAGCAAAACTGCTCAGGATACAATCTATTATTTTCTTGGTTATATTCAAAATGTCAAAACAGTAAATGTCAAATGTCAAAACAGCTGAGTGTCTTTCTGTCAGGGTGCCAAGAGGAAGGAAGGACTTTGCTGGTCAGCTCAAGGACACCTAGAATCCTTGTGATATTTTGAGTGTTAATGAAGATAGCAGAAAGGACCATCAGGCAGGCTTCTCCAATCAAAGAAGATGAAGCAGCAGCACCACAAGCCAATTGCAAACGACAAACCAGCCATGGAGCTGCATTGCAGGTGTCCCACTGGAACAAAGGGGCAGCACATCAGGTGCCTGCAGCTCCAGGATTCTCAGCCCCCAGGGGAAGAGTGGGGTTTCAAACACAGCTGGAAACAACACATGAAAATTTCATTTCTTTAACGGCTACATTTGGCCCTTGGAGGGCTCTGGGGAAATTCCTATCAGAAGGGTATAACTTCCACTGATAGAACTTACATTTGTGGTATTACTGCACCCCACTCTCCATTACAACCACGTTCACTCAACCTCTGCTGTATACTTAATCCACCTGAAGTGAGAAACCTTTTTCTATATCACAGTCAGATGCTGTGGAAATGAGCCCAGCATCCCAGAGGATTAGTGTGTGGAGAATTTGAGTTAATTACACTCTCTGGACAGACTCAGGCTCCAATGGTCAGTGTCCAAATGAGGAATAAGTATCTGGGATGGATCAGCTCTTCAGAAACAAAAGGTCCCATTTTCATGCAAATAGCATTAACTAGGAAGAACAATGAAGGAGAACTAAAGAAAAGTCAGACAAAGCAACAGAATCCTTATGGTCTGAAGGTTTTTAGAAGGTATCAGCTGCTCCTTAAACTATTAACAAGATTTCAGAGGGTTTTTGCATTTGCTTTTGCATCCCTGCGTGGGAGTTGATAGAGGCAACCAAAAGCAAGTATCCAATTTGCTTTAGCTGTGTTTCTGTCACCTAGGTCCTATTCATACCCTCAGTGGGAACAAATTTCAACATCTGTTACCAAACTTCTGAAGGAGAAAGAAAGAATTTTAAAAAAGGAGGAAAGAACAATGCCATACAAAGCAGGATGGTGGCAATGCCAACAGCTCTCCTTGGCAGGTGCTGGCTGTGAAAGGCTCCGTTGGAAGATCTTGGCAGCAGCACCAAGGTGAGTGAGTGCCAGGAAAGGGGGCAGTGGGAGGGTTAAGGGAGCCCCTCTGCCCAGGCACAGAGAGGTGACCAGGGGTGACACCTGCAGCACTGCTACATCCCTGGGGGAAACCCCAGTCTTCAATTGTCTCAGAGGGAAAGTGCCAGAAAATGTATGTACAGTGGTAGTTCTTTGAATAAATCAGCATAGATCATGCATTGCTTCCCAAATTTTTCCATGCTAAGCCCTGGTGAGAGAAGACACCTTTTTGTTTCATTTGTTTGCGTTTTCGGTTTGGTTTGTTGTTGTTTTCGTGCTCTGTTTACACCAGAGCACACCAAGAACACATCACACCCAGCACATGATGCTGCTGCCCAGCATTTGACTCCAACCATGCCAGTCACTTTTACCACGTTTTGAAATGACAAAGCAATTACAGTGCCAGCCTTCATGGTGCCACACATCCCTGAGTGCAGTCTGCAGCCCTTTCTCCTCTTCCTCCTGACACCATCGTGTGACAACCCACTCTAAAGGTGCATCCTTCCCCTTCAGGGCGGGTCATCACGCACCTTTGTTTGGTTTGAAAAACAACACAAAACAAAATTTTAAAACAAAACAAAACAACAAAAACAAAGCTTCTGCCTCCACAAGGTGTCCCAGGGTCCTGTTTTGCAATGACTGTGAGGGCGCTCCCAGCTGCTGGCACACTGTGCCTCAGTGCAGCAGCACCAGAGTTTATTTTCAACATGGACAGCAAAGGGTATTTAACTTCTTTCTCCTCAAAGCCATTTGCCACATTCAGAAGCAGTTTTGGTCAGAAAAGCAGTGTTATTTTTAAACACCGCCTGTGCCCAGGGAGGATTTTGCACAGACATACTCACAGCTCGGGAGACAAAGTGCTGCCTCTGGCATCTCATCTCAGTGAGGGAAAAACACGGGTTTAGACATTAAAATATTAATTTAATATTAATTTAAGCTTTTGACACTTCCTGAGTGCCGGGACACGGCCACGAGTGAGAGCAAGCCGGCGTGTGAGGGGAGGGAGGGCGTGCAGGGCCTGCTCCTGCCTGCCCTCAGCGCTGCCGCCCTCGGCCACCACCAGCACCTGCCTTGCCCTGCTGGGACAGTGGCAGCAGCATGGCCACGGAACCTGCCATGAGGGGATCCACTGGTGAGATAACAACATGATAATTGCAGCAGAAACCCCGCACAGTCTCTCCACAGGTGCAGGGCAGCCCTCGGCCCCACTGAGGAGGCCTGGAGCCATGATGGCGGCGGTCGCCTCAGCAGCAGGCCGCGTGATGCCTTAAGGCTTCAGCCTTTATATTTTTCAAATCCTGTGCTGCATTAGTGCATGACTCTATATAAAGTGTTAGCTACTGTCTTCACACTTTGGTCAGACAAAGTAATTCCTCTGGGCCTGGAACTCAAGGACACCCTACAGCCAAAAATACAAACAAAAGTAAATTGTGGGGAAGCAAACTGGGGGTAAATGACTTCATTACCTGTAGTTGGAGGATTAACCCTGATATGCAAATAGACCAAACTTAATCTGTCTGAAAAACTGACCATTGTCCATTTTGGGTGTAGCCTCTGAAGCTTCTGACTGCCCCAGGTGTATCTATTGAAGGCCTTTAATAAATACCCACTTTATTCTCTTAACCTTTTTGCCTCTGTTCTAGGTATCCACCCCAAGGCATCAGGCAGACACAGAACATTCTCCTTGCCTGGAGAACCACTCTTTTTGCCATGCAGGTGGATATGAGCAGTGCCAGGATACCCCACTGCAGCTGCGTGGGGCTGACATTGCCCACACATCACAAAACACAACTGAACGTGCTGAGACACACAATTATTAGAAGGCCTTAATCAGTTTAACAGCTCCTGCAAGCAGCCCTGCACAGTGCTGCCCTTCCAGCAGTTTATGTAAGAGCCATGGCTGGTAATGAAAAATTTAAGGAAAGAGGCAAACTGGAGATGTAAAGCCCCTCCAGCTCCCTCTATGATGAGCTGCTCTGGCAGAGGCGGCACTTCAGGAGCAGCTACACCAGATGAATTCAAATTGTCAAGGAGATTAATACCAAATATTTACCTTTTAGTGCAATTAAGCAACTTCATCAAAAGCACTGAATGAAAGCAAAGTGCATTTCCTTTGCAAACCTTATTAGAGAATTGTCAAGCTTTCCTCTCCCCACTTAACATTTCAGCCAGCCATTTGGTATTTGGTACCTGCTGTTATAAAGGCAATTCAGTTTGGGTTTGCTTATTGTTGGCTCATGCATTTCATGGGCTAACACTAGAATACTGGGTCAGGGAGAAAGGGTGAGCATTTCTATCCATGACATCTTAATTGAAACTTTTTAAAGCTCTTATAAAGCACAGAAAGAAATGGTCCAAAAGGCTTATTGCAAACCTATTTTTCATTATTCAGAGGGATTCGAGCTGCATTGCAACTGTCTGTACTTCTGCAGCATCCGTTTTTCTTGGAGAGGGGGATGAGTGTCAGTTCTAAGCACCTCCTTTCCAAATACAGCAAAATGCTTCTTAAAGCACTTTGATCAGGCAATTCTTTTTCCCCACCCTGCTGCTGCCAAGAGAGGAGCCCCTCCTTGCAGTGCTGGGGATTTGGATGTCTTCAACTGAATGGAGAACTGAGACCAAAATAGGGCAGCAGACCAAATATGCTTAATTGGCCCTCATTTCCTTCCCAAGTCCCAGGCTCAAACCAAGGCAAGACTGACAGCTGTGACCCTTCAAACAGGCAGCTGTCCCCAAAATACAACCAAGAGATTAATAAGTACCTGCTTAGGGCAGTGTCTGCAGCTGGCACACAGGGAGGTAGCACAGAGACTGCCAAGGCCTGGGGGCTCGGGCTGGAGCTCAGTGCTCATTCCCAACAGTGCCATCCAGCACGACAAAGGCAAATGTGCCCCAAAAGCTGCCATTCTCCTGGCCATCCAAACAGCTTCCTGCCTGGGGCTAACCACATTTCCCCCACCCAGACCCTGACCTGGGGGACAGTTACACAGCCACCCTGCCCACTTAAACAGCTCCTGCCAGGTAGGGTGGGAAATCACCTGTTGGCTGTTCCCAGCCACATTCATTGCCTGCCATGCATTGTCTGCCACATTCACACCACAGGTGCTGCATGTGGTGCCATGGGATTCTTCCAACTTTGCTCAATAACCGTGCGTGCTGCTGGTTTGTAAGGAGGATGTGTGTTAGCCTCTCATACCTCAGTGAGCAGCCCCAGAGGCAGCAGCTGCAGCCCTTCAGGGTGTGTGCCCCATGGCAAGTGTGTGCAGACTGTGCCACAGCCAAAGGACCATCTGGGATGTTATAAAGCTCCTTATAATCCAAGGCCTCTTCAGAAGCACTAGAGAAGGCCAGGGATGGGGAGTGCTTTCAGAAATTTGGAGTCAGCATCCAGCCCAACACATTGAGCCCCCTCTCCTGCTCTGTGTCCCCACAGCCGCTCTGACAGCCCTATCTCACGCTGAGGTCTTCCTAAAGTCGTTACAAAACCAGAAGCAATCAGCTGCACAACCTGAGACAGGAACATGGGGCTGCCAGCCCACACAGCCTCCCCTGCCTCCCTCCTGAGGAGCAGGGACTGCAGATGGCCCTGCAAATCCAGCCTGGAGGTATGGGTGGCTCTGCTTGGTTTATTCCATCCTGGGCTATTTTTTTTTTCCTGGATGTTTATGCAGTGACCTCCAGTGTTTATTCTTAGCTTGTATAACAACAATACAGCAGTTTAGCAGGCTGCTCCTAAATATTTGACCTACAAAATGATCTGTCTAATTTGGAGACCAGGCTGAACTCAGCCAAGTCATAAAATGCTGTTTCACGTTACTACTTTCAGCCCTTAAAACCCAAACCTACAGCTGTGTCAGGTCCAAGCCTTTCTTTAAAGGGCAAATGTGTTGCCCTGTATTTTCCTACACACCCCCCTGAGACCACTAACATGGTGCTGCTTGTTTAATTGCCACAAAGGCTCCTGTACATTCAAAACCACGGAGCTATAAATCCTTCCTTTCTCAAATCCACCTTGCCAAATTTCTTTGTGCATCACAAAGCCCCTGCCCCACCTGCCCGCAGGTGCTTTCCAGGCCTCCTCAGTTCCACCAGACCCAGGTACACTGCAGAAGGTACCCAAGAGCCAGGGCCAGGCTGCACCTCCCAGAACCTCTGCAGAAGGTATTGCTCTGGCAACACTGCTGACTCTCAGGCATTTTCAGATGGCAGCTCCAGGTACCCACAGTACCAGGGCAAGTCAACTCATAGCTGCTTGTTTGAGTTTTACTTGCAACCATTTTTGGAGAAGGGAGAATGGCTTAGGGGGTTGACTGGTGTTCTGGCAGTGGCAACCACATAGTGACCATCCGAAAAGGGGGAGAAATGAGATGGGGCCTGATCCAAAGCCTTTTCTGTTATTGCATGGGGAACAAGTTACTCCATGAATAACAACTGGGGGAACAGAGTGACATTCCAGAGAATCTCTTGAAAGGAAGACAAATTTTAATCTCAGAGATTTTCTTCAACATAAAGTTGTCTTCACTTTGGAAACTTCTTTCTCCAGTCAGACCAGGAGAATATTCAATCATTGCATAATGTGATTTCAATTCAAATATAGATCTAAAAGTTCAAGTACAAAATTACATACTTGGCCTTTTCACATTAATTAATCCAAATCAATAAGGTAACACACTGGCTTTCGCTGGAGAACATCTTTGTGCTAGTGAGAACAGTTAATTAGAGCTGGCACAAACACCTTCCATATCCAGCATGAATAATAATATTCCCAGAGCAAATTTTCTCGGCTAACTTGAGGAAACAGCTGATTCTTGATTCTTCAGCTCACCCACTGCTTCAAAGATTTTAATAAGAGAGAAGGAGTTGATTGGTAATTGATGAGCAGCCCCTGTGTTCTTCCTGCCCAACACTCAGCTCCAGCCCCTCCTCTGATGTGGTCAGAGGTGCCCGAGCCTGTGCAATCAGTCTTGGTGCCAAGGCTGCCTTGCAGGTTGTGTCCCCTCTGCAGCATCCCCCTGCTGCCTCCAGCAGGACATCAGTGCTAGCCAGTGACAGAGGGGCTCAGAGCAGGGCTGAGGCTCTGGGATGTGCTGCACTACCCAGGTCTGCTCTGGATCTTCCCCTGAAGTGGGGCCTGTGGGGAGAGCTCTGCCATGTGAGACCCATCTGTGAGCCGTGAGCACCCCATGGAAAAGGGAACAGTATGCAAAAGGAGACGATGGGGAAGATCACAGTCATCAGCTGAAACTGCTGTGGAGGTAACCCCAACCTAAATCAAGAGATTTTCCCTTCATTCAATAGAGACCAAAGGCAGCAGCCACCCAGGGATGCCCATTTCTGCTCAGCACTCCCCTCCTCACCTGCAGACACAGCAAGTCAGAGCCAGCTGTCCTCCTGAGGAAGCAGAGAAACACAACGAGGGGTTGCAGCCAGGTAAAGCAACAGCCAGTTGCTCACCCTGTCCTGAAGTCACTCTTGTGTTAAAAATGTCACTCATTAAAAGTATCTGACACACAAGGGTGTTGGCATTGTCTAACTCAAGAGACTCAGCTATGCAGGAACTCCTCAACTGAGCAGTCAAAGGCTTCCTCTAGAGAGGTCCTTACTCTCCAGAAACAAAGACTCCTAAATTAAATATGACAAGTTGGATGGTCCAAATGTTGCTTCAAGCTCCAGTTCCCTTCCCAGTCTCATAGGGCTCTTCTGGCAAGTAAGGCTGGACACTGTTTTGTAGACATTTTGGTCAACATAAATGTTTCTTCTAACACAAAATGAACAGGGTTTCATTTATTCACATGTTGGTTCACCATTTTAATTCAGCATTTTTGGTTAAAATTGCTTTGAAACAAGAAATAATAATTTAATTACTAAAATGTTAAAACAAATGCTTTAGCTTAACATCAGGAAGTTTAGCTGCTTCCACCCCTTTTTATGCTTTTTTTCTTTCAGCTGGAAATAGTCACTAAAGGTCAACCCATATGTGTTAAAAACTCTGTTCCCTCACACTCTGCTTTTTGTTCATTTAATCCAGAAAACATTCCCTGTGACAGAGCTGCAGTGATTTCACTGGGACATCAGGAACTGTATTTGCCAAAAGAGCAAGAAACAGGCATTTACCTGAGACATGGGAAGCTATTTTTGTTGATCACATAACTGTCCAAACATGCCATTTTTTCTCTGGGAAGCTGTGACAGCATCCACAATACTTGTTCTTATGACATTCTATGTGGAATTCATAACAAGAGCAGTAAAATGCTTTGGGAACAACTTGTACATCCTAAGGCACATACATGAGCATGTATAGAAGAGAGAACAGGCTTTCATTAGCTTGACATCATGATATACCAGAGAGCTGCTCCTGTTGGGCTCCTTTCTGGAGCACCTACATGGTCCATCATGGCCTGAACACTCCCTGTCCCAAGAGATCCCCAAGGGCTGCACATCATGGGATGGGACTGGACTGTAAATGCAACTGCAGAGAGCTTGTAACAAATAATAAAAAAAATCATTTATGTTTTAGAGGAGACACTGAGATACCTTCCCTCAACTTCCAAGTTAATATGTTTCCAGCAGTTTTTGTTTTTTAAAAAAAAAAAACAAACAAAAAAACAAACCCAGAGCTTGGAAGTGGATTGTCCCAGAGATAGACCAACTTTGATTTACTGTGCACTGTCTGGCAGAGCTAAACAACTGCCTGAGCCATGCTGCAATATGCAAGTGTTAGAAAGTAAATTGTATTAGATGCCAGCCATTATCACAGTGACCCATATTTTAGGGTTTCAACTGCATCTCTGCCAGTCTTCCTAAAGCAGGTTTTACTGCCAAGCCTTTATACATTCCACTGTTCAGTCAAGTAAAGCAGCTTCTGCCAGAGTGTGAGCAAGATTAGGAAGCAGAACTGACTTAAGCTCTCCTAAGAGCAAGGGGCAACAAATACAACCTCAGAAAATGAAAAACTGAACCATGAGGGAAATCTTGAAAATGCAAGCTGGTTTTCTTTCTAGTGGACAAATCTCAGTTGGCTGACTCACTGATAACTGAATTTACTGGAATGCATCAATCACATTCTTAATATCAGCATTTCAGCCTTCAAAAGGCATGTCTGAAGGGTTCAGGTTTCCCACAGAGTGGTGCAGAGTTCCCTCCTCAGCCCAGAGCTGATGGAAGGAGGGCAGTCAGCCAGAGCTGGCTGGGCCAGCCTGCGAGAAGAGGTTTTGGCAGAGATACTGAAAGGTGCAGCTCCCTTCAGAACCCCAGTGATGGAAACAGCACCCATGTACTGAAGAGTTAAGTGCAAAATGCAGCAAAAATGACTGTAACAAACAAAACAGAACTTCCTCCCTGATTGACCAGAGACTAATTGTGGAAAGAGGAAGAGTCAAGTTCAGAAAAAATATTCTGACACTTCTCTGTGAGGATGAAACAGGGAGAGAAAACCTAGGAGGGCACTAAGGGACCCCCATTAGTGTGTGTAGTGAGGAAAGGAAATATCCCAAAATCCGGCCCTGCAGAGCCAGCCAGAAGGCAAGTGCAGGCTTAGGTCACACTGGACACATTTCTGTGTAGAAATCCAGCAGCTGGAGAAGCAAGGCTGAGCACAAAGATCCAATGCCCACCAGCCACCCAAGCAGCAGAGCTATCTGGCTGCTTCACAGACCTCAGCTGGGCAACTTCCCCACACAGGCTGCCCTTGGGTGTCCCAGGGATGTATGTGCAGGGAGAGGGGAAGGGCCCTCCAGAGCCTGCAGGCATGGGCAGCTCCCCAGTGGGTCAGCCACATCCCCACACAGCCCTCTCCTCCCCACTGCAGCATCCTCCCACTGCCCAGCTCCTCCATCCCACTGGGCTGGACCCCCCTGCTGCTGCCTCCCACCAGCAACAGCTTTGTGCCTCCCATTCCAAACACACACTTCACAGATCAGAGGTAAAAGACTTTATTATCCCATGGGTTTTTCCTAAGAAGTAAGATTCCCACCAGACAAAATATACAAAGCATCTTATGTTTTCTTTCTAGACAAGTGCATTCTCATCCTATGGAACAGTGACAACATTGGCTGACCCCAAAGAACCAAGGTTTGTCCTTAAAGCTGCGGGATTGCACAGTTAGCACATCCAGTGACCACTTAAATCATGCAGAACCAGAGGGGAGGGCAAGAGGCCTCTACGCTCACCTGAGTGCAGGCTCAGGCCTCTAGAAATGAAAAGAAACACAGGGCTTAAATTTACCAGTTACTTCCATTAAGTGAACCAATTCTCTGACCCACTTCTTGTCATCCTCTTGGCAATTAAAGGCTGGGGCTAGCAGCAAGTTATTGCTGGGAAAACACAATGCTAGAAAAGCAAATACCCATCTGGCAGTGGGAAACTTTCCACACCGACCTGCAAGAAGTGCATGTAATTCTTCATTTTACATCAAGCTTATAGCAGAATGAAACCAAAATGTCCTCCTCTACTTGACAGAAATTGATGTTTAGAGCTATGTTTATATAAAATAATAAATACTCAGCTTTTAAGGACATACTAATTCTTATTGCATTACATGACCATCCTGAGATCTTGTTTTGTTTTCACATAATTAACTCATAGAATTAGCACTCAAAAGTTTAAAATATATTAACTTTGCATTTTGGTTCTGCTGAGTTAATGATTGTACTTGCATTTACTTTATCCTTCCTCTTCCAAAACAACAAGCTCATTTCAACAGATGGTGAACAAGCCCAGATTTGCTGGAAACCAATTAACAAGAATGTGCCAAATTGAAACTCACCCCATTCTTTCAAGCCAAAAAACTGCCTGCATTTCAAGAACCTAATTAGTTTTAACTACATTTATGGAATGGAGGGAAGAATATTTAATTACTCTGCAATTCTTCTGTCTGATGATCAATAGAAATGCAGTTTTGTTCAAACAATTTCTCTGCAGTATATTGATCAGCTGAACCTTGCCTTGTATCAGTATCTCTGCTTCACTGTGCCTGCAGATAATGTGATACACAGCTGGATTACAGTGATTACTATCAAAACAGCTTTCACTGGAAGAGTTACACAAGAATACACACTGTTAAAACATTTGAAAAAACTGCTTTTTCACTTGCCAGTAACTACCAGGTCTGCTGCTGACACCACCTTCCCTCTGCTGAGCTCTCAAACTGCCCTGTCTGTAACGTCACAACTATTCTGCTCCTAACTGCACCTGGTTTAGGTCATTGCATCAGCACCAGAACGAAAATCCTCTTATTGTACACACACCCTCTGTCCCAGTGCCACAGCTGCCTCAGAGCAATATCCCAGCCTGAAATTGCTCAGCCAGGAAAAGAACACCTATTTCCAGCATTCCTATTCCTCAGCCTTCCCTTCTACCCAAACCTTCTCCCAGAAGAGATTTCTATCCTGTGGTGTGGAAGAAGCTGCATCTACCCCCAGTTATCTTCGAGCACTGTGTAAATTTAAGCCCAGCAAACGTCTTGGGTAGGTAGCAGGGAAGAAAAGGCCACAAAGGACCCCAGAGGTTAGAGCTGCACAAGCTGGGGGGAGTATAAAAAGTAGCCAGATTACCATGTCTAAAGAGAGGGCTGAGAGCATGTGTGTGCATGTGTGTGCAAGCAAAGCCAAGGAAGGTTACATCTGGAGAGTGGCTTCATGACTTCTGGCAGATAACAGTTTCAACCACAAAGGTGTTTTCAAAGTGACGAATACGATGACAGTTTCCAGCCTCACGTCGACTGATACCTAGAAGTGATTTAAAGAAAGGAGAGAGGTGAATCAACAAATTATAATCTGTAAGAACCAAAGCTAGTGGGGGAAGGAAAGCAGATGAGATGCAACATCTGAACACTGAAATGAAACAACTTCACTGAACACTGAGACAGCCCATATGGAAAGCAGCATTATCTGGTGTTTGGAAGAATTAACTATCTTCTCTAGGATTTAGTCCTGCACTGAGAGCTTCCATGGGCTGAAGGAGTCACATGGAAACAGCTGGTTTCAGCTGACAGCATCCCAGTGTCATCTCAGGGACAGAAAGCCTCAAGAAACCAGCAGAAGCCATGGGCTGATACAGAGCACAGCCCTGGATGCAGCAAAAAGTGTTTAAAACAGCACTTCCTCTCGGGCTGCTTGTATCCCTGTGTGCCTGATCCTGCTGCAGCCCCAGCCTGGGGTAATGCTTCCCCATGCCCTTCAAATGCAGCTCCTCAGCTCTGGGCAGCTCTGCTGGCAGCTCCTCTCCCTCACAGCAAACCTGTGGTGCCCCAATGACAAGCAGGACCGTGCCAGAGCTCCACGGGGCAACAACCAGAGTGTGCCAGCAGCTCCTCCTCATCAGTGCAGCTCCCATTGGGAAAGCACAAGCAGCTACAGCCATGGGGACCTCTGCACCCTGCAGCTTCCCCAGAGATCCAAACCCAACTGACTGCAGGTCCATGTTCCAGGTGAGCCTTTAAGTATACCTTAAAAGCAAATTAATACACATACTGATATTAAAGAGTATTTTGCAGCAATGTTACCATTTCAATACAAGACATTGCTGATTTCCATGAAATCATTTTTACACAGTCCAATGTTCCCTCTTCACAACATTTTTCCATACTATTAGGAACTTAATTAATTAAAGGCAATTTGCAGATCTAATCTGCTCTGAAGAGTTGCCACTGAATCGGGTGCCTTCATTAGGGAAATTTTCCAAACAGTTCCCAACAGTACTGCTATTAGTTCAGCCCCAGGAGACCATTTGTAAATGAATTGCTGCAACCTCCTGCAACTATTTTTGCAGTTTCTATCAGGCTGATGGATGACACAAACACAGCAGTCAGCACCCACTTGCAGCACCATCCTGCAGCTGGGTTTCCAATAACTGGATGGGAAACACCTCAATGGAAACCTTCAGAGGGAAAACCCCAGAGGGAAACCCCACTCTGGCTATGAAGAGGCCAGTATGGCTGCACCAGCCATAGCAGGGCTGTGTTTGGGCTGAGGAGGACAAGGCAGGGCTGTGATGGGGGGTGAGGAGGATGGAGCAGGGCTGTGATGGGGGTGAGGAGCACTGGCAGGGCTGTGATGTAGGGTGAGGAGCACTGACAGGGCTGTGATGTAGGGTGAGGAGCACTGACAGGGCTGTGTTTGGGGTGAGGAGCACTGACAGGGCTGTGCTTGGGATGCCAGGCCAGGACAGGACTGTGATGTGGCATTAGGAGGATGGGGCAGGGCTGTGATGTGGGGTGAGGAGCACTGGCAGGGCTGTATTTGAGGTGAGGAGCACTGGCAGGGCTGTGATGTAGAGTGAGGAGCACTGGCAGGGCTGTGTTTAGGGTGAGGACAATGGTGAGGGCTGTGTTTGGCTGAGCAGGGCTGGCAGGGCTGTGTTGGGCTGAGCAGGGCTGGCAGGGTGTGTTTGGGCTTAGGAGCACTGGCAGGGTGTGTTTGGGGTTAGGAGCACTGGCAGGGCTGTGATGCAGGGTGAGGAGGATGGTGAGGGCTGTGTTTGGGTTGAGCAGGGCTGGCAGGTTGTGTTTGGGGTGCCAGGCCAGGCCAGGACTGTGATGTGGGGTTAGGAGGATGGGGCAGGGCTGTGATGGGGTCAGGAGGATGGGCCAGGGCTGTGATGGGTCAGGAGGATGGGGCAGGGCTGTGATGGGGTCAG